>VXAD01011017.1:810077-856859 GCA_013399195.1 Dicrurus megarhynchus | reverse complement strand
CGGGCCGGGCCCTGCTCCCAGTGCCGGGCGCCGCGCGGCCCCGCTCCCTCCGGGGCCGCGGGGTGCGGCATTCAGCCGGCTGCCCTTTGGCACGGGGCAGATGCCGTGGCCCGGGAGCCGGCTGCCGGCCCTGCCGCCGGAGGGGGGCTGCAAAAGCCAGGCCCCGGCCGCTGGGCTTGGCAGGCCCGCAAGGGCTTGGGACTGCTCCGCTGGCCTTGTTTGCCTTGCAGAATGGTCTCTTGGCTTTGGCCAATTGGCTGGGGGACGCCAGATGGCCTCAGGGGGAAGTTGCGGCCGCCGGTGCAGCCCCTGCCTCCGCCGGGAGGCTGGCGCCAGGCTCTGGAAGCCCGCAGCCTGCGCCTGGACAGCGCCGCCTGTCTCCCCTAGGAACACACATGTACAGCCCGCCCGAGTGGATCTGCCTTGGCTGCTACCACGGCCATTCGGCGACCATCTGGTCCCTGGGCACGCTGCTGTACGTCATGGTCTGCGGGGACATCCCCTTCCGGGAGGACCGTGACATCGTGTCGGGGCAGCTCTTCTTCGGGCAGCAGGTCTCTCCAGGTTGGTGTCCGGCCTCCAGAAGGCGGGCTTTGGCAGACGGCAGCGCGCAGCCCAGCGCGGCCCTCACGCAGCCGGGCGGGAGGTCCATCTGCCCCCGGGGGCTGGCCGCGGGAGGCGGCCCGTGACGACGGGCTGGGTGCGGCACGCTCGGCTGAAGGAGGCGGCGCGTGTCCCGCCGTGCCGCTGTCCCGCAAAGGGCAGAGCCAGCCGGGAGGCCGGCGCGGCTCTGAGCACACGCAGCACGGCCCGGGCCCTGCGGGCGCCGGGAGCAGCCGGGCAGGAGGCTTCTGCAAGTGACCGGCGCTTTCTGCCTTCTCTCCCCAGAGTGCCAACATCTGATCCGCTGGTGTTTGTCCAAGCACCCCGCGGACAGGCCAGCGCTGGAGGAGATCTCGCGCCACCCTTGGGTGCGGGGCAGGCGTCTTTGATGCCTTGCCGGGGCCTCTGCAGCACCCGCTTCCCTCAGTCCCACGCAGGACTGAGGACCCGAGAAATAAAAACACCCCAAACCCATCCCGGGCTGTCAAGTCTGCTCCTGCTTAGCAACTTCAGCTAGAGCAAGCTCTTGGGAAAAGGGGTCATCAGAGGGTTCCCTTCAGCCTTTGTCAAGCTTTTGATGCCTTTCCTCCAGGATGCTACTTTTGGGTCTTCAAGCACGGGCTGTAGTACAGGTAGGAGGGGCTTGAACAAGCCAAGAAATGCAACAGCGAAACAAGAGCTGCCCTTTCAAAGTGCCGCGGCCGCTTGGGGTCACCCGAAGTGACACAGGGGCTCGTGTGTGCATTCCAAGGGCTAGTGGGTGGCAGGAACAGAGATGTTGCTCCTCTCCAAAGATGTGAAAACAATCAGAAACAGCAAGACGTCATTTTAGGTTGAGCCCTGACAAAACTTTTCCTCTTTCTTTCCCTGATTATGAGGCAGGGCTGGGCCTTTGACCGGATGGTTCCACAGCCTCGTAAGTCCTCAGCACAGAGCCCATGGGAAATGTTGAGATGGTGGAGTCGCTCCCATGGTGCTGGGCTCATTTCCCCCCCCCGAAATATCTTCCTCTACTCTAGAAACGACTGATGGAGATGGAAAGTGCAGTAACCAGTCTAGTCACTGGAAAGCACCCAGGTGCCTTCCCTGGCCCTGTGAGCTACAAACCTGTGCCACCTTCTCTCTACTACCCTGACCTACCAAAACAGGGTTTGGGAAAAAAACATGTTTTTTCACAAATACACTTGCTCTTTCACTTTTCTTCCCTTTTATGAGTGCTGCCAACCCTCTTGTGCCTTGAATGGCTCTCCACACCTCTACCTGAAGGCCTGACCTGAGCCATGATCCTTCCAGCCAGGACCCCACCATGAGCGGGTGGCAAGAGTCCTGTGTGTCAGTCCTGGTCTGGAGGCTGAGCTGGGGTTGATAATTATCCCTTTTCTGATGACCTGTGACCTGCCAATTCTCCAAGGGCCATGGCACGTTTCTTCTGGGAGCAGGAGGCTCCCCTGTCTCCACAGCCCCAGGACACTGCAGGCCCTGTCCCATTCTGCACAGGCCCAGAGCCATTGAGAGCTGGCGGTCTCCAGCCACCCCATGCCAGGGTTTCTCCTCAGGCCAGAGGAGGTGGCATCGCTCTGGGGGCTACCAGGGTCCCACCTCACCTGGGAAGCTTGTGGGTGTTTGACACCTGTGGGTGTTTTCCCAGGTTATCCCCATTTCTTTGGGCGGTGACCACTTGCCCCTCACGGATTGCTCTAAAATGGCGGCTCCTCCCTCACCCTGCGGTCATTATGAGGGGACATTGGGGCTCGGCTAGGGGTGGAAACGGTCCCAAATGGCCTTGAACTCCTGTGGCAACCATGCCAGCAAGGCGGTGGCACTATTCCTTTTAGGGAGTTAGGGAGTGTCAGGAGGTCCCCCTCGAGCCTCCTCTTCTCCAGGCTGAGACGCGCCCCGCCCCCCCCCCGCNNCCCCGCTGAGACCCCCCCCCCCCCCCCCCCAGCTCTCTCAGCCGCTCCTCATCAGACTTGTGCTCCAGAGCCTTCACCAAGGGATCGCTTCCAGCTGCGGAGGCACAACCCCCCGAAAAATTCGCCAGCAGAAAAGCGTCCTTGTCTGACAGAACCTGGAGCGGGAATCCTGTGCGAAAACGAGAGAGTTTTTCGGTGCGGCCTCCCCGGTAAAAGGGAAGGAGCCATTTCAGGCACAACTCAACAAGCCTGGCAGCCGCCCATCTGCCNCAGGCGGCGAGGGCCGGGCGGGGGCGGCCGCGGTGCCTCCGGGGTCTGGCGGGGGCTCCCGGGCAAGAGCCGTCCTGAAACTCTCATGGGGTGGCACTGTGGCTCCCAAGTGCGTTTAAAACCCCCCCTAAGGCCGTAGGTTGTGGCTTCTGGTGTGGCAGCGCTGTTGTGGGTGAGGCTGCTGTGTTGGGAACCAGCTCTGCTGAACGCCTCTGTAATTTGTCCTGATGCACCTTGACCACGTCCCTGCTGTCCTCCGCAAATAAAAGGATTAGTCTTTTGCCAGGTGGTTTTAACTGTGCTTTGAGTTAGCCTCTTCGTTTGTATTAACAGAACCTGACATGCACAGTGAGTGCTTCTGGTAAAGAGGGAGGTGTGTGTGGTGTGCAGCCGATAAATAGCAGTGGCTAATAATTGTTTTGTTAACCGACAGTGTAAAAGCTGTTGCCATGGCCCTCATCGACCCCATATGCACAACAGCCACAGCGCCCATGGAGAGAAAGGTCTCCCGGGCCCATATCCCATTGCTGAAGACCCCAGCACCTGTGATATTGTCAAGGCTACACAGTAAGTACATGTTCTGAGGGTGCAAAGTGTTGAAATAGATGGGAGTGTCCTCAAATGTGAGCCAGGCTGGATATTTTTACAAAGGAAACATTTTCAGTTTCATTTTCTCCCTGTAGTGGAAGAAGAAAAATCACTTACAGTTGCTATTGTAGATAAAAGCATTTCAAGCAGCTTTCTTTAAATAGGAACTTCTCATCAAGGCACAGCCCCACTCTTACAAAGCTTCCAGTGAATGCAATGTGGAATTTGCTGAAGTAGGAACTGCTGGGTGATGCTTACTGAGACGTGTTTTTTCTTTAGTATGCAACTGTCTCCAGACTGTTGTGCTCCAGATATAATTAACAAATAGGATATTTGTTAAATATTTAACAAAGAGGATAGTTAGCAAATTATAAGTAAATGGATTTTTTTTTTCCTCATTTAAGGTATGGAATGCTAGAGCGATGCAAAGAACTGGTAGAAGCAGGATATGATGTTCGACAACCAGACAAAGAAAATGTGACTCTTCTTCACTGGGCAGCAATAAACAACAGACAGGAGCTGGTGAAGTAAGCTGGGAGTCCCTGTGACAGTAACACAGTGTATTCTGCCACTGTTACCTATAATGATATTGTTGCTTTTGTACTGGAAAACAAAGGAATGCACTGCTTGAGAAGAAAAGGGTAGAATTCAAATTTTAATGCACTTAGCTTTGTGTAGATGTCACTGAAATGTAAAGGTAGCCCGGTTTCTTTATATGTGAAGTCATGTATTGCGTGAAATAATTTTATTTTCCTGGGTTTCTGTAACAAAGATGAAAGCTCATTTTAGAAGTACCTTGCTAAAGACTATATTTTTTCTTCAACATTTTCTTGAAACAGTGTCATTTACTGCTAAACCACTTCTGTCCATTTGCCTCTCTAGTGAATTTTTTATTATGAGTCATTTACTCCTTTAGCTGTGTTATCATTGGTATAATGTTTTGCTATTTTATTATGTCTGTTCCTGACCTTACTGTGCTGTTATTACACAGGTATTACATTTCCAAAGGTGCGATAGTGGATCAGCTCGGTGGAGATTTGAATTCTACGCCCCTGCACTGGGCCATTAGGTAATGCTGCTTGCAACCACTAATTGCAAATCTGTCGGTATTTACAGCTGTGGTAGCATTTTCTGAGATCTGGAGAGCAAAGCACTGCTTGGCTGGAGAAAACATAAGCTGAAATAATTCTTCTGGGGAAACTTCTCCGAGTGCGAATTCTCCCATTGGAAGATCAGTGCTTTTTTCTGGACTATCAGCCTTTTGCCAGAGTCAGAGACTTGGATGACTGCTCAGAGGAGAAATTCCTGTATTACCTCTGTATTCTAAATTAACACTTTTCCCTAGGCTCATTTATTAAGGTATATATTTAATATGATTTCCTGAAAAAAGCCATGAGAATCTAAAATCTTTTGTGGGATGTCTGTGAGAATTATTAAGGCAATGCTTTCATTAAAATATCCATTTTTTAAATCATCTCTATAGTTTCATTTCACGTATCGTTATAGACAAGGACACCTCCCCATGGTCATGTTATTGTTGAAATGTGGAGCGGATCCCAGTCTTATTGATGGGGAAGGATTCAGTAGCATTCATTTAGCAGTGCTGTTCCAACACATGCCCATCATAGCCTACCTCATAGCAAAAGGCCAGGTATGTTGCTGATGCCCAAAATGTTTTCTTCTTATGGGTAGCTGCTTGTGTATAGGAAACATTTCAGAATTAACTGGGTTTTTTTCTAGATGAAAAGCAGTTATTTTACACCTGTTATTCTGTGCTGTAAGTGCAAACAAGCTTAGATATTTTTTGTATTTGTAATTTTTTTTTTTTTAATACTCTTCCCTGTTCCTGTCATCCCCCACATCCAGACTCACCTACATTTCAGTGTATTTAGAAGTGTTGTTAAGGCTGTGCGGATTTGTGGTGCTGTGAAATAACCAATGGCTTTTAAACCTGGGAACAAAAAGCAATATATGATCTGTAGACAGCATGAAGTATTTATGGTTTGATTACAGTTTTGTAACTAATAATTATGCAGTTGACCAAAAATTGAAGAATGCAGAATGAATGATCAGACCAGGTCTGAATTTTCCTTAGAAATTTCTGTGTTTAATTTTGTATTGTATCCATGGTAGTTGATGTCTCTTAGCTTATATCTGAAATGAGCAGAATTAATGACAAATGTAACAACTTGCTGATAAAAATGACAGGAGAGTTCTTGTATGATCTAGACCGATTCTGAGAAACAATCTAGTCTTAGGATTTAAAAATTTGTTCAGTTTATTTTCTTTCTCATAAAGTTCTCTTTAGTGAAAGTAACTGACTTCTGGAATCTAGGTATAGTGGTGTATATCACAGGCTTAATAAAGTTGTTGGCCCACTTATCATCTACTAAAAAAATCCCAGGGATTAATTCTTTTCAGTTAATCTGCTCTAATGTAAGGATGGGTGGAGGCAGGGAACAAGGCAACTTTTGTTGTGAAGATGGAAGAAAATTAGGTAAGAAAGAGGAAGGAAGAAAATTTAGGTTAGATATCTAACTAATGTCTTGAGATACATAATCCTTCTTTGTTGTTTTAATAAACCTGTTTTGTGTACTTTCTGTACATCTGTTACATACATCTATTTACACAAGGAAGATGGTTAGCATTGCTTTACGAGCTCTTTCTTATTTATAGTATTTCTTTGCAAAAGAGGACAAGAAATATGGTTGACATGATTCACTTAAAAATACCCTTAGTGGAGTCTCTCCCTTAAAAATTTCCTTAAATGGGAACTCAGAATATTCTGAAAGGAATGACATGCAAGACTTGTAGAAGGGGGAAGAAATTTTAAATGAGTGTTGGCTTCTTGGGAGATATAATTTGGTTTCTGTCCATTTTCTGTTGATTAGTGAAGCTAAGCTAGTTGTATAGCCCTGAATTTCACTGTTCCCTGAAATCATTGGTAATTGCTTGTTATCTTATTCTTAGAACATAGACACAACAGACTTCAATGGACAAACACCTTTAATGTTAACAGCACAAAAAGCCATTGGGTAAGTAGAGAGTAACTGAAGAAGAGTCTATTGTATTGTACTCAAGAAGCAGTGAGGTGAATTTTTCCTTACTATTTTTTTTTTAAACTGACATTTCTTTCCCTTCTGTTTGTACTAAAATATGCAGTATTTCAGAGATCAGGAGTTGGGAATGGATCATTGGATATAGCAAAGAAAGTGAAAAGAATTTCTAAAAGAAGTTTAGGTTTGTGGTTGAATCATCTGCAGCCTTATTGTATTTTCTGCAAAATGAAAATAAATGGGTGTGGATGCAGTGAAATGCATTTAGAACAAATAAAATGGGGAGATACAAGCTACCCATGGATCTATCATTGATGAGCTTGTTCTGAGAAGGCATTATATACCTGCTGTTGTTTCACAGATGGGAACTGTTGTTTTATAAAGTGTTCAAAAGTTTCATTTCCAGTCTAGATTATCTTCTGTTTGTTAACTCTTATACTTTATTTTCATCTAGACCAGAACCCATGAGGTTTCTCTTAAAGTTTAACCCCTCTCTCAATGCTGTAGACAATGTTCAAAAGAATACTGCACTGCATTGGGCAATAGCCTCAGGAAATACTAGTGCAGTGGATCTGTTGCTGGAAGCTGGTGCCAGCCTGGACATAAAAAATGTCAAGGTATGTTTTCCTTTGTGATATTTCATCCCATGTGGCATGAGTGTGTAAAATGAATGCAAAGAAAAATCTCAGTCCTCTCCATGCTGGATGTAAATTGCAGCAGGGGTTGGCTAAGAGCAGGTGTTCTTAGTCTTTCCCAAAAGGAAGTAGCACCTTTCTTGAGATGTGGCTCTAAGTATGAATGCAAAGGTTCTTTGCAACCTTCGTGTAATGAACAGCCAAGCCTGCTGTTCACTCAACAGTAATTGTG
Organism: Dicrurus megarhynchus; assembly: GCA_013399195.1. NCBI lineage: Eukaryota > Metazoa > Chordata > Aves > Passeriformes > Dicruridae > Dicrurus > Dicrurus megarhynchus. The sequence goes on along the minus strand of VXAD01011017.1, from coordinate 849,562 downwards.
TCCTTTGCAGATTCTGCCTCCCTCACCTTTTTTTGTTTCATTTTCTTGGGGCCTTGTTTAATTTCTTTTTCATTTCTTAATTTAGCTGTTTTCTACATAAAAACGTTGTCATGAGGACTTGGGCAGATTTAAAAAAATACATTTCTTAGTGTCCAGTCAGACTCATAAAGACTTCAAATTAAGTGGATGTCCTCCTGTGAAAGCTGGTGTTTGGCAACGCCTGTTTGTACATATCATATATGAAAGGCTTCATCTTAATATTTGTAGAAATTGATAGTGAGAAGTATAAATGTTGAAAGTATCAATTCCCGTGGCTATATAGATATGTTATTGGAGGCAGTCCAACAGATAAATAGATTCAATCTATTTACAAGTGTCAGCTTTCCGAACTACAAAGCTCAGATTTAAGCATGTTAGCACTCTGAGTTTAGCATACCCTTGCCTTAAAAAATAGTGGGGGAGGTGTGGCTGGGAAGTAACTGCCCAGTTAGTCTTGTTTTAACTATATTCATTTCTTGCTTCTGTTAAAAGTGAGATTGTTTATCTGTTAAGTATGTAAATAAATAAACAAATAAATAACCCCCTCTGTTGTTAAAGGGAGAGACACCGCTTGACCTTGCTTATCAAAGTCAGAATCACTTCTTGGTTTATATGATACAAGAGGAAGAAAGAATGAGAAACAGGAGAAATAACAGGTTACTGAAAATAGTAGAGAAATATGAGGTAATTTCCCGGGTAATAACTAATGGAAATAAAACTAGAGCATGCTGTGTTTAGAATGACATGCAAATTAACAAGAGTAATTTCTGAAACTGGGTGCATAAAATAGAATTCTTTAAAAGCACCTAGGAGTGGTTTGGGTGGGGGGTTTTGTGTCATACCTCACCCCTGCTTTTGATGTATTGATGTGTCACCTTGTCTTATGTCGAGTCTTTCAGCATTTGTTATTACATGAACTGAATACTTTTAAGTAAGACCTGCTTCAGTACTTTGTCGTATTTTAACAATAATAATTTTAACAGCTGTTCCTGATGTTGGCATCTTCCTTGACATTCATGTGGGCCATTGGATACATCATGAACTTAAGTTCTGATTCTTGGCTTTTAAAAGGAGGTTTGCTTCTCAGCCTGCTATTTGGGATGGCTCTGTTTGTGAGGTTCGTGGCTTTTTCTCTCTGTTTACGTACTTACTTGTCAAAGACACACGGTGTGTGGAGAATTTAAATATATGTACTTTTTAGAATGAATGACCACAGAAATGGAATGTATTTAAAGTATACACAATAGTAATTTCTTGTCACTGAAAGATTTGGAAAAAAACCACAAACCCAGTCTGTTAGCTAATTTTAATGTCAAAGAGTGTTATTGATGGTCTACATCCAGTAGACATTGAGGTATCTGCTCAGAAATGTGCTTTATCACAACGTTTTCCTGCTCTATTCTGTCACAAAAATGAGTTTTAATGAGCCATCCCCTCTCCGTCTGCTCCCTAGACCTCCTAGTGTTACCCTGAGCTGTTTCTTACTTTTCCTGCCACAGTCAGTGGTCGTTGATATGGCAATGCTATCTGTGTGCAAAGAGACAGAGATTGGACTTTTCACCCAGTCCTACAGCACTTCTCATATATAATACTGTGCTGGAACAGAGCACTTCTCAGTTTTATTTTGCATTGTTTACCCGCTATATATATGGATAAAGAATGTTTTTGAGTGACAGTTCTTGATTGCTTTGAGAGACTTGAAATAAACTGTGTGCGTGAAGTTTTTATGGTAACAAACCAGATTATTTATATTTCATGGATTTATGTTTCAAATAGGTTTTGAAAAATATTTTTTTCTTTTAATGTTCTTTCAGGCAACTTGTGGGGCTCAAGAATCTAAGGTATCTTCCCACAGCATTTCTGCTAAGTTCAATTTTTTGGATGTCCATAACCTGGTTTTTCTGGTTCCTGCCCGATATCCTTTATGCTCAAGAAATGCAATAGAACTCTCCTTAGAATTTCTTGTAAATCTAAACCTGGTCATGCAAAGAGTGATGAGCAGTTCCAGATAATTCCGTGTGACTGTTAATGTCTGGTAAGATTGGTTTAATCCCATTGGGAAGGGGCAAAGTGACTTTAAAGTTACACACAGACTAAAAATCTGTACCTTCTTTTGTCTGTAGCAGATTTTGTTTTCTTTATAACCTGAACTATTTCATATGTTACTGGAATATCAGAATGAAGGTGTTTGTTATAAAACTAATGGTTTCTGTTAGCATCTCCGCATCACTCTTCAATCTTCTTCACTGAGGCTGTTGTACAGTGATGTATTTTGGCATGTGGTATAACTGGGTACCACATATCTTAATAATAATTTTAAAAGCATCTCTTCTTTCTAAAATAAGTATTTGACAGTTAGTGGTATTCATGCTCCTGCTTTGCTCCAACATCCTCCACCACCACCTCCCAAAAAAAGGGAAGAAATTTCTTTGTGTTCCTGCAAAGTAGACTGTCCAGTCTCCTGTCTTTATTCACAGCTTACACTGACTCCTTAGTATACAGCGGATTAATTTCTGTTTGACATTTGCTTTCTTTGAAGAGGCTTTTCACTGATGAGTACAAAAACATTTTAGTAGTTTCTGCTCTCTTTCCAGTGCCCTGCTCTTTTGTTACACAGTGGGCATCTGTTTATTGATAAAGTTGTGTGAAAAAGCATTTAGGAAGATACTTAGAACTGCAAATAATTTTGTACTAAACCAGCTATAATATATTGCTACACAGTTTTAATTAATTTTTAATTCAGCCTTTAAATGACATTTTCTCTTGTACTGTTCCCAATTAAGATGTCCTTAATAGAATTATCAGAATTAACTTTGATGAACTGATCAAGTATATTCGTGCTGGGGATTCACACTTATGCTTGAATAAGTGGAAATGGTGTTATTCAATTGTTGTGAAGCTTTAAGGTTTGTTTTATTGGTGTAATCTAAATTAAAAGGAGAAAAAAATTTCCACTGGTAGGAATTTGAGTCAGATACTTTGCTGAAGATAATGATCATAACAATATTCTTGAAGGCCTAACCATAGCTTGGTGAGATGGGCCGGTAGATAGGTTTCCATTTCACTGTCCAACCCTTTTTCTCATGAATGTGTTTTCCTTCTGGAGCTGGTCACAGATCTGAGTGTGTTAAAAGTTTTCAGGATTTTAGTTAGCTGTATTGGTCTGTCAAACTTCCTCTGGACTGAATGAAAATCCAGCCATTCTAAGTAAAGATTTTTCTTAGCTCCAAAAAACCAATAACAGTGCAAGTAGACCAGCAGTATCCACCAGAAACACACCATCATTTTGACTTCTATGCACTCTGCAACTGCACTGTAACAAACACAGCTGGCGTTTGTGCCAATATTTCATAAGTTATCATCTTGATTTTAATTAGAACTGTTTGCAGTGTTATTAGTTCATAAGGCAGAACAACTTTGAGGTTGCCATCCTGGATTTTTAAAAATCATTTGCAATGGAGTTCATGGAGTGACTGAGGGGTCACTGGAGATGCAATCCAGGCTTGAGCTCTCTGCTTGCTCCTTGGTGGCATTAGGGACTGTTCTTTAGCAGCCTGAGCTCTCAAGTTTGATGCATGAATTTAATTAGTGTGAAACTTGTCCCACTTCACGTTCCTCTGTTGCTCTATAGAGACAGTTAATCTTGACATGCTTTTCTTCCCCACTCATCTGATACACAGATGGTTTCAGTTCATGGTGTAAAAACGATGTTCCTAATGTCCCATTACCTTCGGAAGTGTTTAGGAGTGTGTGCTTGGGTTTTTTTGAGTGACAAAAGTAGTTTCAGGGTGGCTTTCAGTTACATTTTTCTGAATGAGCATATTTAGTTGCTTTTGGCTGAAATGAATGGGACAAGGTAAGACTGAGTAAGAGCCTGTTTCGGTCAGGGGTGGGTGCAGCAGCCAAACAAATCTCACAGCTGTCAGAAAAGCTTTATAGCTCTGCATGTCTGACTGGTGTTGTTTAAATAAAATAGAAAAGCTTCAGAGGGAAAAAAGAAATCAAATTTGTTTTATATTTGTGAAATATTCAAAGGCAGAAGTCTGGAGGCCTTTTAAGGAGGGTGCCGGGGAGCCATATTGTGATGCAGGTTTATACAGTTGTAAAAGTCTTTTCCAGCACTCAAACAGAATGTTCCACTTCTCTGATAAGATGGCCTTGGAAGGAAGGAGAGGATCCCGTTATAAAACTGAAAGTAATTTTTTTCTTATTGTGTGTTGCTTGTAAAGTAGTATAAACTAACTTCAGAATATTTCACGTGTTTGACAAATAGTGGTGATATGAGTTATAGGAATATAGTCCTTAACCTGACTATCGCATACCACAAATGTAATTCTTAAAATCACTGTCATGTTCAGCATGATGGGTCTTCTCTATTATTTCTATAAAACCTGGAGCACTGATCCTGGATATATAAAGACTTCAGAAGAAGAAAGAAAAGAGGTAGGTGGTTTTGTAACAACAAATGGAAGGGCTGACCTGGTGCAGCATGTATGTGCTTGTGGTTGGTTTCTTTGTCATCATGTGCAGCTTTGTTAAACTTGAAAGCAGTGAAATAGTCTTCCTTAAAGAGTTTTTAGCAATGTCATTGAACAACACAGATCTTGGAGAATTTCTCCTTCTACTGCTTGTTTCCTTATCTTCCTCATCCTGCTATAATTTCTTTGCCTCTATCTTCTCACTGAAGTGTGAGCTTTGGCCAAACATTGTACAGACCCACTGGTGTTACCTATGATATGAATTCACATAAAATTTCACTTAAAAAATAGAAGTTTCATATGGTTTCTGTTCCAGTTGTCTCTGGTTAGAAGGAAATAATCACATGGCTTTCCTATATGTCATATGCTAGTAATTATCTAAATTTTATCATGTGCTTTGAAAATGTGTATAATGGTTTGATTTTTGTGCTTGAACATTGTGCAACTAACGTTCTATTTCCTAACTGTTTTATAGTGGCCAAAAGAAATCCTGGGCAGCCAATCAGTAGAGATTTTAGTGTTTGGTCTCCCCAACCTATAGGTTCAGGAAAGCATTTAGTTTGTGATCTCATGACTCTCATTGAGGTTGTATTTCATGAGATTGCCAGGGAGCATAAAGGGCAGTTTTAACTTACTGCCACAGGACTCGTAAACGTTGTATCCTTCATCTCCCTGAAGTCTGGCTGACTATATGAGAGGTGCCATCTCATTTTAAGGAATATTTAATTCACATTATTTTGGCAACACAGAGATACTTTTCTGAGTAATCTTGTGTGGGTGAAGCTGCATTAGTCTTTACTGGTTTGTTTTTCCTTGTGGATCTCTTTAAATAGCAAGTTCTTATTCCTGTTCATGCTTGACACCTAAAATACTTACAAATACTTAAAATACTTACAAACTGCAAAAGGCCTAATGTAGAAATCTTCATAGCACCTATGGAAATGTGACCCAAATGCAAGCACAAAATACTTTGTCTTTCAGAACATTGTAGCTCTTGCAGAAGCTGGTTGCTTGGACTTCAGAACATTTTGCACATCATGTCTTGTAAGTGGGGCTTTTGTATTTATTTTCTTTGTGAACCTGCCTTTTACTAAATACTGCCTTAAAAAAACCTTTTTTCCTCACTGCTTGTCATTAAAGTGTTAAACAAGTAGTTTGTTAATATGTTGTTTAGATTTCTTTCTTTATTTTATGGTGACAAGAGATGCTTTGAGATCCTTGGACTCTAATCTTAATTTTAAAAAAATTCCATCTCTCCTTTTTTTTTTTTTTAATTAAGGTGTATGGCTCTCATCTATGTTCAGTGTTGTGAGGTCTATGACACAGTAATAATGCAAAATAATGTGGTGGTAACTGTAAGATGATGCCTTAAACTTTGAGCAAAGTAGATGCTTCTGCTATGAGTGCATTCTTTTCCTTGATCCTCACCTAGGTAAGGAAGCCTTTGAGATCTGTGCATTGCCTTGCTTGCCAGGCTTGTGTAGCCAGATATGATCAGCATTCTTTGTGGACTGGACACTGCATAGGTAAGAGTATGTGTTTTATCAAATTTGAAAATACCACATATTTTAAAAGTTGCAGAGATAACATTTATCCCCTTGAAGAGAGAACACACATGATGCAAGAATATCCAGTTGATACTGAAGGGCTCTGATAGGTGCCAGAGGGGAATTAGATGGGAGAGAAAAGCAAATAAAATTATTCAGGGGGTAGAGAGGTCACCCTAAGAATAGAGACCACAAAATCTGGAACTCTTCCTTTGAAGAGAGAAGGAACAGGGTATATGACTGAGACTTTAAAAAAGGAAAGAAAAAAATTATGAAGATGGTGGCTAAAGTGGATGCAGAACTGTTACTAGCCAAGCACATCATAGTAAAACTAGGGATTTAAAATTGTTAAAGAAAAAAATGTCTCCACGTGTCAGGCAGTGAAATTTTGGAGCTTACTGCTGTAAGGGTTTGCAGACACAGGCAGTATCAGCGGGTTCAGAAAGGGATTAGATAAACTTTTTTGGACAATGTGTCCAAGAGTAGATACTAAAAGAACCAGACAAGTGTGCACACTCTGACATTTTAATGCAGTAGCTGTGGATGAGGAGAATGAACTCCAGGAAGTGTCTGGACTCGTGTGTCCTCCTGAACTTCCATTGCCTCTTGTCAGTGTTAGGGACGGTTCTCTGTGGAGCAGCTGTACCACTGAGATAACCCCTCAGGGCGTTTTCATGTTCTTGTGTTCTTCCCTCTTGCTCTCTCTCTTCCTTTCTGGCTCATTACTGGTGATGAGCTTCCAGCTTAAGACAGGAAGGTGACAGCTTTACATCTGTAACAATATATTTTTCACTTATTTTTTTGCCAATAGCTTTTTTCTAATGTTAAATTCTATTTTTACAATGTTTGCTATTTACAAGGTGCCAGGCATCCTTCTGGTGCGTTGTCTCAAAGCTTTGAGCAATATGATTGTAATTAAAAAACCCCATATCTTCATGTAACAATTTTTCTGGCAGAGGTCTGGGGGTTTTTATGTGTATGTTTTCAATTCTGAAGCACACAAGGTCAGGCAAATTGAATAGCTTAGACTTCTCAGTCATATGTGGCAATTTTATTGTGCATGGGAGGGAGTTGTGGTTGCTTAATTAGTCCTCATCAGACTAAAACAGCTGAAGGCATGCTCTGAAGGAGAGACAAATCCTGGCCGACTCTATCAGAACTAATTCTATTATATAAATTGGGGTGGCTTACAGGAGAAAGTTGAGAGAGAGATCAGCCTTGTCAAGCTCTTGTGGATGGCAGAGGTTAAAATAAGAAATGGTTTTGACTCTCTTTTTTTTCCTGTTAACTTCAGTGGAAATGCAAGTACTGCTGAATTTTAAAATGTGCAACTTTTAAACATTTTTTTCCTTGCCTCAATTTCAGGCATTGGGAACCATTATTACTACCTGTTGTTCCTGTCTTTCCTAACAATGACTGGTGTGTGGCTGCTTTATGGAACTCTCAAGTGTATGTATCCATGAATTTAGTTTAATTTAGCTTTCAAATCCGTCTCTGTGTGGTCTTTATTTTTCAGCATTTCATTTCCAGCAAGTGTAACCTGCACAAGTGATACCTTATTTCAGCAGTGATGTTATTGTGTAGCTTAAGTGAAAATGCATCGGAGTCTTTGGTCAAATACCTGATTCCGTTTGTGTTGAGCAAGAGCAAAGATACTGCTGTAGTGGGATGTCCATTGGAAAATGAAATATCAGGAAGCATTTTTATTAGACAGGAGATAGGGGAGCGATGTGGAGGAAGGCCAAGTGACAGGTTCTAATCTGGATGCCCTTTGCTGTAACAGAAAATAAGTTTGTAACTACATTATTGCAAAAGCTTCATTAATTTTTTTAATTTGGAGCTATCTGTACTAAATGCAAACATTTCTTTTTGTTTTTAAAGTAGTTTAATTCTGAAGAGAAAAAAGTATATTATATCATTAATAAATATGAACTGTTATTTTGAAAAATTTAAAAAATTATTGGAAAGGAGAGGAAAGCCCTTATAATGTAGTTCCTGAGGATGAATTACTGTAGCACAAACCTTTTAAAACAAGGATGTTTTTCTGTGGATCATGAACACAGAGTGTAAAGGTTATGCAGCCAGAATAGCAATCAGTCACGCATCTGTGTGGGTGCTTTTAGGTGACAACGGGGTAGGTGAAACATGGTATTTCTAGAGGATGTTGCTATGTAATATTCATTTCATGCAAATAATCTTTGCTCAGCTCTGAAGGGCTTAAAAGCATAATTAACTGATTGTGTGTCTTGTCAGATTGGTCCAACCACTGTGCAGCAAGTTACCATCGAGATGGAGCGTGGACGTACTTCACCCAGACAGTGTCCTGCTCTCCCTGGGTTTCCTACATCTCCTCAGTAGCCTGTTTCCATACCCTATGGGCCTCCTTGTGGCTCACTGTTCAGCTTTATCAGGTAATATTTTCCTTCAGTTTATGCTCCTTGCCACATTAAAGCTTTTCCCTGAATGATTTGCTCCTGTAGAAACTCTGTGCCTGCTGTCCCTGATTACTGTCACAGTAAGGTGCTTCTCTTAAATCTCAGGGCAGACCTTGACGTTTCACAGATTCTTGTGTGCTCAGCATTCCCCCGTTGGAAGTAGAATCACAGTCTGCAAATCATTCCTATGACTGAGTTCTGGGTTTACTACTCATCAAAAATTCCAAACCTATAAAAAGCTATATTTAAAGACAAGAAATTTATTTGACTAATAGAACTGGTATTAGTGCCCCCAAAACTGCACAAAAGCTCAGTAACACAATTATTCCCGAGTTGAAAATTCTGTGGCAGAGCTTAGCCATGTGTCATTAGACTGTATTAAATCCCACTGCTACAGTAAAAATATATGACCTGGATTTTATCTTGTTGAGGACTGTCAAATTTCTTGTTTATGTTTTTCTCAGAGAAAAGCTTGGCTATGCAAACAAAAATGAGAAGAGCTGTCTTAAAACATCCGTGAAACAGCTTGTTTAGCAGCTCTTAGGAAAGAGGTGTCTTTGAAATATGTGTTAAACATACTGAGATAAGGGCTTGTTTTACATCTTGTTTAATAAAAAAAAAACCAAAAAAAACAAAAAGCTCCACAATTTTAAACATGTACTGCTAGATTTTTGCAGTGTCCAAGACACTGGGATATCGTGCTGGAAAAAGATTGGGAGGATATTTACAGTTTAACTGCTGTGTTTCGTACACAGTCATTTGAAAACGTACTGCTTTATGGCATTTAGTGTCATTTTGGATCAAGGGATCTTTTCCTACCATTTTGTGTGGTAGAATATAGACAAAATCTGAGGAGATTGGTGATTAGCTGTGATAGATCTTGTACTTCTGCAGACATCTGTGAAAGTACAGTCTTCACAGATATCCCAGTTAAGCTTGCCTTCTCTGGAAGCTGGTGTTAGAGCTTGCTGGGTTCTGTTTTAGCCCAGGCGACATTTAAAAACACACTTTTCAGTCATCAGTTATAGCAGTGGTTACTTATTTGTTAGATATGGCCAACCTCTTCCACCCTGCTTCCTTCTCATTAGTGTCTTTTGGTCTCACCAGAATTTTAATTTGTGATGTTCATGTTGTAACCATTACTTACATTTTTCTTCCAATCAGATTGTGTTCCTGGGGTTGACCTCACATGAAAGAATGAATCTCCTGGCACGGAGAAAATCCTCTAAGCATCCTGTTTCACTCAGGAGGACTCCATACAAGTGGGTATTAACGAACAGAGTGTTTTAAGCATGTTATCTCTTCAGTACTGATTTGCTTCACTGCTTCATAAATGCAAAAACACTATTCTGGGGGTGAGGGAGTGCTGTCCTTTAATTTGTTTATCAGTCTCTGTGTCTGATCAGAAAGAGAATTAAGTATGAACCGGCCCCTTTCTGACTTCTCTTGCAATATTTAGCTCTATTAATAGAGAAATTGGCACCAAGGTTTCCCTGTTTCTTCAGGTGTACTAACAGATGAGATGTTACTAACTTTTAAATATTTGAGTTCAACTTAATCTACTCTCATTTGTTACTGTAAAACATATTGTAAAAGTTCAGCAAAGGAATAATGCTCAATTGAGAGCTCTTCTGTTTCTTTTCCCTGAGCTGTCTCCCTTGACAGGTTAATATCTTAAGTACTGTCTCATGGTGAACTGGTATTTTTCATGCTTGCAGTCTTCTTATTTTAGGTTTATTAATGCACATTTTTATCTTTTTTTCAGCCTTGGATGCTTCCAGAATCTTGCAGACTTTTTCCAGTGCAGTTGCTTTGGTATGTTCAAACCCAATGTAATTGACTGGACCAAGCAATACAAACCTTTTCATCTGGCAAAGGAGAAAGATGTTTATTCTGTGTAAAGTTTTGCTTAATTTCTAAGATGGTCGAGCTGAAAGCTAAATACAACTGGATATTTTGTTAATTTTTACAAATTCTTCTGAAGCTGCTTGTTTGTATTTTTTATGATTGTTTCAAATATTAAACTTACCTTGCATAAGATACAGCAGATTTGTATATGGAACAGTCACCGTGTGTCTGTGTATGTATAGTTTGAGCTACAACTATTTAAAATTTTATGTGAGAAGATGACACAAATATATATATTTTTAAAGGTAAGTTTTTAGGGCAGAATTTCAAAATGATGTTGGTACCCTTTGCTTTACTTTGCAGATAACAAAAGACAGATTTGAAAATTAAGATGAATGTTCATGTTTAAAAACTTAATATTACAATTACGTTGTAATTTTATCGCTTATGCTGTGAAAATCTCTATTAAGTCTTTGTACTTGAAGTGTTTACATGTAATAAAATAGAACTTTCATACTTGTATTTTTGCAGACTGAAATAGATTCAAGGGATATGTGACCAGTGAGGTATTTAAGAGTGGGTAGGCACAAAACTGTAAGAAGAAGCCTGACCCTTTGCCTTATGTTTTTCACATATGTATGCCCTGTTAGTGTATGAAAATGGGTAAGTTTATGATGGACAGTAGCAATGTACATAAAAAGAGGCAATTGTTCCCCACTGCATTTGTAATAGCTAATGTCAGCCACATTCCCAAGAAAAGGAGGGGCCAGCTGGACTGTGTGGTATGAATGTAAGTCAAAGTAGATAACAATGAAAACCAGCAGGGAAAGAATTCAAGATCAGGAAATTAAAGTCAGATACCATCTAGAACTGACATAGTAAGTAATGTAGTGAAATGCAATTCTTGTAGTTAAGAAAGGGGTTTCATTCATCTTGGTGAAATCCATTTATCTGCAACACTGTAGAATGTAAAAGCACAAGCAAATACAAATAAAAATAACGTGAAGCAGTAAGTACTTTATTGTAGCTTGAAAACAGACAGAACTTGCAACACTGTATTCTGAGAAAATGTTGGTTTTTTTTTTAGAAATACCTCCCTCAGAGAGACAGAGAATCTCAAATCCTTTTTAATTGTCTCAAAGCAAATAACATCTACTTGTCATAACACAAATGCCAGCATGTTCAAAACTCAACTAGGAGACTGGTGGAAATACAGACAGTGTAACATTGTGAACAAAGGAAAATACAGTCTAACTTGGAACGCTTGGACCCTTCACTCCAGAAGGGATCCCTATCCTGATGGGGCACTATGAGTCTAAAATTCCAGTCTAAAGTGTGACAAGTACTAGTTTAAAAAGCAATAATGTTCCACGAGGTTCATTGCCTTTATTTACTAAACACAAACATGAGTCTAGTTTTATCACTATACCTTTTTAATCTACTCTAAGAATTTCTTAAGATACAACTCACAAATTTTTCCTGCAAGGTGGAAAAATCTTAATCAAATGCCCTAGGTTCTTAGCAGTATGTGTTGTATAATATTTTACTTGGCAGCTATCACTTGGTGGCATCAACAGCAGTTTGAGTCTGTTGTATCCATTTCTTCTCATTCACACTCTTTCTTTTCCACTTGAGTGAGGCCTCCAAACCCAATTCCTTTGGGACCAAAATTTTTTGCATAGCAAACTGCAAAAGAAGGAGGGGGAGGTAAGTGGTACTCTGAAGGCTCTCAGACAGAGGTAAATGTCTTTTAGTTTTCATTTTTAGATTACTATCAAATTTAAGTTAATAAAAAGGAAGGAAATCTGAAATAGTGTATTCCCCATAAGTTTATCCAGGTCTTAATAGTGAAACTGGTATCACATATTTGAATTACACAGAAGTTGCATCTGGTGATCTCAAAAAAATTAAGAAACTATATATTTTTTTAGATCTAAGTAATATTTTCATTAAAGCTACTTTCCTGACTGAAAATGCTCAGTAAAACTTGGTCTGATGAGTAATACAGAGTAAGCCAGAGATTTTTAAGGTTAAAAGAACTAGAGCATAATCCAGAAACTATTGATGGGCATTTAAGTAATTCCATTTGAACTCTGTATTGGTTAGTGTGTGTGAAGTTATTTATCACAACTCTGCCAAGTGGTAATGGCAAGCATATTTCTTCAAATATGCCAATTTGATCCACTTGTAGTTGACAGACTGTACCCAAAGTTTTAGAACTCCAGTATTCTTCTTTAGGGTTCTCTATAATGTTTAGCTTTGGATATAAAAACTTTGCGTATTTTTTCCCCCTTAAACTATTTCTAGGAGTCAAGTGGAGTCTGTGAACTTTCTGGATCTGAGAAGAACATCTAGATGTATAAATTACCATTTTTATGTTATCTTCTGTGCTACCAATGCAGTGGAAATATCTTTTAAAATTTTACTGGCAAGAGTTCCAATTTAGAGGACCAAAGATCTGTATCTTTGTGGATTTTTAATTTTAGTGAGTGAGACTGTGCAGGTACAAGAGCCTCCCCAGCAGATAAGGCCAGTGTTCTGTTAGAAGGTCTGAGGACAGAGTTGAGAGGTTGTCACATTCGTAGGAAATTTATAGTTTTAAAATTTAAATGTTAATAGTAGAAGCTGCAGCTGCAATGTTACCATAGCTCTTTGCTTTCAGAAAGTTGTTAAAAAAAGACAAAATTAAATTTTTTGGGGTTGTTAAGCATACAGCAAGGTAAATCATGCTGGCAATCCTAGGTCTAAAGAGACTAACTTTAGATTGACTCTGTACCCCAGTTCAGCTCTCTGCAGCTCTCACCTTTACAGTAGAGCTCTCCATCTTTGTCCGTAACGTTCGTGGATTCCAAGCTCTTCCCACAAATAGCGCAGCGGAAGCAGCTCTTGTGCCAAGGCTGAGGAAAGGAAGACAATTCGTTGTGTGTAACAGGAAGTGCACAGCCAACAGGTACAAGAAACAGAGAAGTACTGCTTTGTGTCGTTTGTTGATCTTGTGGCTTCCATTTTTAGTCATTCCAGGTTAGTCTTTTTTCAGTTGCATTGTCTAATATATATCTTCAATTGCCACTACAAATAAAGGTTTATAAATATACCCAGAGATGGAGGAACAGCCAGCCTGAACAGTAATCACTGCTTGGTCCTCAGGCATCAGTAAGAAGCAAAAAGTTGAAGAAGGCTCACAAAAAGCATGAGATTTTAAACCTGAACCTACATCCTGTTGTAGCAATTTACAAATTCATCCTCATGTTTTCTTTGTGAATGAAAATTTAAATGATCAAGGACCTCTTAGCTATAGTTTCTCACCCTTATAAAACTATGGAGATTTTTCCTGAAGTCGCTACTTACTTTTCCTCCTCCCATGATCTTCTCTGCAGCATACACTGATTTGCCACAACGGGGACATTTATCCACATCTACCATCTTTTTGGCAAACTTTGAAGTATTAGTTGGTGTTGAAGGGCGAGCAGGCTTTGGTGACCCCCTAAAACAGAAGTTTTCGATGTTTTAATATCCTGCTTAAAAATGTTATTTTCCTTAGAAAAAGGATTTAGTGATTTTTTGGTAAGGTATAAAAAAATACTAAATTGCTGGTCTCTGACATGTAAAAGGAGATTAAAAAGAAGAAAATCAAAGTATTCTATTGAATTCTGTGTGGTGTGATTGAGAAGCTGGTACTGTAAGCTCTGATGTTACCTGTTCATGGAGCTGACAGCAGCCACATGCAGAAAAGATTATATTTAATGAAAAGTAAAAACCAATTTTCTCTCTTTGAGAGGCAAGAGGGAAAATACAAGGAAAAGAAGTCTCTATTCTTTGTAACTGGCTATCTGCTGGTGCTCATCAAACTGAAAATAAAAATTCAGGTTTTTGCATGTCATAGTTTCATTAGGCAGTGAGACATTTGGACAGGGAATTGGGGTTCTTACCTGGCCTAGGATGAAAAGCACATCAGAAAAGTAGCTTTGTTTTTTATTTCTGGACTCTGTGCTTTACAGCTTTGTGCATTAAGCCTTTTGCAGAATGATTTCTGAATTATCAGATTGTTGGACTGCAACAGGTCATTATATTCACAGGATGTGACAGTTTTTGGTGCAAAACTCTGCCCGTAATGGATTCGTATGGTACAAGGAGCTACAGTTAAATATATTGTTTAAGCTTTTATTTCCTACACAGCATATTGGTTAATTGGTTTCTTTATAGTTAGACCACCAGAAGGAAGAAGCATCGTTGATTGATAAATGTGCAGCTTTGAGAATTGCAGCAAAATCCTATAAAAATGAACTGTCAGAGCTAATTATGTGCTTTTGGAAGATGGTATCCCATTAGAATTTCTTTGTTCAAACACATTCTCAGTGTGTTTGTAAGTGTTATTTGAACCACAGGGAGGATTTAGAAATGTTATTTCCCCCATTGAGAGGAGAGCTAACAGTATGGGGTAGTGTGATTATTTCTCTAAGAGTAAAACCTTAACTGGATTTTAGCCTCTAAGAGAAAAAAAATTATCTTTTTCTATAGTGAATGTGACTTTACCACTGTGCTACAAATGGCAGATTACAATTGCAGTGAATATTTACGTGTGTGGTGGCATATAAAGGCTGCTTCTGCAGAGTAATTGCCTATTGAAGGAGGGGATAATTTGTAAAGCAGGCTTAAAGAGACTGAGCATCATTAAAAACTGTAAATTACTGTATCCTTGGAAAGGGTGTAGGAAAGTCTGCTCTGCTCCTTACGCTGGATGTTGTTATGGAAACAGAATAAAATATCTAAAATACCCTGGTAAGAGACAAGTAGGACCAGAAAAAGGAGCTGTCACTGAGATTTAACTCACTGCTGCAGATTCAAGCCCAGGTGGTCTCCAGTGTCAGTGCTGAGGCATCCAGCCCCTTGTCCAAAGCCAACACCTTTGGGGCCATATTTTCTCCCGTAGCAGGTTTTGCAGTAGATTTCAGATTCATGAGCTGCTACTGTGGTGCTGTCCAGAGCCTTCCTGCAAGCCACTGAGAACAGGGAGAGAGAGGCATGTATGAGCATTTGCCTTTTCAAAGTTGAATTTATGTGGTTTAAAATAATTGCAATTTGTATTTATTTCTTTTTTAACTTCAAAAAGATGGGAAAATGAGCCAGTGAGTACAAAACTTGACTGGGCTGTTGCTGAGGTAGGGGGGAGGTGTGCGTGTGCACAAAACCTGTTCTTCTTTTGCCACTCTGAAGTTATCCTGTAACCCCAGGGAAATCATGGGCTTGCTGAGAGAGTTTGTCTAGATCTGTGAAGCTTAAGATGGGCTTGAGATAGCCATCCTAAACTCCCAAACCTTAAAAAAGGGGGGAAAGAAGGTTGCAGGAGCATTGATTCCACTGTGCATCTGGACCTTTCAAAAGACTTGCTCTGAGTCTGTGGTGGCTTGCTCAGCCCAGCCCAGGCTATTTTGATGTGGTGTCTTTCTGAAAGAGGCTTTAACATTGACACGATGTCTGGAGTCAGGCAGGACATGTTGGGGGTTTTTTATCATTATTTGTTTGTTTGAGCTGTGGCACTAAGGCAAAGCAAGTGTCAGCTCTCAGACTTCCTCCAGGATGACAAGAGTGTGGCTGTAGCCATTCCCAAGAAGGGCTCTTACAAATCATGTTTGCTACAGAGAATGACAGCTTAGCTTAGCTCACTAGGAAAGGTCTGGCAGACTTTTGGACAGAAGGTGCCATAGGAATGCCCAGCTTTCATCAGGGAATACAAATGATGTCCTCTACAGCACTACTAATAATGAATAGGGAAAAAAAAAGTAACTGTACTCCTCACTACTTGGTGATGAGTGTATGCCTGTGTTTGCTGCACCACTTTGGGAACTCAGTGAGCCTCCACCCCACAGAGAGAGGAAGATCCTTCAATTCAGAGTCCCTATCGAAAACCAGGATTTTCTAGTATGCCAAAAAATTAGTATTTCAATACTTCTTACAAGTTGTTCACTGCTCAACAGTGATTGATTAGAAGTGGAGAAAAAATAGGCAAAACATTTCTCTCCAGGTTCCTTAGAACATGTGCTTGCCCTGCAGAGGGCATTCCAGTCACGGGCTGTCGATAGCTTGGAAAACAAAGTTGCTGAGTTCATGTACGCAGCAGAAAGCTGTGAAATACCAAAGAATTGGAAGTGGCTGGAAGTGTTAGCTCTGTAGGAGCTATCTGAGGGTTTGATTAGTCCCTTTCCCCCACGTTTACTTTAAATGTCCTCCTCTGAGTCCAGTTTATCCACCACAGCAAGTTTACACCCTGGAACCCCTGCAGCTTTAATTATAGAATCCTGGAATGGTTTGGGTTGGAAGGGACTTTAAAGATCATGCAGTTCCAACCCCTAGAGCAGGTTGCTGTTAAGAGGCAGTATATATAGTACTAGTTCTACATCCCCAGCTCTCTGGTTATCTTAGTGGCTTTCCTCCTCCCTGGACCGCATGGAGGGGGAAATAATTTGCAAAGACCTTTAAAGTTAACAGAAATAAAATGAGGAGCTTCTGTAAACGTGTGAACCTGATCTCCTCATACTACAGTCTTGCTTTGAGATGATAATTATATTTGCTAAGGGAGTTAAGGGATGATGGAAACTCTAGCAGCAGATAAAGTGTTTCTATTTCTGGTACCTTAGGGAGAGGGTATCAATTCACCACGACAGATGGAGCAAAAGCCCTTGAAGTGCTATTGTTGAAATAACTTTGAGACCTGTCATCTGCCAACAGATCCTGTTCTCCCGCCGGCACTGAGGAGATCCAGGTTGATGGCGTGTGATCCTGCCAAATGTCCATCACAGCTGCACTTTGGGTAAAAGCTGTCAGTGAAACAACAGTCTGCAGGTAAACAGGAGTCTGCACGGGAAGGAGGGATTGCTGGAAACAAGTTTCTCTCTTACAGCATTTGTAGGGAAAAACGATGGAGCTGGAGAGAGTATATTATATAGTTTAGCTGGTCTGATTCTTCCTGTGTTAACAGGTTGCTTGAATTGTTTATAATTCTGCTGAAATTGAACTCTTTGGTCAAAAAATACTGATGTGTTTTGTGTGCCTGGTCAAATATAATGTGAAATAGAAGACATATTTGCAATAGTTTTATATAGAAACACACAAAAGTGCAGCAAAACAGGTAAACTCTTTCCATGCCTGACTTTAGGCTGGGAAGGGTTGATTTCCTTCTGTTGAGAAATGAAATCCTATAAATGGTTCATAGAAAAGCCCATGAATGTGATACGTGATACTGAGGCATCCAGAGCTGCTGAATAGTGTATGTGAATCATGGGGAAAGTAAAGCCAATTAAAATACCTTTCATATGCCAACCAGGCAACTTAGATGCATCTTCAGGTTTTGACCTTAAACATATTTCTGATGGGAATACTTTTTTTAGTATCTAACCTATTAATAATTTGATTCAGACTTAAAGCTACAAGGGGCAAATAAAGGAAAATTTAAAAAAAACCAAACAAACCCACAACAAAATACACCCCCAACCAACCAAGAAGAGCCCCACAACAAACCAAATATTTGTCAGAGATAATGGATGTATGTTGTTTATCATGAATCATTAAAAGAAAATAATTCAGTTGTACTAAGAACAAAGCTTACACTTGAGAAATATTTGTAACTATGCTCTATTAGGACAGGTCTTTATTTAGTATTAATTGTTTTAGGCAGAACATGGAAGCATTAAGAAGGTTCTAGTTGAGACTGAGATTTTTCTTGCACAATTCTGTAAGAATTGTTAACTGAAAACTTATTGAGAGAATCCTTTCTTACTTGACCTTTTAGGCATCACTAAAGGCACCATTTGAACTTTTAGGCATCACTTTTAGGGTACCTGGAGAAAGGCAAAGACAGCTCAGATGTGTCCTTTGGACTCATTCTGCAGAGTGCTGCACTGTATCAGCTAAGCATGTAATGTTAGTCTCATGGCTCCAAATAAGAAGTCTCTATCTCTCCAGGAAAGGATGGAGAAAATTGGATTCAATGGCTTCTAAACTGTCATGCTGGAATTTGTACTGCAAAGGTACTAATCCCAAGCATTGTCTGCAAAATAAACTCTTCAGCTATCTTTAGTTCTTAGCAAATTGTTTGCTCTCTCTCTCCACAAAGGCAGAGAATGAATTGATACCTTCTCTCAGATGTTTTTTTTTTAAGTGCGACCTCATCTGCAGAGAAAGCAAAATTCCTGGAAGCCAAACATCACAGAGGAGTGTGGAGGGAAAGAGTAAGTGAAGTGGGACTACATGAAATATGGGAAGGAGGAGACTGAGGTACGTGCAGAGCGTTGGTGGGAGGTTTTGATGATACCAGGGTCTTTCAGCTTTTCAGTGTGAAATGAATTAATGTCAGGATTCTCTGTGAAAGTAATCATCTCCTAAAAGTGAAGAAGTAATCATCCTTCTGTCTAATGAGTGCTGTTTGTTTAGTTCTGCTGGTCTTTTTAACTTGAAGGAAACCTGTGATGTGCCACACTATGGGATAGGAGGAAGGGTTTCCTGGAGATGGACCTAGATATTGTGATTCTGCAGCATCTTAGGGTCCCTGACAAAATCCATCTGATGTCTGGACAATGAAAAGCCAGGAGCCCAAGAGGCAGATTGCTCCAGGTAAAAGGCTACAAAACTGCCTGCCAAGTAATACAAAAATAAATGTTCTGGCCTTAATGGAAGAGTTATCCAGAGCTATGGGGGTGCTGTGATGTTAAACCATTTAGCTCAGCTTACTGCAGAGGAAGCACGACTTGTGGAAACTCCTTCCATTGCACTGGATTTCCTCAGCGTGGTACACTGTCTTTTCACAGGCCCCACACTTGGCTCCTCCCCCCCAGTTCGGCATCCTTATCTGAAGGGTTAACCTAGGAAATCAAATTACACAAATAAGTACAACAGCAAATGTGAATTCTTTTAAATGGAACAGCTTGATTTTAGAAAAAGTTATTTTTTCCCCCTCTCCAGTCAACTGCTACTGCATATTTGCAGTATACTACATACCTGTGTGGTATCAGAAGTGAGGGTGCTGCCTCACTGGTGCTTTGAGGGCAGGAGCTGTGTAAATCCCTGTGATTCGCTCTTGTAAAAAAGGATATTCCTTAGCTTGGTGTATTGTGAGAGTAAATACATGAAATGATTGTGAGGTGTTTTAGTGAAAACGTGCTAGGATCACTCAACCTTCTTCTGGAAAAGAGGATCTAGGATTTGTTTTCCATCAAATACTCATTTTCTTTCAATACTGCACTTTCCTTGTACCCCAGCACAGCCTTTTCTGGGTTCCTCATGAAACAGCCACAAGATCACTGTGCTGCACAGCCATTGTAAAGTAATAATGGATAGGTTCCTGAGGTGCTTAAAGTGTGGGGTTTTTTTCTTTGTCAGTTGCATTTAAAATCTAAACATCAGAGAAAAAAAAAGAGCTGTGGTTACTGTTCCAGTTCTTGCTATTACCGTTAGCATTGGAGTGCCTTGCCCAAGGTCAGAGAGGAGGACAGGAGCTCAGCCCGGGTCTCCTGATGCCAGGCTCAGTGCCCTTCCCTGTGATTGTGCTGTCACACACCTGGAACAACCCCAGCCCTCAGCCTGCCCTTCTGTTTCCTTGTTTGAGTCATCGTTTCTGGAAAGACTGGGACGTCATCTTGTCATCTGCACATCGTATTATCGGGTTGTTCCAAGCTCCTGGCACGGGCCTTCCTCCTCCTTCTTGGAAAACCAGTCACCTTCTTATTATAGTTATTTTGAAGCCTGCTTGTGCTATTTGTGTTTCACTAAATTCACCAGAAGGTGCTTTAAGAGGAGGATTTTGAAGGCTGAATCAGGCCTGCTCCCTGAGAATTTTCTTCTGAGATCGAGTGATAGAGAGAGGGGAATTTATCATAGCAGTGATGTAACATAGCTGGCAATTTCAAAATTCCATTTTAAACTAACATTTTACTATATATTTACACTGGACACTAATGTCCTGTGCTTATCATCATCTCAGTGACTACTGTAATCTTCTGAATTTCAGAATGAAATGAACAATGCCTACATGCCGGTTCTGCACCCTGAAGCCAATCCTTTCTGGCAACTAAGACCAAAAATCCTGCAGTGGTATGAAAGAGATGTCTGTCCAGCAAAAGGAAGGTGCACACACTGAAGCAATAGCACTGGAGACATGGCAATGGGGGCAGGTTTTGCAGTCAGTGTTTGATAACAGTGCAGATACCAGCATATCCAAACATCTCTGCCTTACTACAGCAGTTATTAGCAAATCCTTAACCCTGTGTAATTAAATAGTCACTGTTGTGACTGCTACCTTCACTAGACAGCGTACCTGTCATCCTCGTGCAAGATCCAATCTCTCCTCCTCTTTGTGAGGCTGATTTATGCTCAGCTGAACACCCTCCCCAGCTCAGTCAGCCCAGTCCTCTGCTGTCATATAGCAGCAGCACTGTTAATCTCTTCCAGACCCTCCCAGCTCTCTGGGGAGGCTGCTCAGGAGCAGAACTGCTCTGGTAGTTCCAAAACAGTAATGGTGCAGAAAGGAAAAGAAAACTCAGCTTTCTTCTAACTCTGTTTCTCTGTAATGTAACAAGTGAGAAGCAAAAAACCTGATGTAGCTGAAATAAGAAAAAAAACTAACTGTGCACAGCGAATAGATGATGAATTTGATCTCTCTCACTCAGTGAAGCCTTTACTAAACAGCGCTGTTAAATTGGTTTTTCCATTTCTTTTAAATATGAGATAAAGGAACAGAAAGGAGTCTTTCATGTAAGTAAAATCTTATTCTCTCTCTGCCGTTCTATATTTTCTTCTATTTTTAAAGTACTTTTGTATCGGTGCCATTTCTTTTTTCGCTCATGAAAATAGTTCAAGCGATGCTTCAAACATTTTAAAAGAAGGAAGAGCAACTGTGGATAAAAATCAGTTTTGTGACACTTCCTTGAAAATTAAAATGAGTTTTTTGTGTCTACAGTGTTCCCTTTCAAATCAGGTTTCCAGTGGAATCCCTTCCCAGCTGAGGCAGCACTGACAGCTGCCTGGGAGGAGACTGGTTTGTACCTCTGGTCTCTGTAAAGCTGCTTCTGCTGTGTTAGCTCTCCTCAAAGGCACACCAAGCCTCCAAATCTGTGGCAGCAAGGATAGCTGTTGGAAAGTAGTTCCAATTACATCATCAGTTGAAGGGGAGAAAAATAATCTCTGAAAAAGTCTGATAAAGTGTGATAGTGAACCTTGTGCTGTCAAGGGCTGTGGTTAAAGCTCTTAGGAGAACCACTGTTCCTGAGGCTAATTATAGTAACATGACTGGGCATGCATACACATTTTCCATGTTTTTTTGGCATCACCTGATGGGAAGCTGTAGGAGAAAGAAGAAAGGCACAGCAGAAATATTCCCATAAGGATACTGGTGTAAGAACAGCAGTGCATGCCGTGATGTCTGTGCTGGCTGGAGGAACAGCTGGGTGAGGTACCAGGGCACGTCTGTGCTCTTCCTGTCAGGGCTTTGCTCATCGCTCTGGAGATGAGTGGCCATCCCCGTGGATGCTGCCTGTGCAGCAGGGTTGCCATGAAAAAGTAACCTCCACAGGAGGTGTGGCATTCGTAGTTTTGTACTCATCTAAATTATGTGGATAAAGCTCCATCCTTACAATGTGCAAACAGAACTCAGTCTCCCGTTTGTCATCAGAAAAAATAGATCCAAAGTCTCCACTTCCCATAATTTCATTGGCTGTCGGTGTCTAAATCCCCTTGAAATTCCCTGAACTTTGTTGTCTTAATCTGGTTAACTTTTCATATCTGCTCATCACATGATACTTGTTATATTCTGGTGATCTGGTGGGAAGTGGAGCAGACTCATCCTAAATGTGTGACACAGAAACTTCTGAGCATTAGTGGTGCAATGTGTGGGCACTCAGGGTGCTATTAAGCTGGAGGGGTGTTCTTGGGCTTGCTCAATTGCTATTCAGCAGCTTGTATCATTCTTCAGAATGCAGCTTCTATATGGAGCAGAATTTATACACAAGATGTGCAGCCAAGGATTCGTGCCTCCCATTATTTAGAGCCTTTGAAGTGTTGGTGTGCTCTGCACAGGCATGAAAACATTGTGAGCCATCTTCTTTTGGGCTGTTAGTCATACTGTACAAATCTGGGTGTCACATCACTGCCACAGAATGTCTTACTCTAATCAAAGTGCTATTGATAAGGACATAATCCAAAAATGTGTTCTGATCCATTGATCTAAATGGGTGGTGGATGCACCACAGGCCTGATGAAATGTGGAGGAGTAAGATGCAGTGCTAATGCCTGACTGTGCTGCAGGTGAAAAAATATAATTAATTAATTAATTGGAATTAATTCTGGCGTTTCCTTGCTAAACACAAGGTTTTCTCTTCTCTGTGCTCATGCGTTTGACAGTCTAGAGCTCAGGTCTTATCTGAATGGACTGCAGAGTTGTGTATTGTGTGGCTGGCAGGATTATCTCAGTGCCACATGTGCTACAGGATGGGTTGGAAGGGGATAAACAGAATGGGGAATATTGGTCTTTGTCACCACTGGTAGTAGAAATGCTGGATGGGGAGTGGTGGGCAGGGTGTGCCTTGCATCTCTCTCCATTTTAGTCCCAGCTAAGCTGCGTGGTCTAGACCCAGAGGATAAGAATACTGATTCCTTGATTCCTTACCCAACAAACAAGCAATAATAACATAAAACAAACATTGCTGTCTACATTGAAATGCAAAGTATCAAGGCCATATTTTAAATTCTTTTCCTAGCTGAAGTCTGTGGGAGATGCCAGTGCAGCCAGGACTTCACTCTGGTATCTAATCACAGCTCTGCTGTGACCTGTCCTGTGACCACCATGACTCATCTGACCGTCCTTTAGTGGTACTCACTCCACCAGCACCGTGAGGGTAACAAGATATGTCTTCCTTTATATAATAGCAATAAAATGCTGCTGGAGTTTTTCTCTGCAACCAACACTCACAGTGAGGTTTTATTTCGATGTGTCTGCAGTGCAAAGCACAATTCCTGCCACTGCATCTCAAACAGCCTGGAGTTGTTTCTGTCAAAATCCAGCCCCTCGTGGAACACGTTTCTCCCTCAGCAGGAGAGATTCACAACAGAGGGAACATTTGTGTTTGAAGACTGAGCTCATCTGATGGAGATGTGATCTTGTTACATGTTTATAATCGTATTTCTGATATTCCAATGCATTCAGCTGTACTACAGCTATAGGTAAATTTTATTAGTTAGCTTCCACCATGATATCATAATAACCTGCATTTTCCCCTCATTTCTGCAGTCAAGCAAGACAGAGAGGTCAAGGGATGGGAATTCCAACACTGACACAAGAAAGTAAATATTGATTTTTTCATTGACACTGGTCACACTAAGTTACACACAGCCCTTTGAAACAAAAGATTTTAACTGACTTGATGTGAAGCACGACACACATTGCTGAGAACTGATAGCGTCCCATTCCCTTGCTTTCATCTCTGTTCTTCCACATTATCTATTATTTTCTAGCACAGTGATGCCACATTTCCTTTGAAACCCCCTTGATGCGCACTTTTGCAGAAATTTAGAATTGCATCTCCAAAAAATATGGTATCCTGACACTAGAACAAGGTACTTCATTCTGACTTAGAAACCAGCCACACCCCACATGCACATGCTTGTACATTGACACCCAGAGTTCAGTTGGATCCATGTGGCTGTGGAAAGCTGCATCCTGCTGTACAAGTGACCCATTCCTTTTTCCAGGCCTAATCCTGGGCTATCAGCTTTCACTATTCCTTCCACAAGATCCCTCTCTAAATCCTTTTCCCTTCACTAAGTCCTTTAAGTGCCAGGCAAAACTATTATAGACTTTGAAATAGCACTATGATGATTGAGATAAGACACAGAATTATTTTATCTACATACAAGGCTTTATTCTCTGAAATAGTTTTAGGTAGAAAACTTTCCATAGTAAAAACATTTATATATTTATGTATTTATTTATTTGAATTATTGAGGGTTTTTCTGAAGACTTGACCAATCGTGTTGTCTTGTAATTCTTGAATGATGGATGTGGGAATAATTCTTTCATCCTGCATTCTTATCCAGTCATTTTCTGTCAAGTCTGCATAGAGGTTTTCTTCTTATTTTATATGAAACTGGCTGGTCACTGACATTAAATATTTTGAAGATTTGGGGGTTTTGTTTTGTATTTTTACTTCTAGGATACTATTATGAAAGCACATAAATTTGTATGCATTGCACATGCACTTTCTAAAGACTGTTTGCAGAAAAATAATTCTGTAGCTTTGTAACATAATCTTTAAATATTCTGAAAACTTCTCTTATCCAGTCTTGCCTAGTCCAAATGAGTGTCTCTTGCAACACCAGTAGCTGCTCGCCTGGCTGAGCCGGAAGAATCTCTCTTTCTACTGGCTACTTCAAACCTAAAACACTGCTCTGTAGGGCTCATATTTCTGTACTATACCTATGTGGTTTTCTTTGTCAGGCAACAAGCTGCTTCTGTCATCTGTTAGGAATAAAAAAATACCCAATCCCTTTTTGGCAGAACCCGTGAGACTCTACTTACCGAGTCGCTTGAAGTTTCGCCCTCTTTTCTTAGGTCTCAAAGGGTTTGGACGGGAGGGGTTCCTGCTCTCTTTAAATGCAGTGACCACCTCTGTCAGCCCTATAAGCTGGGAGGGGAGGGGAGTGAGAGTTTCAGGGATCTGAGCAATGCCATTGCTATCACCAAGCTGAAAATAGCCTCTGACAAAAGCCTGGCATTTTGTTCCCTTATGTCCACTTGTGAGTAGGTGGACAACAATGCAGCCCCTCGGATTACACCTAAAGGACATTCCTGACTGCAGCCTAACAGATCAGAAATAAAGATTAAAGTTTTATAGTTGCTCTACTGCATTGCTTAAATGTGAATCATAAAATAACAGTCCCTGAAATGAGGATTTAGTTATTAATGGTCACTTTGCCAAAAGTAATTTACCAAAATAATTGTTAATAATAAAACCTGTTTGTACCAGGTTTTATTAACAACAGTTAATAAACTGGAAAACAACAGTTTTAAACTAAATAGCATTTCATTCTACAGTTCATGGTTTGATAGATGCAACTGGTTTTTCTTCTAGGATACGGAGAATTATGCTTTTAACTCAAATCTTTCCTTTTTCACTGTTTTCAGGCATTAAAATGGGTAGCTAATATGTATAATATTTAGCCTGTGTAATTATTGCAGTTCTATTTGCCATGCCTGACTGAGCCCCTTGGAAATGGATGAGGCTGCAGATATGTTAGAGATGTGGGCAATAAAGTATGAAGCACTTTTTTACAGGGTTTTATTTTAAGGGCTTTAAAGGTTTAGAAGCTAATTCTCACTTTCTGAACAGATACCTGAATTTAGCAACTTTGTTCAGGATCTTGGACTTTGCTGTGTATGAAAGGGCCCGTCCCAGGGGTTAAACACCAGAACTCTCAAGCTGAAAGTCTCAACTTTCATGGAAGTGTAAGGAAATTAGATGTCTAATCCATGTCAGACTGTAGGATTTAGGGATCTGTTAGCTCAGGCTGCTAAGAAGACTCTCAGGAACCTATAAATCTGTTTACTGTTGAGTCTGGCAAGGGTTTTTATAATGCAGAGGTTTTTATAAGGTTTTTATAATGCAGGTCTTTGGTGTAAAATTGGAGGACTATTTTTTTCCTAGGCAGAGGAGCTGGACTCCATCTCTTTTTGGTTGTTCTTCCCGGATAGTTAATGGAACTATTCTGTCAGATAAGGCCAAATGCAGAGGGGACAGTGCAGTGTGTGTGATATGAGGGTTCCTTGTAAGAGGGCAGCAAGGAGGGGTTGGGGCAGGCTTGAGCTACCTGTTGGGGTACATGAGAAGCACTGAGAAGCTTCTAAAATCTTTGTGTTTGCACCCTTGGTGACCTGTATTAGGACCCCTGACATGTGAGGGGGGTGAACCTTCTCTAGTCTTCACTTACGTTTTATAGATCGTGTACTTGGATGGATCTGCACCATAACCAACTGCCGGGAACTCTGCAGAAAAAGGTTTTGCCCCCAAATGTAATCACTTTCCCTTTGGTTTTGGCAGAGGATTTAAGGGGAAAATGCAGGTGAACAACCTTTAGTTTTCCTGGTGCTGCTGCTGCTTAATTTCTGTGCTACTGTGTGCCCCTGTAAGGATTGTTGAAAGGCTCTTTACAGCTCCAGGGAACAGCTGGATCTGTACAGGTTAGTTGGGATTACCTGTAATTCCAGGTCAGCTGTGCTTAGCAGGACCTGGGATTGGAAGAAGTCTCAAGATATGCAACTGGAGTTGCACATGCACAAACTGGAGTGAGAATGCAGTTTTCTATAAATCAAAGGCAGGGATTAAAAATCCCTGCCTGAGAGCTGGAACACAGCGACTCAAAAGCAAAGCCAGCCTGGGGATCAGAGGGACTTTCCCAGAGCACATCAGGTACTCGGGACACGTTCCAGGGGAGGTGAGGCAGGTGGGAAGAGCAGGGAGCTGGGCTATCACAGACAAATGCAGGGCTTCCGGGGCATGAGACCCTTGGAGCAGAGAAAGCAGCGGCTTTTCAGCCTGAAAAACAAACATACAGGAAGAAAAGTGCTCGTGAAAAAGCAACTGCAGTGTGTCAGGAGCCAAGGGACATTGGACAGCAAGTCAAAAGATATGCTCAGCTTTCCAAAACAGAGCACCATGTGTGAGAAGACCATTCACCAAGACTAATTTCTGTAGTTTCTTAGTCTGTCAGCTGTGGTGTTCGAAAATGAAAGGGCTGGTTTGTTTCCATTGAGTCATGCAAGTTTCTAAAACCTTTGCTTTTATATTTCTGGAATGAAATTGTTAGCAGGTATAAGGAAGATCAGTTATCTCTTTGGAGAAGAAAAATCGCTTCAGTGCTCTAGTGAGAATTCTTCCCTCTTCCAGCTTTTATTCTTCTTTCCCCCTCATTTAGGTATATTTCAATAGTGATCCTATTCTGTCAGGTGTATTTTGTGTTAGAACTTTGCATGATTAAAGAGCAGACGAGTTTGTTTTACTGTGGTAGCTGTTTTAATTATCGTTTTCATTACGCAGTCTTGGCCTTTGCTACCATTTCTCCTATCCCAGTTTGGTCTGCCAGGCACAATTCACCTGGGAAAGCAGAGACCCTGTATTTTTACTTAATTTGTTAGCTATTACTTGTTACCCGAGTGTGAACTGTATGAGGAGTCTTCATTTTTCTTCTTTCAGTGTATAAGAGACACTGCTACATGTATTTAAATTCAAGTGGTTTGATTTAACCTGTTTGAAATTTCTGTGACATTTGTACACACTTTCCTGAATGCTCCAGGGTGATATCTTGCTTCTTAACTGTTTTGTTCTAACTTGGTTTTAGGAGCTGTAGTATCTACTGATAAGAGCTCAGAAGTCACACTGTGTTACATAATTCACTTTTTCATGGAATACCATTTCCCCCCACTTCCTTCAGAACACAGCAACACCTGCCTGACAAAAAAAGAATGAAGAATATACAATGTATTACTTAGGTAATCTAATGTGATCAAACAGAAAAAGTCAGTATAGAGTTTTATGTAAGTTTAATCTGAGCAAATTGATTTAAAAATACAGTATAAATAATTCTTAACTTATATAAAAATTGATTAAGAAAATTTGGGGGTTTTTTTGTGCTTCTTACTAACTTTACAAAAGAGCATTATTAAACAGAAGCAAAACATTTTAACTATGGCCTTTTTGTTAAGACATAAATTATGTACACACTCACAGTACTTTTTTTTGGTGCAAAATATGTACTGACTGATAGACTGTACCTTTCTGTACAAAGACAATTTCAGCTTACTTTGCATAGAAGAAATCAACACACACTCACAAAAAACCCCACTAGATACATAACTTTGTTGTTAAAATACTTCAGGTAAGCCTTTTGGAAAATATTCATTAGGCATTAACTTTCTCCTTAAGAGTCAGTTTTATTTTCTAAAGCATTAATTAAGGCTATTCCAGCATGGAGGTCTTGGCAATACATGTCCAAACCATTGTCCATCATACAATGCCAGACGTGTGCAGTGTGTTAGCAGTAATTTTGCCTGCTAACACAGTCAGCAATTCCCTATCCCAAAATTAGTCTTCTGAAACTTCAAGTTTTCGTTGAGGAATATATAGAGTTCCTTGAGAAATTCTCTGGGTACCATCTGAGTTTGCAGATAGTGAAGGTTCTGTGTTTGGCCCTCCTGGTGTGCGAAAAAAGTTTTCTGTAACTGCCTGAGGCTCCTGAGGTTCCTTTGGAGCAGGAGGCTAAAGAGAAAAGAGAAAGTTCCTTTCACTTATGGGGGAATAAAAAGTAAATTCTACTTCTAAGTTTCTGCAGGATGTTAGCAAACTCTTCTTTCCCCCCCTGAAATTTAAAAACTTAACTTTTTACTGAGAAGGATACACCTGCATTCCTTGATTTATATATATATAAATACATACAAATATGGTTTCTCTAATACCCTTCTTTTTTAATACAGATATTAGGCAATACAGTATTACATAAAATATACAGAAAAACTTCCTGGGGGAAAAAAGTATCTAAAATCCTGTACAATCCTATCCTATTAAAAGAAAAGCTATCATTAAACACAAGAACTTGAGAGTAGATTAGGGAAGTAACAAGAAGGAAAGATAAAGTAACAAATGGACAATTTATTAATAAGCACAGTCTCAGATCTATGTAAAATCCTCCCTCTACAAGAGTTGTCTCTGCACATCTTGTCATCTTCCAGCTGGCTCCACTTCCACCACAAATAAGTCACTTATCTTCCTTGCTAACCTCTCATTTCTACTGTACTTAGGCTGGCCTTCACTGCTAGCTCTTTTTGGGCAGTGCTGATTTCTAAAGATCAAAAAGAAATGTTTATTTATAAATTTTACCTGCTGTAAGGGAACTACTGCACTGTACTTCCCACTCAACCCACCATGGTCGAGTTGCAGTATATTACAACTCACCTTTCCTTCTTGCACGTTTGTGCTTCCTGAGCTATGGCTGATATTTTCTGATTGGGAAGAGACTGGCACGTGCTGAAGAACAGGATTTGCAGGAACTTGCACACCAGCAGGTATCAGTCCTATGTGTTGCAGCATAAAGTTCAGAGCTGAAGAGCTTGGATTTGGGGCAGAACTGGTACTGCTCGAATTGAGGCAGGAGTTGCTCAGTACAGGTGCAGCAGCTATAGAATTTGGTGACAGCATTATGTTCAAGGGTGTTATATGAAAAGCAGGAATATTGACTGTTTTCAGTTCTGAGGCTGGCATTGGAATGACACCTGAAACAGAAACACCAAATGTTGAAGGGCATTAGGACGAAGTGGCCCTGGCCCCTTGAGCCAGCCCCCCGAGCCTGTTTCCCTGGACACTGACCAGTGATGGGAGAGCTGTAGGCTGTGTGCTGCAGCGAGCACACCCCAGCCTTCTCTTTATTGGAGCACTCTGCCTTGTTGCCATGGGTGCAGTGAGTCAGAGGAATAAGATAACCAGACGGAAAAAAAGTCTGAGAAAGAAAGAGACAGCACATCTTTAGCCCAAACATGTAATAAACAAACCCCAAATGTTTTCTCCAAAGCTGCAACCCCCCTTGCCTTGTTCTTATTCTTTATCTTCCATGTCCCCAGGATCCCATACCCCATGCCTGTACTACTTTCTGCCTGAAATGAGACACAACAGACTCAAGGACATGCTCTTCCAAGTAAAACCACACAGAAGTCAGCTGGCTCCATTTCCAGCTGATATTCTTGGTGGGGAACTGGAAATCCACCTGGGATTAACACAGTGCAATTTGACTAGATGGAAAAGAAATCCTGATACTGAATACTTTCTTTCCAGAAGAAACATCCTGGACCCAGTAACCATCACATCACCTCATTCTCAGACTGTGTTTTTCATAAAACAAATGTTGGAAGACAAAACTTTTGCATTTACACATTCTGTTTTTGTCAACGGAACTGTTCTTTATCCAGGTTCTCCACAGCCATCAGTCTTAACTGCAGAATACTGAATTTTCCTGAAGAGTTTTGTGTGATTCTGTTTCAAAGTATTTGACAGTCACTATATGCAAACAAAAGGACTGGGGGGGTAAGGGATCTCAACATTGCTCTCAGCTCCTTAGTGTGACCTTCCCTCCAACAGAAACCTGAAAGCCTCTTTATGTCCTCTTATTTGTGTACTTAATGCAGAAACAGAAATCCTACATTCCTACAAAATAAGGTTTTAAAAGCACACTAAAAAGAATCCAGCCAAAGACAACCTATGTAGGTGTAGCTCATTACAGTTTTGTTTCTTTTGCAAAGACTCCAAGCAGTATTTTCCCAGGGAATGGCAAGACAAATCTTACCTCAGGAGCAGGAATGGCAAATGCCACAGGTATGTCTTGTTTTGTTTTGTTTTTATCTTCATCTTCTGGAATATTTTCTTTTGTACATTGGTCACAGCAACTTGCCATGTTTTGATCTACTGGTTTGGTTTCATTCTGTCTCTCTTCCTGGACATTGTCCATTTCATGATTAGTTTGTGAGCTATTGGAAGGTGGTTTTTCATTCTTAGTGGATTCTCCCTTTGAAAAAAGTACATACAAAAAGAAAGGCAGGTGTGGTAAGGCTTAACATTGTCAATTACAGCCCTACGATGATATTTATACATTCTTCAAAATTGGAAAGCGAGTTTTTACTTCCTCCTCATTCCCAAGTTTGAGCTATAAAAATTTCTGGTCACTGGGATAGCCAGATCCATGTTGCCACCTCTTGTTCCTTCCCAGCTAGGATGTTTGAGAGCATGTGCTGTCATAACACACCTATAACATATGATGACTGTTTTGACAACCCAAATTTACAGCAGATTTATAATTTACAGAGATGCTAAAACAATCAACAGCAGAGGAGTAGAAAGCAATCCAGACCCAGTCTCTCCACATACATTAAGTTTATCTGAACCTCTTACTCTCTTCATGTGCTGTTCTATTATGCCTACAACAACCCAACACTGGGTGGAAATATTTAGAAGGTATCAGGATTTTGGGACATTCCCTGTCCAGTGAATTTTATACATCCACTTTCCCTCCTAACACCTCTAAACCCAAGAATGGATGCCAACAAGTTTATAGAATCCTAGAATTCAAAAGACCTTGAAGATCACCTCCTTCCAACCTCGCTCTCAACCTGACCTACTCCAGAATCATATATAAATAGGTAAGTTTTGACAAAGTGTTTTGGGAGTTGTTTTATTTTCACTACACCTGTACACTTTGTCTTTTTAGATACAAACCCCAGCCTCTCAAACATCAGCAAGCACAGCAAACGAACACCATCTCTTCAAGCCTGATATTTAAAACGCCTACACTCACCGGCAGGCTCCTACATCACTTTGAAAATGAGTAGGTGGCAACATCACTGAGCTATAAAATGGCATTTTAAAACTAATTTAACTTACCAAAGAAGTATCAAGGCTTTCCTCATCACTTTTACGCCTTTTAATTAAATTATTCTCTGGTAACGCTTGTGATCTTTTAAGGCACCGCTGAGATGAAGTTTCTGATTTCGTATCGAGTCTTTCTTCAGCTGCCAAGGACTTTGTTGGCTCCTCCGTACCTCTCTGCGTGTCCCCTTCCTCAGTGGTTACTTTATTTAATACTTTTGAATTATTACTCTTAATTCCAGTTACGTTAGCACATGGCAGAGGCTGCAACATGAAGCCTGGGCTGTAGGTTGTCACAGTGTGGGCTTGGGAAGGGTGCAGATATATTGCATATGAAACTCCAGATGGAGGATGAGGTAGGATGACTGGTGACACCGAGCTGTGGCTCGCAGGGCACACCCCGAGGGGCTGGCTCAGAGCTGGCTGCTGAGAGGGTTCAGGCTTGGGGACAGCCTCAGGTGAGGATAGGGCACATTTCATTTGCATCTCTTCTGCTGTCCTTTAGCAAAAAACAAACAAAAAAAGCCCAAATGTATTTTAATTTTTAATGAATGCCCTGGCAAATTATCTTCTGTAATACAAAGAGTTAACATGAACTTGTACTTCTCAATCCACTAAAGAGAAAATAAATGAAAAAATAGCCTGCAGTACTAGGGGTTAGTGATTTTTGCAGGCTATTGCCCCACACAAACTGAGCATAACTTGAACTTAATGGCCAGTGACATCATAAAGCTTCTCACCTTTAAACTTGTGCAAACTTACTTGGATTGTCCTTCCAGCTGATGTTTAGTGATTGCTGGAAACTGAGCTATTGTATTTGGGAAAACTGGTAAACTTTGATAAGTACCTGGTTGGAGGAGAAAAACAAATCAAAACTGTTAGTACATCAAATTCAGAAGTTAAAATTTAACTTTAATCAAAGGAGACTGCATTATGTAATGTAACATACACATTTAATGAGACAACTTATCCTCAAACTCAGCCCAGGTTTGATTTGATCAACTGGATGTCAGCTTACATCAAACAAATTTTAAAGGCCCCAAAGAGGATCCCTAGCAAGAACATGAACATTGACAGGTAATTTTCTGGCCAATTTCTGGAAAACAGAACTGCTTAGATAGTATGTTCCAAAGCAGAGTTTCTACAACAAGGTAGGTTCAGAGAAGATCCAATATTCAGAGGTTCAGTGATTCTACACGAACAGAAGGTTTGTAGCCATTTCTATTTCTGACAATTATTAAGATGTATTTTTTGAAAGGAGGCACCACCCACACATCTGCATGTCTTGTGAGAAGAGGGCAAGCCCAAATAGTTAATGCAAGACTTTGTTTTCTTCTGACTTAAAAACAAAGGAAAAGAAGTTTCTAAAAGAAAAATTAGAAAAAGATACATACTGGCACTTATTTTAACTGGGCTGGTTGGAGCAGACTGGATCTTCCTTCTGTCGTTTTCTATACTCTTAACTAATTTTATTAGAGATGAATGACGAGTGAAGTTTTGCTTTCCTTTTGAAGGAAAAAGGGCTTTTGAGCACTGCTCTTTGGAAGGGATGGATTCTGAAATAGGTGGGGAACAGGTTGTAGAAGTTGCTTCAAGTTTTGTATCTGAAAAAGAGAAAAAAAAGGAGGAAGTACATACCATATGCAGATTCAGTAATTAAAAGCAACTATTTGAGCCTGGCTTATAATTCTTGAAGCATCAGCAGCAGCAAACATGGAAATTCAAGAATCTCAATATGTGAACATTCACTGTGTGCAATTAGATACTGGTTGCTGTGCTGTTAAGGACAGTGATGTGACCAGTAAAAGATTTTCTGCTTATTCTGTCTTTTGGTCAAAAAATTCTAGTAGAGAAAACAAAGAAACAATCAATATCATCAGCAGAACAAAAGGAAATTACACATACACCTACCCTGAGTATTTGGCAAGACCTCAGGTCCTGTCCACTTGAATGCTGGTTTTCTACCTCTCTCCTCTGTAACATGAACTTTTTTGATAAGCTTGAGGCTGCTGAGAACATTTGCTATGTCATAAAGTCTTCTAATTTTAGCTGAAATTTAAAAAAAAAAAAAAAGGTATTGCAATTACAATTTACAAGTTAGCATGTATCAGGTAAAGAAATGTTGTAACACCCTTTAAGCAGCTAAAAGGAAAAAGCTTTAAAAAAATTAGAAGAACAATTTTGTGGAACAGGTATTTATACAATGAAATAACATTGTGATACAAAGATTACATGTAAAATAGAATGACATAGATACAGATCTAGAAGACATTGCAAAGTTTGTTATGCTAAATATGGACAAAAGAACATTTTCAAAACAAGTTAATTTCTGTGCAATGATCAAACCTATACAAATCCTATAGTAAAAATAAGTAGATTAAAAGGTAGGTACACACATGCAATGGCAAACGTGGGAACTGGAGGGAAGAGAGACACTAAAATCCTAATCATCCTGCAAGTCTTCCCTGTCTCTAGGTTGAGCTATTAGGAAAAAGTTTTAGGCAGAAGTCAATCTACAAGTGAGTTCTAGAGCAAAGTGAACGTACTTAGGCCAAAACTGATACTGAAAATTTGAAGTCTAGCAAATCATGGAATTTGGGACTGTGCTTCATAACCAAGAACGTGGTGAAACATGGGATTGATACCTGAAATACAGGCAGATGGATGGAACGCCCTGGAAATGCTTTTAAGTGTGAGACAGGCCCTTCTTATGGAAAAATAAAAGCAAGCAAAAAACCCCTACTGAGTAGCCATCCACCCTCTCTATGTTGCTGTGAGGCAGTGGAAAGGAAATCATGAACTGAAACCAGCAAGGATCAGTATTTGCATAGATACAATTCCACAAAAAACAAACAAACAAACCAAACAAGAAAAGGAGTCTGAGAATCAAGGAACAGATTAATTTTCAATGAATCCCGCAACTATCCCTCAAAAGCAGCACATTTTTAATTATTATATGTGTACTGACCTAGACCTAGAAATACCATTTCATTTGAATGGAGAGGAAGGGGAGGAAGTGTGCAGGGAACTGAGAGAAGGGCAAAAGAATGAAGAAATAATTGGCAGTTAGAGCACAGGGTTTCACTTCCTCTGACATGCAAGTTGGTCACAGGACTTTTACAGAATTTCTTTAGATTTCTACCAAGTTAGTTATGTGGCCAGAACACAGATTTTGCATGATTCTGGGGCATCTGTGGTGAAATGATGCTGAAAACTTTGACAGGCTGCTTGAGGAAAGAGAAATTGTTACCAATATGGAGCCTTGTGAGATTACTTCAGGGGGGAGGATTTAATGGACTTCTCCTCTAAGGTGGGCATTATGTATCAATGACCATACATAAATTAGAAACTGCAGAAAGTGAGATTTTGGAGGCTCTAATAAATATTTGTGGCAGGAAAAATAAGGCAGTATTTTTCATTATATGAAGTAGTACTGGAATAATTCATTTAGCTTACACTTGCTGATGTACTTACTTTTAAACTTGCTTTTATCTAAGTCTTCTAACTGATCTTCTCCAATCAAGATTTTAGCAGCAACTTCAAGGCTCACTATTTGAGGTGTTGATACAAGAAACAGCATCACGAATTTCTGACTCATCACTCGTAAGGACTTGTATTTCCTGCCATTCACTGATGCTGCAGCAGACAGGAGAAAGGATTAAAGTATTCAGTGACACACCAACTACAAACATAAAACACTGAAGAAATTTGTCAGTAATAATAATTGTAAGAACAACACAGAGACTAGGCAGGGCCAATGCTGACTCCAGAATCATGTTTCTACATGGCAAGACACAGATGACTGGGTGGATACCAAGTCTAACTACAAAGAAGAGAGGGTGATGTATCCCACATATACATTTCCTATTGTCTGACAATTCGTACTCTTAAAGATGCTTAACCCTTAATTAAAATTTCTTCCATGAATCAAAGCTAAATTAATAAAACAAATTCAGTAATTTATGCTTCAGGTTTCTATAATATTCAATAGTAACTTCTGGTTTCTATAACAATTCAGTGGTAATGGCAATTGGATTATATGTTGGTGTATTTGAAAGTTTCACCTGATGTAGAAACAAATTACAGGAATTGAACGAATAACACAAGTGAAAGAGTGCAGAGCACTTTTTCTCACCACAACCAGTTGTGGTGCATTTGGGGCAGTACCATCTTGGAAAAAAAAAAAAAAAGAAGGCAAATAAGTGTTTTTTCCAAGTTCATAGAAATTTATCATTATAAGAACATATTATTCTTGGCATTATAGAGAATTATTACCAGCACGAAATTCCACTCCTGGGAGCTCGACAAAAGACATTTCTGACTGCTCACTTGAGCCAAAAGAACTTGCCATTTCTTCATTTCTTTCACTGTCAGGATCGAATTCATGCTCATACTCTCTTTTCTTGATCATCTGGATTTGCTGTATGTATTTGTTCTCTTCTCCCACTTTTTTCAGGGCCTGCAGGGTCTGGGGGAGGTTGTGGCGCCCGTGCCAGACGTATCTGTTCCTGGCCAGGCGGCTCACCATGTGCAGGCTCTCCAGCACGTTCACAATGTCATAGATGCGCCTGCGCTCCACGTCTGCAGAGGAAGAGATGAACCTGACATCTCTGCTACATAAAATATATTCACCCATGCATTACCTGCGGCACAAATTCCTGTCCTCCCTCTTAATATACTTCTAAACCATTTTTGCCAATTCCTCATTGCAAAAATTTCTGAAAATAGCCCCCACAGGTCTTGCTAGCAAGGAAAACAATTCATATATGGAAGGACTTGCTGTTTCAGACTTACACTTGGCTTTCAACATTCCTTAAGAAATAAAACTTACTGTTGCCAGAAGAGCCATTACATGGGTTTCAATACAGCTTTAGAAAAAACAGCATTTTTAATTATTCACTGCATTGATTTTAGACTGTGTCCTTAAATAACCTTGGAAAGTCATGGTAGGAAACCGTTTTATAACTTCTTTTTATATGTTTTTTTATTAGCACACTCTTCTCATTTGTCTGATAAACTCTTGGTTTTGACCAGACATTTTCTAAAGGAGATGTCCTTTTGTACAAAGTATAAAAAATGTAAATCATACTGCTTTAAAATTTTTATAACTATTATATACTATTAATAGTATATAAGCTGTAGAATACTGTAATTCCGTAGCCTTTTGATTTAAAAAAGGCTCAGCTTGATGTTAGAAACACAGACTCTGCAGAAATCATTGGTGCAATATAAAAATAGTGATATAAAATGAGAAAGTTATCATCAAGAACAGAAAGCAATTTCTTGCTTTGGTGTCGTGATCGGACAGGAAGCTGTGGGCTCAGTTTGAGAAATTCTAGTTCCTGCTGCAAAAATCTAACCAATAATCTTAGTCATCATCTCCTAATCTAAAAAATTGCAACTGGTTATTTGTGATATCAGCAATAATTTAGATGTTTAATATGGCACAGCATTCAGAGTTTCTCAGTTCAGTTGAATGAGGAAACATCAGTATTTTAAAAGAATTGCTCTAGACATGAGGAGTTTAAAACTGGGTTTAAATAAGTTTGAGAGAACAGAGTAAGAATCCAAAATTGTACGGAGCAAAAATGTAGTAATAAAAAAGGCAGGTTATTGGCAAATTTGCATGAAGAAATATTTAATAGGATGAACACCAACTTACGTAGCTCTTCAGTGACTTCATCAAGGCAAATGTAACTTTTCTGTGAAGGGCTGGGGTAATCAGGATATCGAGCTAAGAATTTATGACACAGTAATCCGAGACTTTTCTCTTTGCGACTTGGCTGAGACTTTTCGTATTCATCCCCCAATATCTGCTCCTACATGGGAATAAGGAAAAGAGAATGTGAGATTTTTGACAATATGTAAATACAGATATTTAACAGCTTTGGAGAGAGCACTGTCAAAGGGCCAGTGTTCTCTATTTGTCCTCAGCAGCTGTGAAATAAAACCAGAACATTACCTGTTGCATGTAGCTAGTCAATATCCTTACTTATATTTGGTAAATGCTCCAAAATCAAAACTTTAAAAAAATGATGTGTTACGTCAATGTATAATTTTTTATACTGAATAAACAGCCTTCAGCTAATTAAAATAAAAACAAAAAGAAAAATAAATACAGACAACTTTACAACATACCTGCAAACAGTGTTTTGTCTGTAGGACCTCACTTGAACTGTCTGACAGTTGCCTTTTCTGTTCTCTGCTCCTAATCTCAGGACTGGCTGCACTAATCAGCATTTTCAGGTTGGAAGTAGGTGTCCATGGATCTGCTGGAGGGGTTTCCTTAGGTTTTGGGGGTGTGGTTAGAGGCTGACAGTCAGGCTGTCTCTCTGTCAGTACCAACTGTGAGGTAGCTGCTTGTTTCAAAGGGGTTTTCAGTACGTTTTTGCATGGCTCAGAATGCTCATTTTCCTACACACCAAGAAAAAGAACAATGGTGATATTAAAAACCAGGTGCACCATGATCCATTTATCAGTAACAGTCAAAGGGAGATAGAGATCCATTGCATTTTTTGGGTAGCTCCGAGTGAAGGGTTCCAGTCCTACTCTGAACCAATGAGCCCCTTCCCTGAAACCATTTCTGTGTCTGTAGCTTAAGGCTCGGGGTCCGTGGCATTTATTCCTCGGGTAATTTTCCTTTTCTTTCCTCTGAGGAAAGTACAATCAGAACGTATGGTAATGCATAGCAGAGAGCTATAAATAACGGCTGAAACATGTCATGACCGGGGAGCAGGTGTGATGTTCCTTATGAATTCTTGTTGGGCTAAATAGACACCAGCCTACATGTCAGGGAACTCTTATCCTTTATCATACAATCGCCTTAACTCCGGCGACTAGCCCAGTATATAGTAGTCACAAAAGTGTTGGCTAACAAGATCTTAACTTTTACAGTGAACTTTAACAAGCTCCCAACTCTCGCAACCAACTTCGGAGCGGAGTAAGGGGTGGAATGTGATCGCGGGGCTTGCCGAGATAGAACGAGAGAGGAGAGGCCAAAGACGGGAAAGTGAAGGAAAGGGATGCCCGGGCGGTCCGGATCGGGGGCCGACAGGAGCTCGGGACCGATCCACTTCCTTGTAGTTTCCCTCGTATTCCCCCTTTACTTTTCGCGCCGTGTATCCGCGCATGCGCGGTCAGCCCCGCGGAGCCCTCCAAGAAATGGGTTTGGGGTCTATGGTGGTCCCGGAGCCCCTTCCACTGAGGTGCCCGGGGCTCCAGGCAGGCTTGCGAGCCTGGAATTGTGAGGGAAGCGGGCTCGGCCCGACGCCGCCCCACCTCCGCAGGACCCTCTTCCAATCGCAACTTCCCTGTCACAGCACCGCAGAGTGCCTGAGACGAACACGCTTTAAACATCATTATGCCTGCTCCTCCACACACCTTCTAGTAAGGAAAAAACAAAGAGGAAAGGGGAGGCAAGAAGAAGAAGTGTTCTTTACGGACTCGGTGGATAAAGGTCGTGAGAGATGAAGTTTCGGGAACTTTTGTTAAGGACAGAAATTAGAGCGAAGGTAAAACGCGCTCGGTTTCTGCCATCCCGCGGTTTCTACGCGCGATCGTTCCGATCGAAGCGGTTTCACCCCCAGGGGGGCTGAGCGCGGGCAGCGGGGCTGTCACCGCCCCGCGGGAAGCGGCAGCCCCGGGGCTCGGCTGCTCTCGCCCACCGGAGGAATTACCTTGTCGCCGGCCCCCATC
>VXAD01011017.1:783864-809727 GCA_013399195.1 Dicrurus megarhynchus | reverse complement strand
CGCGCCCCTCGCGCCTTCCCCCGCTGGCCGCGCGCCCCGCGCGCCCCTCACGGGGTCCCTCCCGCCGCTCCGGGGCCCCCGCGGCCGCCGCGCTCCTCGGAACTCACCGCGCACTGTGCTCGAAACGCACCGCACATTGTGCTCGAAACACACCGCACGTTGTATCTAAAACGCACCGCGCTTCGCATTTAAAACGCGCCGCACTTTGTGTCCGTGCCCCAGGCCGGGAGCTCTAGCCTGAGCTCCAGAGCCGGGGCCGAACACCGGCTGGAGCGACTCCCCTGCTCCTCGCTCAGCAAAAAGGGGGGACAAAAGGTGAATTGCTGAGCCAGTGAGGGGCTCGCAGCTGGGTGGGAGCGCTTCGATCGCCCCTGGCCGAGGGGTGTTAGTGTCCCCCAGATAAGGGTCCCAGCCGTCTGGTGCCGCTTATTGCAAAATCACAGAATCAACTAGGTTGGAAAAGAGCTCTGAGATCAGCGAGTCCAACCTATGACCAAACACCACCTTGACAACCCGACTGTAGCAGTGAGTGCCACGTCCAGTCTTTCCTTAAACATCTTCAGGGACAGGGAGTGGCTCCACCAGCTCTCTGAGCAGCCCATTCCAATGTCTGATCACGGTTCCTGTGAAGAAATTCCTCCTAATGTCCAACCAAAAAACCCTGGTCGCAGCTTATGACATCTTGTCTTGCCCCTCGTTCCCTGGGAGCACAACCCGACCCCCACCTGGCTGCACCCTCCTGTCAGGGAGTTGTAGGGAGTGATAAGGTCGCCCCCGACCTTATCACAGAGGTTAACAACACTTCTGTTCTGCAGACAGGATTTAAACCCACCTCTCATCGGCTGGTTTTTATACTAGAGCCAGGATCACCAAACCTTTTAATGTAACTGTGTAATTTTTCTGAACGGGAAATCTGAAAGCTTGTAAACTCAAATGAAAAATTTGACCCCAAAGTGACCTTCACTCCTTGGTGTCACCAGCCATGTAGCAGCCAAGGGTTATTCTCTTGCAATACCTATGTGCCACACCTTTAAAAGTGGGATTTGGGGTGGACATCTGCTCTTTTTCCTTGTTTGTGCTTTGATACAATTACCGTGTATTGGTTTCTGTCTGTAAAAGGTGCACTAGAAGGTGTGCTTGTTGTAACCCAGAGCTGGTGTGTGACTCGCAACAAGTATAATTATAAATACTAAAAAACAACGTGTGTTTTTTCCTTACCCCCACAACCCCAGGGATGACCACATGGAATGCACATGTTATTTGGGCTTCTTAAATGAGGAGCACTCACGTGTTCCAAAAATCAAACCGGGGAAAAAAAAAATCAGGCTTTTACATTCAAGCTGTCATTTGAATATTTATTTAATTTATGTTGAGCTTTGAAAATTACCTTTATCACCTAATCAAGAAGCCATTATCTCTGTTCAAACAGCACACTCTTGTGACCTTTGTTCAGGGGACCTCTTTCCTGGTCCCCAAGTTAGCCTTACAAGCTGCTTATTACAACAGTATCAGACATTTTAAAGTAAAGGTTAAAAGAATTTCCAAGGTTATTACAGCTATTGAAATAATTATTCTGTTAATAACTTGTGTGCCTCTGCTACCACGCTCCTTACCATGCTAGTGCCTTTGCCTTTCTGAGATTATGGAATTACATGGAGCAGTAAAGGGCATTCTCACTTGCAGCCATCAATTTAAACTGTTTGTATTTCCCTCTGCTCTTGCTTGACTTGCATAAGACGCTACAATTATGTTCTATGCCAGGTGCCTCTTAAAGGAAAAAGAACAAGGATCAAAAATTTTGTGTCCCTGACATGCCAAATGAAGGCACCAGTAGGAAGTTAATGATGGGTCCTTTAATGCATAACCTTGAAGCCTTTTGTGTGATGATTCTTGTGGGGGATGTTTGCTGTTTTCAAGTATTGTGCTGAATCAAGGCACCACCTGATGCCAGAAATCAGAGTTGGAGACTGATAGGTGATTTTATCTATGCTAGTTCAGCTAAAGAGTTACTTGAAGCATCATCATGTGGATTGAAGAGAATGTGTGACATATCCTAGTGGTTTGGTCAAATTGAATCACTGATAAAGTGGTAAATAAGCCAAGAATTTGTGAAATGAAGTGCTTCCAGTGCCTGTATTCTAGTTAAGCATCCCTCCTCATCTGCCTATAGATATTTTCCTCTTCCAGAAACAGCTTTAGCAGAGCACTAAGAAAGCACTAATCTGGTTTGCTCTGCATGCACTGCTCGAGTTGTGTTTCTTGTATGAACACGTGTTGTCAATAATGGATCTGTTTCAGCGTGATCACCAGGCAGCAAAGTTCAGCATCTTGTGCTCATGTGCTTCCTGGATGTGGTGCTGCACTTCTGTCAAGAGGAATTGTAATTAATGGCCCACATAAAGACAACATACATACTGAATTTTACTGGAGTCATTCTTATTCGGCAATTCCATGTATAAGACCACTTACAAAATGCCCAGGTGGAATCTCCATCCTTGGGGTTACTCAAAAGCTCTCTGGATGTGGTCCTGAGCAAGGGGCTTTGGTGATTACATTTCTGAGAATAATCTGTTGTAAAGTTCCAGTTTAAAAAAAAACAACAACAAAAAAATCACTTATAGTATAGCATGTGAATTGAAAAGATTCTGTGATTTCTACAACCTTCAGAAAATGGAACTTTCTGTAGTTTTATGCCCTGCTGTCTGAGTGCTCAGGCTATTTTAGGGTGCTTTCCTTAAGGAACTACTTTGTGATTACTCTTTCTAGGGTTGGAATTGTGAAGTTGAACAACATCATAGCTGCCAGCAGGAGATTTGCAGGGAAGTGCCTCAAGTTCACCATCCAGTTCCACTGTTGAAACACTGCTTGTGGGAATCCTGGCAAGTGATGCGGTTTATTGCATACGTCTCTTTCAAGCGTCATGTTTTGTGGTAATGTTTCTTTTATTCAAGGGAATTTTAAAAGGCAATTGATACCTTTCATTTATTGTACCTTCATTTTAATGTCTGATGGGTTTCAAGGAGAAAGTGCGGCCTTCTGCAGGTATGTACTTCTAGCCAAGAAGTTCCTGAGATAAGCAGACCCCCAAATACACAGAAATCTCTCAGTAGATTGGGTTAAATATTTGATGTATTTTAAATATAAGTAATGAAATTATTGCCATCAATAAAAATTAAAAGAAGGCAGAGTAGTTGCAGGAGTACATGGTGGTTGCCAGAAACCATAGGTTTTTCTTATTCAGATGCTGCTGTAATGTTAATCTCTCCAGTCACTTCAAAATTGTGAAGAAATCTGGATTATAACATCTATCCTTTTCTTGTCCTTGTCTTCATTCTGGGTTGTGATGTAACAAAAATATATC
Organism: Dicrurus megarhynchus; assembly: GCA_013399195.1. Taxonomy (NCBI): domain Eukaryota; kingdom Metazoa; phylum Chordata; class Aves; order Passeriformes; family Dicruridae; genus Dicrurus; species Dicrurus megarhynchus. The sequence goes on along the minus strand of VXAD01011017.1, from coordinate 806,366 downwards.
TTCATTTCTGAGCTATGAATAAGGTTTTGCAGAGCATGCAGATAACTTCAGGCTGTGCCTCTTGCAGGAGTGGTATAAGCACTTGGGTTCACTAGAGGTCACACTTCTTTTACTCCTCTCTGCAAGACAGACTGCTGCTCCTCACGGAGATGTGCTGGCGGGCTGTGCTCCCGTCATGTCATTTACCCAGCAAAATGACATCTGTAATTCTGTACAGGGTGCAGCAGCACCAAGTGGCTTTTAAATTATTTACAAAAAAAAAAACCAAACCCAAAACAAAACCCAAACCTTTTAAAGATTAAAGAGGGAAATGATGGCAAATAAATGACATGCAGCAGACTGAACAAACAATGTCTAAAAAGGGTCTCGTGGATTTTTGTCAGACGATATTGCCACAGGCAGCAGCGCGTTGTCACAGAATCCTAAAATGGTTTGGTTTGGAAGGCACCTTAAAGCTCATCCAGTTCCACCCTCCTGCCGTGGGCAGGAACATTTTCCAGTTTGCTCAATGCCCCATCCAATTTGTCCTGGAGCCTTTCCATGGATGGGGCATCCACAGCTTCTCTGGGCAACCGCACATCCTAGGCGGTGAGTAAGATCAGCTCCACAGTAGACAGACACAGCCCTAGCTGCATGCAGGCACCCAAAGGAATCACTGCTGCCACGTGCCAGCCTGGGGACTGGTGTGGTGGCAGGGAAAAGTGACGGGGGAGGAATAATTGGCAGCCCCAGATCCGGGTGTGGGAGCAGCGCTCGGTGCCGGGCACGGCTCCGGGTCAGGAGGTGGCAGCGCCTGCTCCACAGGGCCCTTTGGAGTGCTCTACTCCAGCCCTACCTAATTCTGTATTCATTAGTCTGCATAAAATTAAATCATATTAAGGCATATTATTGAACAAGCTGATTCAATTTAACTTGAGTTTATTTGCTTTCAGTTGTTACATTATCTTTTAAAATTAGGCAAATTAAATCAGCTGGTCAAGCTCTGAGGTGAAGGCTGGGAAGGAAACAAAACCAAAACATTATGAAAACCTGGATTCCTAAACAAACAATTGCCTTTTTCAGGCATGCTAATTTCAGGGAATGCTAATTAAAACTTAATGCATGCACCAGAAACTACACTGCAAGAATATTAATAGCATGGTACGAAGAAAAATAGAGATACAGTGTTTCAGTGCTTCACTTCTGTAAGTATATTTTTCCTGCTAAGATGAATTATTAGGAAAAGAAGATAACAGCTCAGAAATGTGTGTTTATTTAAGATCAAACACAGGGCACTTTCTTAGCACTGGAACATCTAGAGCTAAGAGTTTAGAGTCCTCAGTAAAGAGCCTGTTTGTACTTCAAATGCATTTTACTCTTTGTAGTCAAACATTTCACAGGTAATACCATCTAAACTATTCTAATGTACTTTAGATTTTGTTGTTTCAACATTTCAGAGGTGAGTTATCTCTACTAAGAGTTGAGATTCGTGGCCATTTAAATGAGTCAATATGTTTGAGAAATTAAGAGGAATTCTGCTTACCAAAGAGAAATGTACAGACAAGTCTTTCACAAGAGTTATTTCCTGAAAGGGTAAGTTGGAGCAAAGCTCTGTTTGCTTCATGTCCTTGAAGTAGAAGATTACATTTTTAAAATTATTTATATACCCAAGTATTTTATGTGTAAAGAAAAAAAAAAAAAAAAAGAATGATATTGTGATGTGCTACTGAAAATGCTTCATTTATTTTGTATTTGTTCTGTCACGTATTTGTAGTGGAATCCAGCATGGATTCCTAAAGCAGCCTATGCAGCATCTTTCTGAAGACCTGATCTCGTTTGGTTCTTGTCAACAAGCAGCATCTAAGTTCTTATTCAAGAGGATTCCTACTGCACAGACACATCCAAAAGTTAATGTTTGTTTAAAACACAGATTCTTACACAAATTCCTTCCCCCCTCATTTTTTCAGCTGAGAAATGACACATGTAATTTTCAATGGCATGTCAGTAGCAGAATACTTTGTACCGTGGGATTAACAAAACAGACTACACTGACATTGCACAGACATACTTCCCTCCTCTGCTTCAACTGAATAGATTCTCAATAGTCTCGTGTCGAATTGTTTGCCGTAACTCACTGAGTTGGAATAATGTTGCACTCACATCAAGACATCTTCCTCTACTGCAAAATGACTGGTTTCAGAGGATTTACATTAGGAATGAATTTAGTTTGAGAACATTAATAGTATTTTCTATTTGAAGATTTTTCTCCATGTCAGTGTAATTCTCCTTTTCCTGCGTTTTTCTACCATATCATATTTGAAAGCTGTTTCTTTGAGTTTGCTCTTCACATGTCTTGCTTAAACCTTCTGTCCAACTCTGCCTTTCTGACTTGGGCCACCTTTTCATCTTCTTGCTCTGTAGGTTCTCTTGCTCTAACTTCTGATGGCTCATTTGTTCCACACCGACTCTCTTTCAAGCCTGCTCTTGGGTACTCCCACCCACAAGTGGTGTGTTCTTGTGGGCTGCTTACAACACGTACACGGCAGGCACCCACACTGGGACAGGAGTGTGCATTGCAATTATCTCTAAGTCTGTGATGTACAGCTGAACACACTGGACAAGGACTCAGCACTCCTCTTTCCTTCCTTCTGCCATCTCCCCAGCTGAAAGGACTGCTGACTGAATGACCTTCTGCTTTTCCAAAGGTGTTCAGCACCACATGCCCTGTATCCAGTCTTCCTTGTAACAAGTATATACGAAAGGCGGACTCTTAGCTTGTCTGTGCTGTGGGTTCCACATTGTGGAATGGGTAATAAAAATTCCTGGCTTCTTGGAAATGGCATGCATTATAAAGGCATAAAGGGAATAGGGGATTCCAAGCTTCTTCCATGTGCAATTAAAAGCAAAATTCTGTTATGAGTTGAACACAGACTTTTCTCTCCATTAGCTAGTTTTCCATGTCTTTTGCATGTAGAGAGAGTTGTTCAGCACTGCACGGATAACCTTTTTCTTTTTTCCCCTATGAGAATGCTGCTTGAGTGCAATAAATCCGCCACAAAGCCCATAATACCTGAAATAAACTTTACCTGCACCTGCCATCTTCTGTTCCAAATGCCATCTCTATTGAAACACTCCTCTATATTCTGTATGTAGCATCTCAACCAAGCTGAATTATTTCATCTGCCACGAAGGGATTAAACATGTCAACAGTAATTATCTTTGACTTAATCTCTGGCAGTTGCTTTTCCTTAAATATGCTCAGAGGTTCATTATAATTTTCTCACTGAATCTCTTGCTGCATAAATCTACCAAGGTATCACTTGCTGGCATAGCAAGTGCTGACACATGTGTCCACTCTTGCAACCAGAAGACGGTCAGGAGGGTTTTGCTCATAAATTCTACTCTGTGTTGTTCTAGTTAAAATCCCAGTGGAGCTTACACTCTTCTTGGAAGCCTGTTAGGCTGCTGGAAAGCGATTCTAACCTACGAGAGGACTGAGAATTTTTGCAGAGCTTTGTGTTATTAATATGAAATACTTAGTGCTTTGAATTCTAATGACAGTCAAGCTTTACTTTTAACTAGAAGAACTGGCAGAGGTGAGTGAAGACAAGAGAGCAAGCAAGAAGAATGACTAGCTTGATCTTTAAATTTCATAGACTTTTTAAATATACATGACCCCCAAGCAATGGGCTCCTGAGGATTTCATTTTATAAAATAACTGAATAATATTTTATAGACAAAATATTTCAAGTGTTATTTTTCAAAACCTGTTTGTAATTCTTGCTGTTAAAATAAGTTTAATTTCATGTCGTGATTAATTAACAAGTCTTGTTTCTTAAAATGACTGTAAAATGTAATTTACCAAAGCCTTGAAATGAAGGTTTTGATAAAAACATCACAGAAGTCAAGAGAAATAAAAAAAATTGTTAATATCGAGTTTTAAAGGGTGGCGGTTATTTTAATATTAAAGCCATGTTTCACTCTTTTGAAATACTTGCACCGGAAAAAAAGTGCATCATCAAATATACATTAACCTAAAACTGCATGAGAAGATAACTTACGGTCCTCTATTATTAAAGGAAACTTGTGTTTATTACCTTTTCACTGTATTCCTGCTGAAAGGCTGGCAATTAAAGCTAATAACTAGACAAATACACTTAGGGTTCTCTCTGGGCATTTCAATATTCCAGATAAGGCTTTTGGCATAGGCACTAAAATGCAGTAATACTCATGCTCCAGGAAGGCACAGAGGATGACAAATACACATTGTGGTGTGCCCATCAAAACAAAATCCAGTTTGCTCTGCTTGGCAGCCTCGCCAGTTCTTCACAGAAATGATAATTCTCTGAGGATATTTTCTTGTGAAGACACAAAGGAGAAAAAAAAAAAAAAAGAACCTTAAATGCATTTGAATATTCATTTCTTAGCTATCTTGTTCTGTTTTGTTTCTTCCCCCTCGGAGAACGCAGGAAAATGTGTGGTGCTCTAACAAAGAGCCTTTTTTCCTTCTGAATAATCTGACATGGGGAAATTCTGCATCCAGTGACGATGATGATGAACTGGGGTTTTCACTGCGAATTCCCTGCCGGCTGTACTGCAGAACGTGGCCTGTCAGTCAGGTATGGGTGATGTGCAGCGTTGGCTCCTTTTCCCCCTGAAGGGACTGATACAGTGTTTAGCCACAATGGAGAGTTGTCCATTAAAATGACAGGGGCTTGGAAAGACACTCGGCAGGCTGCGCTCCCGAGATGATGCGTAATGGGCTGTTAACAGTCACACAGGCACCTTTTTCAAGGACCATTTATCCTGAGGGAAGCTCGATGTGCATCCTCGCCAGCCAGGGGTGCCCTTTTTGGTGTTAGTTTAAGCAAGGGAAGCTCCTCTTTAGAGAACTTCGTGGTGTGAAATGATGCTCTGCAGTGCGTGGTTTGTCACCAGGCTGGGACAGCAACCAGCTGGTTTTACACCTCTTTCCTCCTGCTGTTTCTGGTCTGAGTCACAATACCATCCAGGAGCATCAGCTGAAATAAAGACTTTATTTTGATACGGTGTTCACCACCACAAAATACACAAGGATGGATTTTCCGGCAATCAGGTGCTTATTGGAAAGCTGGCCTTTCTAGAATCCTTGCTCTATTCAGCTGATTGTGGACTTTAGATATTTATTTCCTCCCCCCTAGCCAAGCCCATTCCAGCTTCCCATTCCAGCTTCCTCAAACAGCTGCCTCTGGCTACGCCTGGGATTATTTTAAACTTTCTGCATTATAGATAAGCAAACATTTATTGGGCCAAGGAGTGAAAAAGAATTAGAATCTGTCACAGCACCTTCATCTGTGAGAATGTACTCCTGGTGCTTTCAGTAATTATTTCACACAAAATACTTATATGCTGTTTAGTGTAGGGCAAGAAGGGCAGGTGGATGGCCTCACTTTTACATTGCAATGTCTTTCTTTCTCTGTCCTAATAAAAAGTCAGTTATGCTCTGCAAGTGACAGGGCTTCAACAGAAGAACTGGGAATATTCTCCTGTTGTTAAGGCTGTCATAAGGAAATAGGACAGAGAAGTTCAAATGTCCCCATGCAGAGAAGAATTTCAACTGTCTTACTAGGGAGGGTTTCCCAAGATGAATTTTGTGGGATGGAGGAGAGGTACTTTATTCTAGAAGATGGTCTAGACTAAAAACTCCCGAGGGAAAGAAGGTGCTACTTATCAAAATTACAGAGGCCTTGGAGGGTGAATGTTCAGCTTACCGAGTATGTTAAGAGCTCAGCTTTTTACCGTCTCTTGAGCTTGTAGTAGCAAGAATATGTCCTCTTTATTCATTTAGCCTAGATATCCATTGCTTTCTTAATCTATTTAAATAACTATCTTTACATTAAGAAAAGCTAAATTCTGGAGTGTTTTTTATTTTGAGTGGGGGGAAAAAGCAAGGTTCAGACACATCTCTCTGTTCTCCACTTCCCCACATTCAACAAATCTGTGGAAGAACAGAAAAGCCAGCACCTCTGCTGGTTTTTAGTTCACTTCCCAACAGCTGGATTTCATCTGAACACATGAACAAAGAGAGACACTATCAGGTAAGTAAAGCTCAATATTTTCCTTTAGAATTTACAGTATGCACAAACTAGCGTTGACAGACAAGTTTCAAGCAATTAAATACATGAATCAAACCCAGGGTCATGTCCTGATCTGAGCAGCAGATTTGGGTGGAAGCAGGGTCAGGTTCATCCAGTTATGAAAAGACGAAACCTCCCTATTCTGTGAGCTTCAGAGAGGAGAGATGTGCTCCCAAAGGAAACGCAGTCGGACTACGGATGGGTATTGGCATGGAAAGCTACTTCTATGTTGGAAAAGGCACGATGGAAGTTTTGTGTACCAAAAATCACACCAATGACCTTGGTGGCACTGCCAGCAGTGCCCTAAGTGGCCTTTACACACGGGCCAGATTGCTCTTGCAAATTTTGTTTGCCTTCACCTAATTGCTGGAATGAGGCTGGGCGGGTCCAAAGCCAGTTCATGGGGATGGTTTGCCAGGGTGGCTGATAGGCTGTTGGGTGGGAGATAAGCATATGTCTCCAGTTGTTTGCAGAAAGTCCTGCCTCATGTTGAATCATTTCTCTCTGTAATCAGTGAATCATAGATCAAGATAAACACTTGTGTGGAGTCAATAAACCTAATTTTTATTTTTATAATTAAATCTTAAGAGCCACCTGATTTTGCATTGACTCAAGACTATAATTTCAGCGGTAAACATCTGATATTTTATTGTTATGAAGAAGCTAAGTATGAATAGAGCCACATTTTTGATTAATTAGAATTTTGTTGCCAAGGAATTAATCTGTTTTCCCTTCTCTGTGGAAAAAACCCAACCCTCTCTAAAATGAGTTTCTCAGCAGGGATAATGATAGAAATGTTGAGTGAACTCCAGCAGCAGACATGTTTCAATGTTTCCTTGTTTTCCTGGAGCAAGGGGAATATGGGAGACAAGAGATGACCATTAAATACTGACTGTGGCTACTGTTTTTCCCGACCATAAAGTAACAGAAAAGCTAGTCCTGGACCTAGGACTTCCTGGTCACTAAGCTATTTCTGGGTGAGATAAGAGCGAGTTTATCTCAGGGTGTATTAACTCAGACCCGTATTCATGTAGAAATGGCTCCAGGCTGGAAGTCTATACTAGTTAGCTGCTGCTGTATCAACTGAGGAGTTGCTGTAGTAATACGCTACACAACTGTGCTTCCTTGGATGATCCTTTGGATGGATTCCCATCTTCTTCTGAGGCAGTGGGGGTGATGCTAGCAGAACTGACAAGCCCCCAAAATGAGTTAACTGTACTGCAGTAAACTTTGCTGAATTACTTGCGATTTATGGATGTGAATCCATTTGTGCACATGGCAAGCTAACGTGTAATTTCCATGGGTATGGATAAATAGAGCAACCACTTAGTATCTTAAAATGATGCTTTCTGTCATTACTTAAGGCAGCAGGGGATGCATTTCATTTCTCCTATAGTTAAGGGAAGAAATGCTTTTTCTTTGCTAAGAAAAGCTACCACACTTACATGATTTGTAGTAGGTAAGGTGTCTGTTTCCATGTTCCTGCTTTAATATGTCTCTTTAGGATGCAGACAGCTGTGTTCAAAATAAGGATAACCAGGCACCATTAGAAAATTCAAAAGGATGCTGCCTCCATATCAGAAGTGAGGATTCAAATGCTGCAGTTCAGGCTCATCAATATTGTTTCAGATGTGAGTAATTGAAACTTGCTGTCACCGCGTGCTTCCAGCAAAGTGTGAAATTGAGGAACTGGAAGACAATACCCAAATGCATGGATGCATGACTGCAGCCCTGAGTGCTTTCCTTGTGGGTGACCGAAGGATTTTATTGCCTGGTTACCCGCAGAGTAGAGAGCACAGAAACTCTTTGGCATGAGGATACTTTGGGTCCCAAACTTTACTTCTTCATTTCACTGTTAACTAAAAAAACCCCAAACCTAAAGCCCCGTGTAAGACTGATTAATGTATAATAAGCAGTTAAGTCTTGCTGTTAACATAGTTGAAACGGTACTGTTGATATTTTTAAATCACTTTCTCTCAAAGAGGTGTAGTGTAATTTTTCTTGTGTGAGTGATGACATACATGGATTGAAAACTTGAACACGATGATCTGGGCTGTTTCTTAAGAAAATGTTTGTGGCTAAATAAGGACTGGGTTGTTTTGTCCTCCAGATCGTGCTGTGCAAAGAGCTCTCCCCATACAGAAGAACTTCCTTCTGAAGATTTTCTGCTGTATTAATGATTTCTCCAGTTGTAGGGAGAGGGATGAAGAAGAAAGAGGCCCTTGTCCCTTCAAGAGCCATGTAAAAGAGCACTAAATAAGTTTGCTCAGTAAACAGAATTCCTATCAATGAGATATTAGTTCTTGTGCGCTAGGTTCCTAAACAATGGATGGAAAATCTAGTATCTGCAGTAAAATATAATAGATTGTTCTGTGTTAGTCTAACTAAACATGGTAGAAGACCCTGAATATAGCAACTTGGTAATAATTTACCCCCAAAGACAATTTCTATTTTTGCCTGTTTGAACAAGGAGCATATGGTTTATTTTGAGCTACAAAATTTTGTGTGAACTCAACTTTGCATTCTTCTAGGACAGGGAGAGGTATTTCATCCCCTTCTGGTCAGGTACATTTATGTCTCATGGAAACAGTGAACAAATGCTATTTAAATTGAAGCACCTCAATAGACATATTTATCATTTCCATGCCTCCTTTTGAAAAAGAATAAAATGTTGTACACATCCTAGGAATTGCAGCCAAAGAGCCTTTTCACTCTAAGAGGGAGTAAATGAACACAGTGAATCCCAATTTCTTCTCTGGTCAGTTCAAAATTCAGCTATCCTACTAAAATCCATAATCTGTTTTAACTCTGAAACCTTGTAAACATCCAGTTACAAAGTGAAACAAACAGTAGATTGAAATTGACTTCTAACTCATGGATATATTTTGTTTTCCTTCTTGCTCTGATTAATATTTAATTCCTTAAACAGTGCTTCAAACACCTCTGAGACTATTCTTGCAGGAGAAAATTATATTATGAAAGAATGACAGATGGTGGATGAGGAGAACCTTTTTCATAAATCATTTCCCTTTGCAATGCTTCTATTTTATCTTCTGTAAAACAGTTAGGTAAAAATATCATATTCTTTCTGGTACTAATAAGAAAATCTGTAAACAAAGGAATTCTTTGGCTCCAGGCAGTTGCAGTAAACAGCCCTCAAAATACAAAAAAAAAAAGGTATCAGAAGCTTGAAGTGGCGTCTCTTCCTGGTTGCTAGCAAATTTGCTTCTGCTTCTTTCACAATTTCATAACAGACATAGGCTTCAACCCAATGGGCTTCAACCCTTCCAGTGTTAATATTGAAATTGCTATTTTGGGTTAAAAAAAAAAGTCCTTTCAGTCTATTAGAGTGTAACAGTATCATTTCATTTCACATTCTACCTCCTTAAAAGGTTGTCACAGCAGCAGTAAACCCAAGATTAGTTAAAAGCCATGACAAAATTGTAACATTCCTATATATAAGAAAACAGGCGACGAAAGATTTCCACCCCACTGAAAATTCCTGCTCTCTTACATCTTCTTAACTGACACTTAGTGCTTGGATAATAATGAGAACATAGGAAAAAAAGATTATAGCTTTACGTTAGTGACAGTAGAGTTATGGCTGAAGAGCTGCTTTCATTCTGAGCCTTCATTTTCAGCACTTACAGCTTTCTGAATATATTACCCCTTGGGCTTCCATTACACATGCTTGCTTTCATCCCAAAAGGTGGTTTGTGGCTTTTTTGTTTAGTCTTTTTCTTTATTTTTTTTTCATTACATTTTCTTGGCTATTTATCCGATACCTAAACATGGGGAAAACTATTCTCACCATTTCATCAATAGTTCAGATTTTTTTTTTCCTGCACATTGGTGCTGGTGTTTCTGCAGAACATCTGCCTTTGATACAGTAGAGGAAATTTCTTTTATAGGTAACTATATAAAGTTCTTAAAACCTGCCTCCTCTGTTCTGGTTTCTACTTCTTGAAATAAGCACAGAATTTGTCCTTAGAAAAGGAATGCTGAAGTGTGATATCATACTTAAAAATGTAAATATGTGCTAACTTATTCACAAAGTTCCTCTGTGAATAGTGGCTACACACATCTGAGTAAAAAGAATAGATGATTTCTGACAGTTTAGAGCAGGACTCCACTCTCCTTTATGATGTGGTGGGAAAACAGCGTCTGTTTCACCAACAAATGCCATAAATAAAAGCCAGGCTTCATACACAGCTTCAGTTTTGAATTTTCTAATGCTCACAAACAATAACCTCCCTTTGTTTATGTACAGTTTAGATCAGTGGGCCTGAAGTGGGGAAAATGATGGGGAATCAGGAAAGTCAAATCCACTGCCATGGGTTCCTGATGGAGGCCCCAACTGTCAGCCCCAACAATAATAATTTCAGTCTCTTGGCTTTCAGTGTAAATGGATTAACTCAAAAGATGAATTAACATCAAGGGTTTTGTGTTTGAGTGAGAAACTATTCCATGTGCCTCTGCACATGCACAAAAAGAATGAAGGATCAGCAAAAAGAACCAAAGATCATTAAACATAAACAAAACCCCAATCCTGAGTGGAAGTTTCTCTCACACAACCATGATCTACAGTCTTTCTTAAGTTCTTTGACATGGTGAATGTTGTTTATTTGAGAGGTTATATAGGTACTTTATTGCGTTTTAAACTACCATTAGGTACAGATTCAACAATGTATCAGTACTGAACATTGTAATTCTAAAACAAAAGGGGTTTTTGTTGAGAAAAAAGCATCTGTAGAAATCAAATTGTTAATATATGTCCTACCTGTGTTCCTAGGACCGACTTTGCTGTTGTGCTTGACCCAGCTGGGACTTGCAGCTGCATCTTGAAGTAGCAAAACACATCTGAGCAAGGTCCTCCTCACCCTCAGGGCCTCTCCAAGGCCATAATTTCACAGGGAACATGGTCCTGGCAATGCTGCTGATCTCATTAGGACTGGGAATATGGTTTATTTGTTTGTTTGCTTGTTTGTTCCTATTAGCTATGCCCAGTTAAAATGCATTTAAATAAACATGTGAAGATTTCAGAATCCTCATGTCTCAGACAGTGAGAATCCATGGAGCTCTCCTGAAGGAGGACATAAACAGATATTAACTGTACAGAAATGCTGCCTTGTTTTTCCAAGCTACCACGGGGTGTTCTGAGGAGAGACAGATCAAGGAAAATCCAAGGCTGTGCAGCACTGCACGCTGTGAGCAAAAATTCTGCAGTCATAAACCTAAGCATGACATCTGACTGCTGCTAAAAACAGCATCTTTTTGGAACAAGGGGTAATTACAACAGAGATCCCACAAAAGTGGTGGCCTTGGAAATGTGTGGGCTTCTCTTAAAAGAAATAGTAACTATGAGTCTGAGGCATGGTTTTACCCCTCCTCTTCCTTTTTTTCCATAATTTTCCCCCCCTCCCCTTCCTCAAATCTCTCACAATAGCTTGGTCAACAGCATTTTCTTGCTTCATTGGTTTTGAAAAGGACTTGCTGTTCCCTGCTGTTAGATTATTTCCAGGAGACTGTCTCAGGTCAATAGTCATAAAATTCTTTGCTCTACTCCCCCTCTCCCCCACCCAGACAGAAAAATAATAAAATTAAACAAAAATAAATTAACAAATTAAGTTGGGAAGTGGGAAAGGCAAGCATGTTTGTATTTACAGGACTGATCCAGAGATTTAGGATATGGATCCTTTTTGTGTTCAAGGACCTGGTCTCTGCATGCAATTCCCATAGAGAAATTTCTCCTACGAGGAGTAAGCAGTAGCAGTTAGGTTTCAAGTGAAATTACCAAAGAAATATAGGGACTTTTTATTGGTATTAATTTTATTTCAATCTTCAAGAAAGAAAAAGATTCCTTCCTTCAAAAAGCCTAGGAGACATTGAATGTAAAGAAGAACTAAGCCAGAATAAACATCATCCAGCTGTGGTTACCTTGGATCTTGAGGTGCTTCAGGTTTTGTTTCTACTCTCCTTCAGCTTTAACAGTTTGTAAAAGGGCAGAAAGATGCTCCCCTGAGGCACATGCTGCCACCAAAGTGATGAGCACTGCAGAGGCTGCAGCTCCTGCTCTTTCTCACGCTCCCTCTTGCCGGGTTCATTCAGCACTCGTGGTTACAACTGGTTTATACACAGAGGTGTTCAGTGCACACTTCCCAGCTGGGCTTCACCTGCAACTGTTCTTCCCTCCCCCCTGCATATCTTATGCATTTAAAGGTGTCACAGGTCAGGACTGCCAGTATAAAGTAAATGTGTTAGGTTTGTTTGGCACTCCAGTAAATTTTGGTTAACGTTGGGATGGGCTTTAATTTTCTGTAACTGCTTGAACTGATTAAATTAGCACGGGAGCAGGTAGTTGCAAACAAAGAAAGACAGTTCCTGTTAACTGAAATGAAAATTTGATTATATGGTGTTTAAATAGGACAAGGTGTGATAACTAGCAACCATTGATAGTTTTACAGTTTACAAAAAAAGGGAGAGACCATAGCAGGTGGATTTGACAGCAGCAGGAGCCAACAAGAAAACAACTCAATATTCAGCTAACCTGTCTTGGGAACAAACATGTTTCCTTTATTCCTTTATTTTTCAAAATCTGATTATAACTGTCTTTGGTGTGCACTTTAGTAGTTGTTATCTGTGTGTGCTACTGTAGGGTCACAGAGTTATCCAGCAGCCAAGATTTTTGTTGTGAAACCCAGTTTGGGAGCTTGAATTTTGCAGACCTCTCAAAAGCTTCCATTTCTTTCCTTCTCTTTATATTCTTTTGCCTGCTTATAATCTATATACTGCAGGACCAGAGAGATTGTTTTGATCTTATATTCATTACCAGTCATTAAAACTGTTCAAGTTTTTGCTTGTACTTTCGTAGCTGAAAAATTCAGGTTCTGTTTATGACAAGCTGCTGGTGCACAAGCATCTGCTACACAAAAGGTTTAAAAAAACAAAAAGAGAAGTTTTTGCTGGAACAGCCCCTATTTCAAAGATGTTTGTCTTCCTCATGCAAGACAACTACAGATAAACATACCAGGTAATTGTCTTATCCACGTATTGGGGGAATGTCTTAACTGTGAAGCTGTGGAGAATAACTCAGTGTATGTGACTTTCTGGCCTAACAGTGGGCATCTCTACAGGATACAAGAGCTTGGGCTGCAGAAGTTGAAGTTTCAAGTTCTGGTTCAAGCCAGAAAGAATATAAATTCTTTGAGTCTGGACCTTTTGGAACACACAACTATTTGCTATCCAAGGGTATTTCACTGAGCATTACTCTGAGTAGCTGAGGGTGGAAGGCATCTCTGGAGTTCATCTAGTTTAGCTCAGAGTCAGCCACATCAGCAACCTGTTACAGCATTTGATCATCCTTAAAGTAAAAAAAAAAAAAAAAGCAAAACCAACAAAACAAACCCACCAAAAAAACACCCAAACCAAAAAACCCCCAGAAAACTAAACCAAGACTTTAAAAATGCTGAAATCGAATTTCCTGTATTTCACCTCAGGCCCATTTCTTCCTGTCCTTTCACTGGGCATCAATGAGGAGAGTTTTGCTTTGTCTCCTCGCTGCATCCCTATGGGAATTCAAACACAGTTTTACCTATTTCAGTGGAAAGAGATGAGGAAATTGTGTGGGATGCCTGGGTGCCTGTGATGCCCAGCTGTTTATTTTCAGAAGAAGCCTTGGGAGTATTCACTTACTCTCTGATACAAGAGCAAGAGGCATTGCCTGGCTCAGGCTATGAGCCACAAATTGCTGGAAGCTGGGACTACACAGTACATAAGTATAACTGTGCTTGGTTTGCTCCTGTATCTTCTCACAGACTGGTTACTGAGCTCTGTTAGGGATAGGACTTTGAAGGAAACTGGGTTTTGGCATGATTTGGTACATCTGCTTTTACTTTCTAAGACTTTCGAGAAGTTTCAGAGGGATAGATGCCCTCCTACAGGAAAGAAAAGTTGCTCCTAGATGTTTCTCTTGAAGCTTGGTTATTATAATTGTAAATAAAGGCTAATATGCATGTATTATAACTCAGGTCTTGTTTGCTTTTTATAGAGTGTGAAATGAGCTTCCACTTGTAATTGCAGGTTTTCTTGATTGATGTGAAGCTATTTTCTCTGTAAGCAGATACTTCTCAGTTTCTAGCTTTGTTCAAAGTATGAATAAAAAAAAAAAACAAATTGGAAAAAAAAAGTCGAATTGCAAAGAGGTTCATTTCCTTACGCCTCAGGACAGCAAGAACTTCAGAGTTAGGAAATTACATGCCCTTAACATGACTGTTGACTCTTGCATTGAATGAAAGCTGTACATCAAGAGGGATCTCTCATTACATGATTACAGCACGTATTCTCCTTGGAAGATACAAGGCACTTCCCCTTTGGGTCCTGCTTATGAATTTTTACAGCTTGGAGAACTGCAAATGGGCTTTAGAGGAAAGTGTATCTGTGACCAATGGAAACATAAAAGGGGAAGAAAAGTTGCAAGACTTCACAGACCTCCTGAAATTTCATGTCCCTGTGCATCAAAGGTTTCGCCTCCTTTCTGAAAGATGCTGTTTTTATCACTGCACATGATACTGCATCCTTTGGGATCAATTCTGCCAGCTATCAATAGAATTATTTATATACAAAACTTGTCAGGTTAGCAAAGGCACAGGAATGCAGCTGGTCATTAAAGAGGTAAGTGCATTCTAATGTACTGTATATCGTGCATTCCAGTGAGAACCAGGACTCCTTTCCTTGCTGTGGCCTCTGTGTCCAGAGACTGGGTTTGATTCTGAGCAGGAGAGCATTTATTCAACTCTACTGTCTTGGCTAAGTGACTTCATACAGTCCTGAATGTGGTAATTTGTAAAGTAAATCCATTTCAGTACAAAAGTGTTCTGTAAAACCTGTTAACTCTACAGGCCGAAATGAAGTTTTACATGTTCAAAACAACACAGTTTTTTTCAGTCTGATCTATTCCCTGTTTATTTCTGCTACCACTGTTGTCATTGCATCCAGTCTGTCTGTATATAAACAGTTGTAAACACTTCTTACCAATTTTTCCAGTACTGTGAATTGCCTTGAAGGCACATGGGATAGATAGAAAGAGGAAAATAGGGGATTTTCCATATGGTCTGAATAGTATACGCTATTTTAAGAAGGCTATTTCCCATTTATATCCATTCATCTCTTTGAATTTCAATCTTTAAATCATTACCTTTTCTCTCAGGACTGCTGTGAGGCTTAATTCATTAATGTCCATAGAGGGCTTTGAAATCCTTAGATAAAAGAGATTATAGAAGTGGAAAATATTAAAGCAAAAATGTGAACTCACAAGCTCTCTCTTCCTTTCCTCACCTGTTCATGAAGATCTTTATAATCATATAAACTTACCTTAGAATCAAGGCAAATATATTTTCCTTTGATGTACAGATAACATGAGGTTGCAAATGCCCATCTCTTAAAGAATCCTTTTCATATTAACAAAGTTAATGTAAAAACTTCTTAGCAATGTTTTTAATCTTCTATTCTGTGCTCCCCCAATTAAAAATGTGGTCCTGGTTATATCCAGCTGAATCTTGTAGGACTGCATCAGTGCTGAAAGATTCACACTGCTCTCTCCACAGGCTCACATTAGGAAAACAGAAGTTCCTCTATCAGGTTTATCTCATTTCAGACTGTAAAATAACTGGCATAATACAATCCTTTCAAAATACATAATTTGTTTTCTACATGGGAACCATCTTCTCTATCCTAACATCTTCACCGGTTTCTGTAAAGCAGATTCCTCACTTTCATAGGATGATTGGATAATTCAGGTTAGAATGGCCTCAGAAGATCTCTAGTCCAAACTTTTGCTCCAAGCATGGAGATCAGATCAGGTTTCTCAGGGATTTATCCTGGCATAGAATGTATTTGCTGACCAGCTTCTATCTGGAGCCACTAGGTCATCCATGAACTCAGCTGCTTCTGTTTCCATCTCTGTAGTCATAAGATTGTCCATGGTAATTCTCAGTATCTTCTTTTTCCCTGGAAAGAAAATTGAAGAGAGGGGAGAGCAGGGTAATAACTCTTAATAAGGGGAACTGTAAGTAAGCCTTTTTGAGACCTTGGAGTGCACTTATTTAAGGACAGAGTCAGAGCAAGGAAATAAGGGTTGCCACCTCAGCTTCTTGGTTTGGATATTGGAGGTCCCATTCTCCAGGCCTGCTAAAAGAAGAAATTCCCTCTTTGCTGTAGCCACTAACTAAAATCTGTGGAAAGCTGCTTTTTCCAGGCATTTGTAATCACCCTCTTGATCCACATGAGGCATCCCATACTGCCTTTCACTGTCTCCAAAGGAAAGGCTCAGTTTCCTGTCTTCTGAGTCAGCATGAAAAGACTGACCTGCTGCAGAAGGTTTCAGTTTTCTCTCCAGTGCTGATCTTACAGCCCCCAGCTGGGCAATGCTTTGTGTTATTGGAATCTTTACTGACAAATACGATGGAGAACTCTTTATCAGCAGGGGAAAACCCCACCATCCTTAATTCAGTGCTCAGTTGCAACATTCCAGATATCCAGATTGTCCAAGACAGAGAAGCTAGTCAAGTTTTCAAAAAAATACTGTTGTAGTGTCTCTCATCTTCCCATTGGAGTTCATATTAATTTCTGACAAGAGCCAATGTATTTCAGAAGTTCTCCTTTCTGCTGCTGCTGTGACACTATCCTGCTCTTCCAGTTCAGCCATTTAAAGTCAGTGGCAAGTCTAGGGACCTCTTTATTTGCAGACAGAGCAGATATCTACAAGCCAGTTGTGGAGAGTAGCTAGTTTCAACCTATATTTAAATACTCAAATAAGCATATGGTTATTCAGATTTCTCTTTAAACTTCAGGTCTGAAAGTTTCTCCTGTATTACATAGGCATGTGTTGATATAATCTGGAATTTTGTGTTGACTGTAATATTGCTACTAGATATTAGGCTACAGTTGTTTTACCACCACTTTGTCCTCAAAGGAGAATTAATCATTGACTTAACTAGAATGCTAATATGAATGATTGTGTTGTTATGCATGTGTTTATTTATTTAACTTTTTCAGCCTTCTAGGTCCCTTTTGAAAACAAGCTTAGCCAACCAAACGTAACAAGCTTTTACTTGAGTGTGCATAAATGTTAAGTAAACAAAATAATTTTGCTGCTTATGCTTGCAGTATTCAGCTTCATCAAACATGTCAGTACGCAGTCTACGGCCTTTTGCAGTGTACATGACTGACTTGTAAGACACATTTCATTCAGATAAAAGACGACACAGAAAATGCGTTTTGGAGAACTCATCTGAATGTAGCTCTCCCAAGGCACTCCCAAGGTGTCCTGTTCAAGCAAAACAGAGATCTCAAATCTTGAAAACTGTGAGGAAAAAAAGGACTGTTGTGGTTTAACCTCAGCCAGCAGCCAAGCCCCTCACAGCCACTCGCTCACTTCCCCAGCAGTGGGACTGGGGAGAGAACCAGAAGAGTAAAAACTCATGGGTTGAGATAAAGACAGTTTCTTAGGAAAAGCACAACTATGCACACAAGGAAAGCAAAACAAGAATTAATTCACTGCTTCCCATGGGCAGACAGGTGTTCAGTCACCTCCAGGAGAGCAGGGCCCCACTATGTGCAGGACAAACACCATCACACCAAACATTGCCCTTCCTCCTTCTTCCCCCCACTTTATATCCTGAGCTTGATGTCATATGGGCTGCAATATCCCTTTGGTCAGCTGGGGTCACCAGTCCTGGCTGTGTCTCTTCCCAAACTCCCAACTTCCTCACCAGCTGCACAAAAAGCAGAGAAGGCCTTGTCTCTGTGCAAGCCCTGCTCAGCCATAACAAAACTGTCTCTATATTATCAATATTACTATTAATATCTATATTATCTATATTATTTGTGCATTCAGCACAAATCCAAAATACAGCTCAGCACAAGCCTAACTAAATGCTTGCAAAGGTGTTTCATTTGTAGTAATGAGTGACCACAGAAGATGCCAGCTGTCCATGGGTACAGGCCATGGAGGAAACCAGTTACTTTGAAGAAATAAACACTCTAACCATGGAAATACAGACTGACAACTCTGGGGATGAAAGAGATGCGAGCTAACAATAACAACAGTTGATAGAGGGTTGTCCTAGAATATTTACACTGAAATACAAGGCACTGTGAAATAAATTCTTAGTCTTTAGGAGCCGTGAGTGAGGAATCCACGTATTTCCTACCAAAGAGGTCCAGGAACATACCTTTTAACAAGTACGGGGGACATAATTCTTCAAGAACAGCTGTCCTTTCTCTTTTAAAGCTGTCATTTAAATTTAGTGTTTGAACTTTCTCTTTAGTCTAAATGGTTTTCAGATCACAGGAGAGGTAAATGGGTGAAACAGCTTCTAGGATATTATATACCTGTCGCATTCAATTGATCAGCACTTGATTTCTTTTTCCAAACCTAAATGTTATTTAAAGAAATCTTTCATATTTAAAAAGGAAAACCAATACCCCTCATGCCAAAGAATACAATAAAGAATGGCAGCATCTGGCTGTCCTAAAGGAAGCCTATTAGCTATCTCAAGAGTTAATCTTTCAAAGATTATATTGGTTTTCAGAGAGGTAAATAGATTCTAAAGATGCATTCTATCCCCAAAAGCAACAACTTCTCTTAATGTACATGCATTACACAATAACATCTTAGAAATGCAAAATAAGACATTTTTAAGAATTCATTGCCTAAAGTCAGAACTTATATGAACGTTCAAATTGATTAGCTACAGCCAAAAGCTAAAAGGTACATATCAGAGCCTGAAAAATTAATGAAAGCTTTGCTATTTCAGTTTAATATCTCTGGTTTTTTGCCATCTAAATACTCCTACCATTGCAGCCGTCAGTTTTGTAACAGAAATGTTTTACCAGACCCTGCAGCAGACACACAGACAAATGAACTCAAGATTGTCCTCAAAAGTCTGTGAAAACACCTTAGGAAATGTTGACTCTTACAGTCTATGGATCAAAGCTGAATTATCTGAAGCTAAATGATTTAAATTCTTCAGATGATGAATTGCATGTAGCTCTTCATGAATGTTTTGTTTTCTAATTACGAAACATTTTTCACTTGCAATAAAAACTAGGTCTTTAAGAGTATGAATAATATTCAGTATTTTTAGGCATCTTTTAATGTGTTAGAACTGAACTTTCTCTGACATTTAGCAGCGTCAGGAAAAAGGCCCTTGCAAAGGAAGCCTCATATTTCTAAATGCTTATGGCACAGAGTGGGTTTATGGCATCATGAGTTCCACAGCGTTTAAGAAGCCTTGTATTGCAGTGGTGATTAAAATGCACCAGGCCAGATCCTGCTGTCTGTGCAGAGATCACAACTCCAAAGCGTGGCCTGTGTCAGTGTGCACTCAGTCACTGCGGACTTGGCACCCCTGAGTTCCAGCTAAGAGGGAGGGCTTGTTTAGTACAACTTCTGTGGAATTTGGGGTGAAAGGCAATCTTTGATTTAACACATTTACAGTGCATGGCTGGCATTTAGACTTTATCCTGGTGGGAGCCTGGTGTGCTTCCACAGCAGCTGGGGTGGGCTTAGATGACATAAAGCTGACAAATTCAGGAGTCCCGAGTCCCAGGCTGCTGCTCCTACCCCACAATCTTTTCCGTTCTGTGAATATACTAAATGGCTTTTTCAGAGCCATTTAGTATATTCAGAGCCATTTAGTATATTCAGAGCCATTTAGTATATTCTTTTTTTATTGGGATTTGATTGACCTTATCCCTGGACTAAAGGTGTGCATTTAAAGTGCTTTGTTACTGATTTTTATAGGACAATGCCTGTTACCTTTGGTTATGTATGGACTCTTTTATTTCTGTGTTAATGTCCAATGAGAACTTGGACTTTGGTCATTATCTTTTTACAGTCCAAGGCTGTAACTTTACACATGATTACTTTTACCTATCTAACAGGCTGGAATACATCAAAAGGATAAGAACCAGCAAGAAGGGGAATAGCTTGTGGTTAAGATGCTGATTGAGTTGGGAGACGTGATCTTGGCAAATTCTCCTCATCAGCTCTGTGCCATAGCTTTCTGTTTCTAAAACAGAGATTAAAATGCGCTTTTTCTCTTGCCTTTTGTCTGTCTAAATTGTAAGCACAGCGGAGGGCACATGCGTGCAACACCTTGAACATTAGTGCTTCTTGCTACAACCATAACATTTAATCAATAAAAATAAGCCTTGTGCTTCTTTGATTCATAGAATGCTGAATGTCTCACTAGTCTGAGCCAGAGAGGAGCATGTATTTCAGATGACCTTTAACTGGGAAGAGTGGGAGATCACTGTCCTTGCCTTTCAGCTGGGGAGTATGAAGCCAGTAATGCAAATTTTTAGACTCTTGGCATGCAAATTAACAAAAGAGGTGGCAGTACACACGTCTTTTCAAAGCTCAAACCATCACATGTGCACAGGAAAAAAATAATAAAGGTTACACTTCTGTAGTTCTCTACAGTCAAGCATTCTTTCAAAGGGAAAATCCATCACTTTGAAGAATTTACAGAAGAAAACCTCCACAGCAACTAAAGCTGCAGGCAAGCGAGTGAATGCAACTGCTGAGAAAAATAAATAAGGGCCTTTACAGCAGTCCCATTGAATTGAAATTTTCCTTTATCACAGACTAGGCTGTTCTAATCTTCTTTTCTACCTCTAGCCACATATTTTAAAAGAAGATTTTCTAAACATAAAAATGTTACAGTAGAAGCAGAGTTTCTAACTAATGTATTATAAACCATCTCTTAACCATACTAAAACACCCACCTGAATTTGCCAAAGAACCAGTTTGGCTTAATTTCTCATTCCTGTTGTCTACATGAGAAATATTGGTACAAAAAAATGGCAGTTGAGTCACACACTGACAGAAATGTCATCTTCCATGGGAGCTGGCAGTCAGCAAGTGCCTCAAAATGCTTGAAAAGGCCTTGGAGCCCAGGCCAGACCGAGAGTCACAGCGAAGAAGCCTTCTGCAAGACACATTGTCCCTAAAGGTCCCAAGAATCACAGCAGCCCAGGCGTTCGTGACATCTTGTTTTTCCAGGTCAGCTTAAACAAAACCTCAGGCAACCTAAGTTCATAGGTTACTTTTTACAGAGGCCACATACTTTGACATTCAAAGAACAGCACTGAAGAAATGGTCTAAATGAGATGTAAATTTTATTTACCAGTAGATGTACCAAATGCTGGGCTGAAAGCTCTGCTGAACTGAGCCTTGAGGATAAAGCTAAAAGCAGGGCAAGACCGCAGCCGTAATTTTATTTGGGGTTGAACTGAATTTTCTTTGCTCACAAAGGAGGTGCTACAGAAGGAGTCACATACAGGACTAACTACCAAGTTTGGGGAGAAAATGAGGAAAATGCCTTGAAAAGCTGGGCTGGTGTCAGGATAGGGAGGGTGAAAGCTGATGATGCTCCTGAATATATGCTCTCATGGAACAGGAACCATTTCTCTTCTCCCTGGTCTCTCACGAAGGGTGGTTGGCAGTGGCTGCCCTTGGTTCCTTGGACTGTAGTCAAAGCAGGTGGTGAAGCATGACCAGCTGATTGCCTTCAGAAATCAACAGCCCCTCAACAGTGCCCTGCTTCTGTGTCCTCCAGCCAGCCTTGACTTTTGATGGTAACATTCTGCTCAGAACACAGCATGGTACAGCACTCCCACTATAAAAAGTGCATTTCAGTTTGGGGCCAAATCTTTCGCTATAAACCCCCCCTTATTTTGCATCTGTGATAGTATTTGCTAGTGCTCCTTTTGCTTCCCCACAGAAGTTGTGTGGGCCAGGCAGGGTGACCAAGGCTGCTTGAAGTCTGCTGGGTGAGAAAGTCGTGTTGGACCAAAGCTGGCTTCTGCTGAACCTTCTGGAGTGCAGCTACTTGTAATTCCCAGAACTGCTGTTGAGCTTCCTAAGGAGCTCTGCGAGAAGTGAACTTACACCCAGCCTGGCTGGTTAGCTCTGGCTTGTTAAAGCCTGCGAGGCTCCAGCAACGCAAGGATCTGCACTAACGAGAATGTGGTGATACCATGTTTACATTATTTTTTTTTTTTAATACGGTCCTAATCAAGACACGTTTGGTACCAACAATATATTGCATTAATAGTGCTGTGCGAGCAACACGGCCATGTGGTACCCCTCGGGCGGCATCTCCCGGACCTGTGTGCCCGTGGTCCTGGGCATCCCAAGGCAGAAGGACGGGATGCAGGACAGCGGGCTGGGCTGGGCAGGGCAGAGCAGACCAGAGGAGGAACATGACATGCATACTCTCTCCAAAAGGCTGCCCGCAGCGCTCCGCTGCCGACATCGCGGCCTCGGGAGATTTCTTCGGGCAGGTGATGCGGGAGAGCCGAAGGGGCAGGTGGCCGGGGAGCGGCGGCCGCTGCCTCCCG
>VXAD01011017.1:727985-783466 GCA_013399195.1 Dicrurus megarhynchus | reverse complement strand
TATTATTATTATTATTATTGTTTTATCTCTCGTTCCGTGCCGGGCAGACGCGGGTGGGGTGTCCCCAAACCCGCGGGGTTTTTTTGTCTGGCACCTCGCAGAGCCGCGGAACTCACGGGCAGCCGGGCTTCTGCTCCCTGCGTGGAAAAAAAAAAAAAGAACTTGTGGATTTGCTGGCTTGCTTGCTTGTTCCGAAACACGGGCAGTTGCGGGAATGAAAAATTCCTGACGTTGCGAGATTGCTTATATTTTAATGAGAAAACCCCGCAAAGTTGTGTTAATTTGCGTTACTTTTAATGAAAGACTGGCGGCCAGGCGGCGTCCTTGGGGATCTGGGTATCCAGCGAGGTATTTCGGAGCGGCATTCTGTGCAGGTGGGGACCTTTTTGAGACTGTGTGTTGAGGATGGACCCTGGCAGAACGTATCCAGGTGGAGCCCTTATGGTTTAAATTTAAGAATATTAATTCACCTGTGGTTCATTGAGAGTGTTAATGTGTTTAAACCATGGTCAGGTGTAGGCTCTGAGCTCTTAGAGCTGTTTATTCATAGAGGATTTTCAGTCACAGCCCAGCTGGGTGTAGAGCCTGACTGGGGGCTTTGGATGTTGCTGTGATGGGAGAATGGGGTAACACAGATTTTGGGTCACCTGGGTTTTTTGTTGGTTTCAGTGTCTCTCTCTGGCTATGTGGTGATTTCCCTAGCAAACCCTACCTTGTTTTTCTTCTTGAAGTTTTTGTTTTGTATTTAATGCCAATTAATTGTTGTTAAATTAAATTTGTTAACAACTCCATCTCCACAGTCAGATATGCACAGAGATAAAAAGTGAGACTTCTTTTTACTGGAGATAGTAAGAATAAAATTCAGTCTAGATATTCAGAAATGGTTTGTGGCTGCCTTGAAATGGTTCTTTAAGCTTCAGGATACTTTTTTTCCCCTGTTATTAATATTTTTTTTTTAGTATATGAGGCTTAATGTAGCTAACTTGGGCAATGACACTGAATACCGATAACACATGGTCTTAGGTTGCAAGCATATACTAAGTACTACATACAGATAGATCCTCACGGGCTTCCCCAGAGAGTCTGTTTCCATGATGGCTAAAGCTGGAACATTGAATGCACAGGAACTTCCAGAGACTGCACTTTTTCTTCGTCTTTTTTTTTTTTTTTTCCCTCTAGTTCAGGGGACCTTTCATGTTGTCCTTAGTTGCACTGGTTATGTCATGCTATTCCAGCATGGCATTACACGATGTGACTGATGCAGTCTCATGTGTCACATCACAGTGAAATCACTGGAGGGAAAAAGTTTTCCTCAGTGGGACTTAAGGATATTTATAAAATTTGGGGTTTTTTTTTTTGCTTGTGATATTTGTTGCTAAGGTCAGAGGCCATATATTGCCTTCAAGGTACCTATCTCATTTCCTTGGCTGTTGGCAGGTTTGAGGATCAGGAAGAGATGCTGGTTGAAAATAAAATTGGAAATCTCCTGTTTCTCTGTAAAATGGGTTAGATGTGTTTTTAGATTACTTTCAAATGGCAGAGCATAGCAGCACTGCTGCAATCAGCTGTATTCTTTCCTGTGCTCTTTAGAAGAAACAGAACTGGATTAATGACCTACTGCTTCATGGTGAGGAGCAGTGAGAGAGCATTTGAAGTGATAGGCAAAAGCAGTATTTCTACCTGTTGTCTTGTCAAGATTTTTGCCTTGGCATAACAAGGGACCTCAGCATGCAGAACAAGCATTTCCACTGTGTAATGAGAAATCTATTTTTTATGCTGTTTATCCTTCAGTGGTGGGAGAGCGTCTGCTGATCTTCTTTTTTATTAATTCCTTTGTTACAGAGGACACAGGTTTGGATTTTTTTGGTGCTTACCAGGCTTGTAACAACATGCAGCTAAGTATGTGCTGTTATACTATGCTCATCTAAGGTGGCTAAAATTGATTTAATATTTAGCCTTTTAGTACGGAATTCAGTGGAGTAAACCTGTTTTTCCTGGTGCCTGCATATTGAAGCCTGCTGATATTGATCCTACCTTACAAATTAACTCAGGAGACTCTTTGTCTCTTGTAGTAAACTTGTACTTCTCAGTACAAAGAGAGTAGCATTTTAAGCTGGTTGACCTGATAAGCTGCGATTTTGTTTTCTTTACCAAGCAATAACAGAACCTGTTTGTTCACGTATTATCATGCTCGGGATTTTGGGAGGTGGCACACAGTAACTGTACAGGCTGTGGAGAAAGATCCCTGGGTAAGAGACCCCAGAAGAATAATGGATTTGGCTTTAGATCTGGGACTCGAGCCCTGGAAAGCTGAGTTTTGAGTTGACCCTTGCAGGCTTCAGTCAGTGTTGTTGCAGTACTCTGATGTACAATATTGTCGTTCTGGGCTGGTTTTATGCAAGAAGCCCCAAAGGCAAGGTAACACTCTAAATAGGCATCAAAGCATTTTGAGAAGCTTGGATGAGGAGTGTAGTATGTTCAAAACATGTAATTATTGTATCAGTTCTGACTTGCGGCTCCTGGTGGTGGGCAAAGAACATCAGTAGCTATGTTTTCTTTCAAGCTGGTAAAAACTGCTTTTTTTTTCCCCCCCCTCTTCTAGGTATTTGTTTGAATACATAGAAGAAGATGACAAGTGTGCATGGATGATTTTACGTAATTAACACCTGCTAGATTTGCAAAAGGCAATTATCACTGCGAAGTGTTTACATTGATTTATGGGAGGAAGGTGGCCCATGAGAGGGATGCTGATAATATCAACACAGTGGATTAAATGCACATTTACACCTTTATTGACATATAAATTATCTGTGCCAGGAATGCACTGAAAAGGCTGCTGATGGAGCAATAATGTGGCACAAACTACTGGGTTTGGATTCAGCTCTGTCATCCTTCTGTAAGGCACGTACGTGGAAACCTTCATCTGAGCTACTATAGGATATAGAGGCTCACAGAATGGCTGCTTGTTAAGGTAATGAGCAGTGATGGCAAACAGGAATTTAGAAGGATGGTAAAAGACATGGACGAGGTTTGAAGGAATTATCTCGCCTTTTTTAAAAATTATTTTTAGATTTTTGTTGTTTATACTATGGATTTTTAGAGAAAGCTTAAAGAGGCTGGAAGAGTCTTTGTAGCAGGGAAATGGAACCTGGCTCTGAATCCAGCCAACATCAGAAAAGAAAGACTGTGACACATGGACTGGAAGATCAAAAAAGGGTAAGTGACAAAAGGTGGGAACACTTTCTGCTTAAATTACTGAAGGAGATGCAAGTGGCAGAAGAGCTCCACATAATGCTTTTATCACTTGCACTTGCTGCTTGCTATGCTCAGCCAGCTGTAGATCTCTTCTCCTGATTATGGGGTTTAGAAAATGTTTGTCTTTGTCTTCAGGCTTCTTCCAATGTATGGAGCAAAGAGCTGAGGGAAGGGGAAATTGTGATATGAGTGAAAGAAGGGAAAAATCTCTAGAATTCTGGCTGTTTGTTGATGAAGAGACATAGAGTGCAAATGAAGTATACTGACTCTTACTGAGTCTGGTCAGATTATTGATTTATTGTAGGTTTAGCTTTTTTTTCCTGTTGATATCATTAGCAGAGTGGTTAGAAAAATGCTTTCTTGGTGTTTGGATTTGCTGAGAACGTTGTACATTTGTCAGTGCCCTCCTTGTCCTGGTGGTACCGTGTGCATTTTGCTGTAGTTGCCAGATGTAAGTTTGGCTTGAATCAAAATGTACCGTGGCACGTGCTTAATGTCAGCTGTTGGCCCTTACTTTGCACTAGTGCTTTGTGGAAGCTGTGTGTGTGTCAAGGTGGTGTTGTGTTATCCCATCCCAATGGGTTGGTGCACTAAATTGACCTAAGTGAAGTTGTTGTCTCAGACAAAACTGCAGCTTGTGAACAACCGGGACTCCAAAGTTGTTTTGTTGGCACCAGTCAAGCAAACTGAAACTTGCCATGTTTCTGCTGTATACATCATTGATGTTGTCCTCCATGCTGAGTTGGTGGGGGATAGAAAAAGACGTGTTCAGCTCTGTGTGGAGAGCTCCTTTTCCCTGGATGATTTTTATTTCAGTTGAAAAGTGAGTTGGAAAAAAAATTGACCGTCAGCTATTATTTTGCTGTTCAACAGCACTGTCTAATTTCAGGGAGAGGGAGGTTTGTGTCACAGTTTCATCAGGTCTGCAGAAGAATAAAAGTGGTTTCCCTGTCACCCCATTAGAAATCTAAGCAGCCTGGAAAACTTTCAGAAATTGGATAAAATGCAGCTGTTTGCTTGGAGAGAAATGGCATTTGGGGAACATTTATTTGGGGAACAAAATAAAACTCCTGAATGTATTTTAATTGCACCAAGCATGATCTATTAACTGACAAGCTGCCAAGGTCTTCCTTCTACATTTTTCAAGGAAGCGTTTTGGGACTGAAGGAAATCAATAAGGGTTGAAACAAAATCCTTCTATTGACTTAATTTCTGGAGGCTGCTAGAACACTTTGTTTTTCCCCCCCCCTCCTTAAGTGTACAACATTATACTGCATGTGGGGTGTGATGGGAAAAACATTTGCGACCTGTGACACCGAAGTATGCTGTAATTGTTTTGATGCACCGAAATTAATATGCAATTATGTCTGTCTCTCCTTGCTGATAGGTATGGGAGCCTACATCTCCCATCTGCTCCTGGCTCTGGGTGTTTGGTGCACATGTAGCATGGGGCCTCTGAATGTATAATATAACCCCAAGTGAGGCTCAGTGGCAGCTGGGATAACATCAATTGGTCATGCTTTGCTGACATTCATTTTAACTTGAACTCTAGCCGTCATGGAGATTATTAAATTTATAATGATATATGTAAGATCCATTTTAATGACTCCGCATGCTTGGGTGATCTCTCTGACTTCTGTTTGCAAAACAAGTCTTAATAGAGTATTACATTTCATTTCCTATAGAATTTTTCAGGGAAAGGTTACTCATGAGAGCTTTGCTTAGACTTATGCTTACTGGGAAAAATCAGTTTGGAATAATAATAATGTTGACGCAATTCAGTTGTTGTTATTATGGAGTTGAATAGTAATGTAAACTTTAGTGTTTCTAAGCTTAAAATTCTTAGATTTCTGATAGGGAAAAGTGGATGTGTGATCAAAGGCCATTAAAATTAATCATCAATAGACACTTTTTTGTTATTGGAAATGAGGCTTGTGCTGGAAGAAATAAGACCAACCTCATTTTTAATCAGGTGAGTGAATTCTCCTTTTTATCACCATGTATTTTATGGACATACACTAAACAATGGTTGACTTTTTCTGAAGCAGTAAGAAATCAGTCTGTGTATGTACACCCCACGATGATGGATCTGGCTTGTCTTTCCCAAGTAAAATACAGGATGCCACGTTTGCATTTGTGGTGTAGAAATAAAGCTTAGTTTCCTGTTTTGTTTTTTTTTTTTCAAGTGTATTTCTAGGTATCAACTTAGTAGGTATATTGATTAAAGTAAGACAAGATTTAGTATCTGTGCTTGGTTTTTAGAGGGATGGGGTTTTGCTTTTGATGTGTTGGCTGGTCTTCAAGAACTCAAAACTTGACTGCCTCTGACTTTGCTGAGATCAGCTGAAGCAGGTTCTTTTCACTCATCACAGCTTCCCAGGCTGAGTTTAAGAGTACTCATATTAATCTTTGGGATAGCAATGCAGCTATCTACATGTCTTAAGTTGGCTCTAGTGGGAATTACATAGCCAAATTCCATGTAACTGGTAATGTACAAGTGAAGAATTTGATCAGGTTTAACAACCATGTAAGCTGACCATCTGAAGGTAGCAGGATTACCAACATGAATACTAATGTGAATAGTGAGCAAGCTTTATGCCAGGATATGACCTTGGCAACAAAATCTTCAAGTACAAGATTAATATAGGTGAGACGTTTTGTCCATGAAGTGTGTGTGTGGAGTATTGTTTTGATATAAAATGTATGATCACTCATGAGCAGTGAATTCAGATATCTACTTTTTTTTCTTGAAGAAGAGACTTGAGGTAAGAATTGCTGCTAAAATGATCTAGTTAGGTACATTTTCATGTCCTGTGTCATGAAAAATTTAGTGCTGCCCTGTGTTCTGATTAAATGCGTTTTCTGCTGATGAATGAAAAGAAATATTTCTTCAGTTGATTTCCATCCTTCATTCCCTCTTCTTCTTGACTTTCCATTCAGGTCCATAGCTCTAACTTAGTGGGACATCCTGAAGAAATGTGTATGTGCAGTAGTGACAGAAGTGTCTTCTGCTCTGCCTGACTGAACCCTCTTTGACTGAATGATGAGTAAAATGTAATTGTGAAATGCATTCAGACTTTAGAAGGATCTCTGCAAATGTGTATTTTATGCTTAGGTGTGCTCTATTGTCTAACTAAACATTTGTCTCTGCTTAACTTGAGATTTTAATTTTTTATTGGAGATTTATTTGCACTTACCTGGTGTCCTGGGCTGGTAGGTTTTAGGAAGGGCTGTGTTGTCAGCAGCACAGAAAGTAGCATGGTAATAGTTGGTAATAGTGCACCTCACAGGCTTGTGATGTTTGATTGTTTTTGTGCATGGGTTTATGGGCATTTTTGGTTTTGACTGCAAAAAAGTTTTCACCCTGGACTTTGAAATATCAGTTCAAGCTACCTGCACATGCTGCCACAGAGGCAGAGTGTGCTGGACCTTGTAAAGCCAAGCTGATGGTGGTCTTCCAGTATTTTTTTTTTCCCCTTTTGCTACTTGATAGTAAACATCCTCAGCTCTTTTTTTTTTCTCTTATTATTTTTATTTTGAAAGAAGAATGTGCGAGCTGCAGTTTTACAGTGTTACAAGCAGACTAACACTGTTTTCCTGGGGCGTCTTTCTCTCTTGTTTTTGTTGGAGCAGTCGTGGTGATACCCGTGACTGAAGCCATATGCTTTAGCTTTCTCCTGGGTTTGTGTTTTTCCTGGCTTATTATTGATACACTTCCCATTTGCTTGGGGATGCTCTGCTGCTACCTTTACATCAAAGTCAGTTTAAAGAGCGTAAGTAGTCTCACATGTATTGACCTGCTTATACTGAGGACTTGTGTTGTTTAAAGCAGGGTAATGGTGCCTGAGTACCATGTTTATTAGCAGAATTTTGTGCTGAGACATTAATGCAGTTGGGTGCTGTGCTGCTGAGCCAGTGTGGAAGCACTCAAGTATAACCACTTATAAATTGCAGCAAGACTTAGCTTATGAAATTACAGCAAGCTGTGTTGTGGTGTTTTGATAATTTAACTAACTGGGTTTTTATGGAAATACACATGCAATAAAAATCCACTGAGCAGGAGAACTGAGAAAATATCAGCTTCTCTGTCATTTTGCAGATATTTAAAGCCTTCTGTACATAACAATCTCTGTAAAATTTTAGTTCCTGACTGGATTTTATGTTTTTATTACAGTAATTAAGACTGTTAATAAATTTACTTTAAACCTTATAATCACAGAATCAGATTTGGGAGATTCTAGTTACTTGGATGTGCCTTGGTGATCTGTCCAGGGCTTGGCTTCTGCTGTAAAGTCTTAAATTTCCTGCTCTTAAGATGCTTCTGATACCCTTTTTGTGGGTGTGTTGTCTGTGACTATTTTAAACTGCTCTTCCCTGAGAAATTGGCTCAAAGAAACAGGTAGTTGTGTTTGTTTTCATGGTGCAGATTTTCACCTTAATGGTTGCTACAAGGCATTTGGTTCTTCTGTTTTCTCTAAAAGTTCTTTCTGCAATGGTTTTAATGAGCGAGTTATAGGGGTGTGATTTGATATTGCCAGCCCTCTCCCAGACAGACCCTGGTCTTAGAGAAATTTCCCATATTCTCCAAAATGTTTACGTAGTGTAAACAGAGGATCTTGCTTTTTCAGCTGATGTCTCTTGTAATCTTTGTCTAGTTAAAGGAATTTTGCGAACTTTTTAAGATTCAGGGGTGATTCTTTTCCAGCTTGTATAGGTTTGCATTAGGATGTGATGCAGAGGATTTGTGATGATGTCAACCAGTCAAAGGTTAGACTGCAAGTGGTGAACTTCATGTGCCTGAGGACTCTGTGGCATAGTCTCAACTAGAACTGACTCGTGTAGTTCTGTCAGTCTTTCATCTCTTTGCCCTGACCTTTCCCCATGTCTGTGTTACTGTACAATGAAAAAAGCTTGTGTGTGATTCCTTGAGGTCTTAGGCTTGCCCAAATTTTTGAGCTTTACCTCTGTTTTGTAGAGTAAACTCTGTGTGGCACAGGTACACGTGGTATTTCTCCATACCCAGTGAAGTTCATTATCTTGAACATAACCTGACTAAGGAGTTTCAGCTGAAGTTCTAAGGATGTGGAAGAAATACCCATGTGCGAGCAGATGGCATTGTAAGGCTTTCTAATAATTTGGGTGTGCTTTGAAGTTTCTGATCTCACACATGGCTTAAGCTATGAAGGACAGTAGTGGCTTTCCACATGAGCTGTGGCTTAAAGCCCCTTTGAGAGGGAAGGAATGAAGATGATCAGGAGATTAAACCAGGTAGGTGATGAGATGCATCAACAACTGCTGCTTGTGTTGTGGCTCTGAAGTGATGGGTGAACTGTGAATGAGGCATTACACAAGGATAGGACTCTGGAAATCTCTGTGGAAATCATCTGTAATACCTTTTACAAACTAGCTGATGGCACTCTTTGAGCAGGATGCCCAGTTTTGGATCTCTATCTTAACCAAAAATAGAGCATGGGGATGAATTACAATATGCTTGGGGGAGCCTGACATCCGCTTTCCCCCACATGAACAAAAAAGCAGAACTTGAGAATTCTTGAGGGTTTATTCCAAAATCCTGGCATGCATGCCTCTGACAATGCTTGCATGGTAGACAGTTTACACAGCAGGTAAGTGCAGATGCTGTTGTAAATGGAACTGCACAAAATCAGGCAGAACTTATTTCTGTTCGCTGAAATTGTCTTGAATAATATGGAAAAGTTGATTATTTCCAGTCTTAAATGAGTGAGGATCAGTGCTGATGAGGACCTTATATGGCACCCTGGAAGGACTTCCCTGCTTGCATTTGTGTGTACCTACACAGCATGCAGTTTTAAACTGGCTTTTCCCCCCCTCTTCTCTGATGGTAGAATAAGACTACACTGGTGTGATCTGCTTGTTCAAATCCTACAACAGTGTCTGGTGTGCTGTACTGCCAGTGGCACTGATCAATAGCTGATCTTTCAGAGCTGGACAGAAACCCAGCAATATGATGCATCAGCTGCTTGCCTTGTGTGTAGGGGAGAAATCTAGCTCTTCTTCCAGCTGCTGCTGACAACAGGCTTTAAAACCCTAAGGCATTACATATGATTATTGTTCTTATCTTGGATGACTATGACTATTAATGGTCATAAATTAGCTGGGATATTTCAAAATTTAGCCAGGCATCTTGATTCTGTGGAAAATCTCCAGTCTGGGGTGGATTATATATTCTATCTCCTCTCGTTGGCTTTGGGGTGCCTCGTCTGGGGCCCTTGTGAGTGTGGGCTAAAGAGTGAAAGCTGGACATGATGCTGTAGCTGTGGCTCAGTGCATTAGTGAGCCTCTTACTCCAGTTTTCCACATCCTGTGATATAAATGAGGATTTTATAGATAAGATCCTAATGGCTTCATCAATTTAATTTCAAAGGTAATGAAACCAAAAGGCTCGAGCAGTAAATACAGGTAAGTGCTGTGTAGTATAGGCTGTGTTCTTTGGAGTATAAGAACACTGTTTCAAAATAAAGTTAACTTCTGGTGTTAAAGGGGGTTGTAGGATGCTAAGCAGAACTCTGTCTAGTAAAAAAATTCTTCTGTTACTAGTTAGATTGTAAAAAAATTTACCCCTATTGCCACAGTGGTTTTGGGAATGCTTCTGCAGCTGTGAAATGCATTTCATCTCTCATTCCCTTCTTTTACAGTGGTTTAGCAGAAGTTGCTGTATTTCCCTCATTTTTTCTGTGATTAAGATGTAGCAAACCCATGTTTTCTGTGCCATAGGATGCATTTCCCCTGATGCACTTCTTCCCCACTCCCACAGCCCTTACACATGGGAAAAGTCCAATGGAAATGACTGAGTGTCAGATGACTCAGTGTTGCAAAAATTAGTTCTGTGTCCTGTGCATTTAATAGGACAGGTGTCTCTCACTCTGTTACATGAAAGGTTCAAGAAGATAAACACTAGAGGTTGTGTGTTTACTTACTTTTATAAAGCAAGTGTGACTTCCAGATAATACACATTCTAACTTGTTAGTGTGTAGTTTCCTGCACACCTCCTTAGAAAAATGTTCATTATTATGCAAATGGTTACCCTCTGGCTTTGAAGTAATTGTCACTTGGAATAATGTGTGGGCCATGGTATAAAATGCTTCAAAACCTAAATAGCTGGGAAATTCAAATTGGACAGTCAGACATTGCCTCTCGCTGTGTCTGTGCCTGGAAGCAAATTTGATATCCCTGAGGTCAGCTATCTATTGTGATATTCCTGGTGAAGGGAGTGGTAGGAAAGGGAATGGGGAAAAGGAGGAAGGACTGTACAGGAAATAGTCTCTGTGGTAATTCAGACTTCTTTACTAATTTTAGGGTGTATTACAAAGCTTGGAGTCTTCCAGACTCAAGGGTCTTCCAGAAGGGGAGGCATTAGGGAGAGACAGACATGCATTTGTCAGTATTTATTTTTAGGCACTCAGTGTTAGGGGTTTTCCTGGTTGATTATAGTCTAGTTTGACAGATGTGGTATAGATTTATTTATGCTTGCACACTGCAGCAATTCATAACTTGAAGAAACAAATATTAGTGACATCTTCCAGTAGCAGCAAAGCTCTAGTATATTCTTTAACAAAGAAATTCGGTTTCTCTGTTAAGATCCAGTACAACAGATAACTTTAAGCATATTTCCTGCTGCAGTGCAGATGAAGGAATTCTTGGTGAGTGTGACAAATGTGTATTTCTTAAGTATTCCTCCTTGAAAAGTATCATATGTGTATGCATTCATGTTCATGTGTTATTTTCAAAGGGTTGCCAAGAGGAATACTTAAAATGTAACAGAACCTGGCAGTAAAATAGGTGTGTTACAGATGAAAATGGATATTTTCTTCTAAAATTGTTCAAGGTCACATTGGTCTAACTCTAAAGTAACTGGTAGGAGACTGCTGGACTAAGTGAATTTATTCTCCCAGGTGAATTCCCTTTGTACTGCAGTACCTTGCTACTGTCTTCTAGATAAAGTCATAATTTCCCTTTGCAGAGGAAGACTGGAAGGGCTGATACATCTGAGTTTGTTCCCTTTTCTTGCACAAACCCTTTTGCCAGTCAGCTCACTCTCTGTTTCTGCTCTTCATCTGGCAATGCAATGTAACCCAGAGGAAGGATGTGACAGTGGCCCATGAGCTCTGTGTACAGCATTATGGGCAGATGGAGCCAGAGTAGAGACCTCAGCCTTTCTCCAGCTTCTCAGGAGTCTGCTGCAGCTTCTGATGGGAATCAGACCCATTTTTGGGGGACTGAGAGACTCCTGCAACATTCCCATGGAAGTAAAAGTCGGTGAGAGGATGGACATCATTTTTTGTGGTAGAGGGAAAAAATATCTTGCCCTTTCTGCAGTAGAATTATAAAAACCTCTTCTTTACAGAAGACTGTCATTCATCCTTTAGAAAGAAATGATCTGGCTTACAAATTAGCTTGTCCTTGCAGCATTAGGGAAAAAATAGCATGGTATTGAAGACTGTGATTCTTTTTCTTGCTAACAGATTATGATGCGTGGATGTCTCTTGAGGCTATCGCACATTGATGGTAATAAATATGTACTCAGACTTGTGTAGCTATTTTTCAAGTATTCTGCACTAAAAAAAGGAGTTGTATTCAAGGGAGCTGAGGGGCAAGAGAGTAGCTTCTGAGATCTGGTAACAGTTGAGAAATCGATAGAGACAAGGTAGGCTTGTTATGAAAAACCTCACTTATAGGTGGAAGACGAGAGCTCTACGTGCTGCAAGCATTTAGTTTGCAGTTTATTTTCTAAAGTCTTTCAGTTCTTCGTTGTGATGACAGCAGTGACTATCAGATCCTCAGTAACTTGGAGGATTTGTTTTGGATAAACAACATACATCTGATATGACTACTCCAAAAATGTAACAAGGCAGATGGAATTGCCTGTGTTATTTCACTGTCTCTCTCTGAAGTTTCCTAATTCAGATGCCTTGTTTTCTTCATTGATGTTTGCTGTATCATGTCAAACAAGGTAATGAATTTTTAAAATGTCGTCAGTTTAGTCCTGTGATATTCAAAATTTTTAAGTAAATCCTGTGAACACAGCAGGAATGATAGTGGTTAGAAACTGGAGAGATCACAGAATTGCAAGGCTTAGGGTAAGGAAGGTTGGACTGTAGTTAAATTTCTTTGTGATATGAGCATGAATTGGACCTCAGTTGTTCTATTATTGTTCCATTGGTTTATAACATGAATGTTAAACTAGTCAAACAAAAACTAGATGGTGCTAATTCAGTTATTGAAAGTGTGCCCTTCCCCTATCAGCCTTGATCAAAATCAACTTAAATATTAGAAATGAATGAAAGTTACATCAGCTATCTCTTAATTGTGTAATGCTTGTGCTTTATTTTTATTTAGGCTGATAGCTCACATCCCGTGAATGAGAAAACCACCACGAAACACAGGAAGAGATCTTTATTTCAAACA
Source organism: Dicrurus megarhynchus (assembly GCA_013399195.1). Taxonomy (NCBI): domain Eukaryota; kingdom Metazoa; phylum Chordata; class Aves; order Passeriformes; family Dicruridae; genus Dicrurus; species Dicrurus megarhynchus. The sequence goes on along the minus strand of VXAD01011017.1, from coordinate 770,767 downwards.
TGTAATTTTTACAGGTTTTAAATACTTCACTCCATTGATGTGAAACTCATATTAATCTTACGTGCTGGTTTGTTGTTGTCTCTTTAATTTGCCTTCCAAACTGGCATCATTTTGATTAATATGCTGATTTCTGGAGCTCAGGCTTGGCAATAGAAATAGCCTGTCTTCAAACTCCTTTTCCTTTAAGATGCTTGGCTAAATAAAAGGAAGATTAGTTATAGTGTGTATGTGTTAGGACTGGAATAAAATACTCATAAATATTTATCAGGTGGGGAAAATAAATACATGGGTGCATCCTTTTAAAACTCAGATGACATGGCATAATAGACTAGCTGGCAGAGGATGAAAGGTGAGTGTGGGGGAGATTTTTCACCTTGTGTAAGCTACGTAGTAACCTGGAGTGCAGTACAGCACATTGAAATGCCAGAATAGATGGAAGCATGTACAGGCAAGGGCCTTTCTAGATAGATAGGCAGATGATTGCTTTCCTAAGAGCCTGGAACTTTGAATTCCTGGTGGGTGGTCTAATATCATGCACTGTATTTACAGTGGCTGAGCGTGAAGTCAATGTGTTCAGTGCTTTGACAGAAGATATGTACTGAGTGGCATTAGTGGAAAATCCAGATTTTGTAACATACATTGTAATCAATAATGGCATAAACACAATGTTTTGGTTTTAGTCTTCTGTGTTCACCTGTCTTTATCTGTAGGTAATACATTTTCAGCTTGTAGATGTAGCTGTTGGAGTTTTCCGTGGGTATGAGCATATCTCTTCATGGAGGAGAATGTTATTTTCCAAGTGTCAGTTGTGAATAATAGCAGGAAAGATGGAGCTCTGTGGTTCAGGGGAGTGTGTGAAGTGCTGAGATGTGAAAGAAAATCCTCCCTCCCTCGTTCTCCATGTTGTTATGGCAGGATCTGAGCTGGGAAGTGCTGCAGCTGGGTGGTGGTAATTGGCCCAACCTGGTTATGTTCCAACAGCAAGAAGCATCTCTGGAGCTTTACTAAAAAGTTCAAACAAAAGAACCCTTCACAATCTGAGTGTGTCACATGGGTTGGACTGATCTGTCTGCCACTGTTGTGCTGCTGCAGCTTCACATTTCAAGGGCTGACTTGTTGGGGTGACCCCTTCAGTGCTGCCCTACACAGATGAGAATATCTGAGACACACAGCTCCCAGTATTGGATGCCTCTTGAATTAAGCTAATTTTTTTGGGTGGGAGGGGAGGGTTGGTTGTTTTTTTTTTTTCTTTTGGAGGTGGGCATCATTTTCAGATGAATCCAGCTGTCAGTGTGGCCCTGTGTGGCTTTTAGGCAATGTAGCTCCAAGATCTTTGGCTGATCTCAGGATGGGGGAGAATAGAAGAGTGATGGAGGGTGGGAAGTTGGAGGAGAACTGGCTTGTTCTTGCAGTGCTGGTTTTGTTTTTTATTTGGGGTTTTTGTTGGTGTAAGTAAAATGGACGTTAGAAATGGAGAATCTGGATAAATGATGAGAAATACTTGCTCTAGTTTTGCAGACAAGAACACAGGCAACACGAACACAAGTATGTGCAAGCATTCACCTTATATGAGGAAATTGCTTAAAAATTGAAGTGTCTTTATTTCTAAACAACAACAAAAAACCCAAACAAACAAAAAAAAAACCCTTAAAAACCACAACAGAACCACAATACTCTACAGTGTGGAAAAGACTGTACTATTCCATAGTACTTTTTTTTTTTTTTTTTTTTTTTTTTTTTTTTTTCTTTTTGGTTTTTTTTTTTTTTACTGTTCCATAGTGGCTTTTCATGTGTACATCGAGGTGCAGACAATTCCTGTCTGTACAGAGTTTTGGTGAGCTCTGGAAAGAGTGGCTGGGCTGAGAGAAGTGCCCTGCAGAGCCAGAGGTGTGTGTGGAAGTGGAGGTGATCCCCCTCTGGTGCTGCCCTGTGCTCTTGGAGAGCAAGGACAGCTGAAGAACTTTGTCTAATCTACATCAGTTCTACATGTCTTTGAAGATGATGAAGCAGTAACTGCTGTCCTCTCCTCCCTGTCATTTCCTCTGCCACAAGGGGATGGATCACGACTAATAACACTTCCTCTGCAGTAAAAACTGGTCACTATCAAGTGCAGAAGGATTTAGGATTAAGATTGTTCCAGGATGTTTTGAATGTCTCAAGGGGTGTGTGTATAAACAAATTATACATGCTAATTGGTTTATCTTGCTAGGTGTCTTCCCAGTAAACCACTAATTTATTTAATAGATTTCATGATTTTGGATGAGAGCATAGTATAAAGGTCTCTCGTGTCCTGCTTCTTTGGGTTACAGTAGTGGCTCTGATTGTAACTTCTCCAGTAAGCCCTTTCAGCAGCTGTGTTTGAAATATTCAGGACAGAGATCTTATTTTTCAGTGCATCTTGTCTGGGATGGGGGGAGTTTAATCTAGGGAATGATGAGAGGAGGACAGAGTCTGTTCTGTCTCAACCCTGGCAAGTGCTGTGTGCCCACGGTCAGTGCTGGTAGATGTGCTTCATTTACCCCGTGGTTCCTCAGTTGCATCTGTTCCTGGGGTCAGGAAGGCAGCCCCCCCATCCCAGATGAACCTCCACAAGGACTGTTAACAACCTCACACTGCAAGGAGTGCCCCAGAGTGTGTTGTAGCTGCTGCCCCAGCTGGGCACGGGCCTTTTGAAGAGCGGTAATGCAGAGTCTGTTAGTGTGGTCCTCGGAGGATACAACAGGATCTAATTATGTTTCCTTAAAGCTTGCACGTGTTTTTAGCCAACTTAAGGGGTGTCCAGTTATCATGACCAAATTCATCTGGGAGTTTGGAATGACTAATTTTCTTCTGAAAGAGAATAGTATGCTGAAATTGTTCTATTGCAAGTCAATTGCTATGATGAACTTCAATGATAATCTCTTGTTGCCAATTAAGATTAGTAATCTAGAGTGCTTTTTATGTTATGAGTTATTTTCCATTCCTGTATCCGTTCTTATTAAACTAAAAAGTGGATTTCAATTTAGAATTCTTTTACAGCCTCTAAACAATGAAAGTATTCAGTCTTGGTTTGTGTTTAATGGCTGGATAAAGACTGTTTGTTTTTATTTGTAATGTAGTGTTGTCTCCTTTGCAGATAATGTCAAAGATATCATAAAACAACATGGTGACTGTTTAATAGGTTTGTTTCATCCTTAATGCCTGAGAGGAAGATGTGACTGTGCACTTCAGCAAATGGTTCAAAATTGAGTCTTAGCCTCCAATATCTTAACTTCTTGTGTATCTACAGTCCAAGCACGTTGTCAGTCAGCATCTGTGGCAATGCACTGCATGTTCACAGAGAACATGGTGCAGTTAAACCCTTCTGAAATCAAGGCCTTTGTGAGGGAGATCCAGGCAGCATGTCAGATGTTCGAGTGTTGAACTTCGGAAGCCAAAAACTATTCATAACCATTGATGATAACTTAATATCTGTGTGTGTGTGGTTTTTTTTTCCTTTTTGGACACGTGCCCAGATTCTATAACGACGAGTAGTTATCTTTGCAACCTTTCACATTGTTGACAGTGATTAATAACGTGTTGTGCACACTTCCATTGCATCAAATACCAATTTTTTGGGTAATGGGAAAAGAATATCTAATTAGGGAGTTAATATCATTGACTTCACACATTGTATATAATTCAAGTATTATTTTTTGGAAAAGCAAGGGTAGGAGTAGTAGATTGAAGTATGATTTTTATGTAGTTATGGGAGCAGAATATTAGTTTTTAGGTTAATTTCTGTCAGTTTCTCTAATACAACTGAAATAGGAGCATACGAACACAGAAGCATATTTTTAAAGGATTTTACTGTGAGGAAGAAAATCTTTTAAATCACTAGATGCTGCATATACCCTTTTGAATTTTAAATCCTATAGCAATAAAGATAGCAGGTGTTTGTAAAAATGAGATGACTGCAGCTTAGAAATCTTGTTTTTCCTGAGCAAAACTGCTTGAAATTAACAGTGTGTGCACTGATAAGCACTCAATACTAGGAACTTATCTCTCAGGCAATGTGTAAAAGGTGTAAAACTGATGATTGGAAATTAAGAGATGGGTACTATTATCATACTTGGATACCTTTCATGTAAGTACGTGTCCTTCAATTGCTGTATTTTATTTTTTTTTTTAGTTGATGGCATTTAACCTGAAGCACTTTTCCCCCCTTTTTGCTAGTATTGAAGTGGTTTTCATATTACTGTATCTACTCAAGAAAAACTGAACCATAAACTAGGTCACCTATGCTGATTTTCCGCACCTCTTTTTTTTCCCCTAAAGTGAAATTTAGCTTTTCTACTGTTTGTTTGTCTGTTAAACATCTTTACCTTTCAGGATTCAAGAGGTTTTTTTGTGTTGGTACAGCTGCACTATTTAGCAATGCAGAGCCTATAGTTGTTCCATGACTTAGATGGTATCTATGTGTATATATTAATTTCTATTCATGTGGCTAAGGACCGACATATTAAACTGGTATTCTCTCTGGTTTGTGTCACGGTTACTTCATTAACTGTGTTGAATTATGCTATAAATATTTGCAGGAGCCCAGTCTTTGTAGTCATTCTCCGTGGGGAATTTGCATTGAAATTGATGGGGGATCTGAGTGTAGAAAAGCTGCTTGAGTGGGCATCATCTGCTCTTTCAGGCACACAAGCCTAAGTGGTAGAATATATATATTTTTAACTGCTAATGTACTGTTAGGGCAATCAAGGGGATGATTTCCTTGGTGATGTAAGTGGTTAGGCAGGAGGGGGATATCTGTTCCCTCAGAAACAGAGGAGATTTTTATCCAGAAAAGCTCTGGATAAAGCAGAGAAGATGCAGGAATATTTCTGTAAGCCAAACTGTGAGATGATGATGGGAGGGTTGCAAGTTCAATGAAACAGGATTGTGACTATGTAAAAGCCTTTCATTTGTTCCTTCCTCTTAAGTATTTTGAGCCTTCTATGAATATTGTACTAAAGGTGATGTATTCTAGAAGTTTGTTTTAGAGTTGCTGTGTGCTGGGATACAAGCTCACACAAAGCTACAGGAGCAGGAGAAATTATGTTTGAAAATGAATTTAAACAAAATTCACACCTCTGTGGAAACCCTCATACAGCAGAAGAATGATATAAATTTGCTCCTTTCTCTCTGCAGCCTTGGAAAGGGAAGGTTGTTGAGTAGCAAATCTTGTGCTCTATGGAGGAAAAAACACAGTTGGAACAAGTTACTTTTGCAAATTTACAATAACTGCAGAGAAAAAATACAGTGCTCTCACTAAAAAGCCTCAAATTGTTACTTCCTTTTGCATTTAGTGTTTGGATGTGACCTGTATTTATTTCGAAAGTATACACACAAGGAGAATGAAAAACTGTGTTAAGTTGTGGAAAGTTTGCATCTTTGCAAACTTCATCTTGACGTTTGTCTAAATATCTGGTGAGAACTCTGGGATAGGGACTCCATTGTTTCTTTGTGGAAAGGCACACATCAAACTGAAACCAGCAATAAAAGGTGGTGGTCTTGCCTGGATCTTTCTTTCCATAAAGATGGACCTTTTTGTACCAATGAAGGTTACCTTTTTGTACCAATAATTGCCTCAGTTCCTTCCTTCGCCACGGAAGCGATGCAAACAGAGAACCAAGAAGCTTGGCACGGAACAGCTTTGTGATGGCTCACTGTGTTTCAGCATATATTCTACTGTGGTTTTTAGCTATAATTTTTCCAATTTTTGGCTGACATAGATTAGCTGTGTTTATACTCCATGACCCCAGTGGTCCGTCCGAGCCTCAGCAACAGAGCACAGTAAACTAGTGGAAGAGACAGAAAAAAAACCTGAGAAATTGTGGGTTTTGTTGGTTTTTGGAGGAGGGAAGGGGTTTGTAGTCTTTTTCACAAGCTAATTTGCACTTTGCTGGAGACAGGCAGTGGTGATATTGAGGCCTGTGTTATTTCCCAGGGTACTTGGAATTCATCAGTCTGAGTTAGACTCTTCCGATTCTGCCGTTGAGTTTCCCTCTGTGATCAACAGAAGAATTTTCGGTCTAACAAAAGTAAGGTCTTATGATTATGCTAATATGCTCTAATGAAAAATGGATTTTCTCATTTGAACCCTTGCATAAGGGGCTTTATTTTGCTCTTTGTTCTTTTTAAACTTGTCCTTGAGGTATCCTGGCCATTTTAGACCCAGGGTAAGATCCTAAAATACGTCTAGAGAGTCCTGAAAAAGGTGATGCCTAGTGGTCGTGCTTGCTGGAGACCTGCTACTATGCAAATAGAAAAATACTTTCCATGGAACTCTGGGGTTTTCCAGTCTTGCATTTCCAAAGATGCACTTTCCCCAGCAGCAGAGTCATTTGCAATTAATGGCTTAGAGGCAAGGAGTGAAGCACAGAATAACTTGAGAAGTCCTATGAATATCAGCCACAAAACAGTGCATATCTTTTCCATCAGAAATAGTTGATTTTTCATTGAAATGCTTGGAGAGATGAGTATTGTGGTGCATGGGAACAAGTCTGGCAGTAGTTTGGAAAGCAGAACTGGCCTATTGCACTGCACTTACAAATTGCATGATGGTCACATTGCTTTGAATGTGGGACTGGGAAGGTCTCTGTTCTGAGCCTTTGCAAGTTAATGGCTTAGTCTGAAATCCTCATACTTGGATGAAAAGATTCCCTCTTGGATAGGGAATTGCTAACTTGTGATATTGATTCTTTTTTCCTAAAGAAATACATTTTATTTTCTCAGTGAATTCAAGGTGTGGGTGTGATGCCACTGGAAAATGAGCACTGTGTCTATTGCCAATTTGAGCACTTTAATGGCTGCACTAGAGGCAGCTATTCTAGCAGGGAAACTTCTGTGTTATTGTTCATATTATTTCACCACATAAAGGAATCCATTTTAGTAATACGAGTTGATTTAAAATACACACCAGTGAGCGAGTAATAAAAAAGCCAGTAGATAAAGAAGTGTTTCCTTCTTGCTTAACCTGTGTGGCTGGTAGCTGAAATACCTGTCTTAAGCGAGAACAACTTGTATGGCTTGTCCTTGAACATGAATTTTGAAAGTTAGCCTAAAATTTTGATCAAGTAGTGCATATTTTGATCATGTACTGTCAGCAGGTTCCCCATCAGATCCTTGTGGCTCTTCTCTCCTGGTTTAACATGCAGTCCTTGCACCTCTGTTGTTTCGTGGTGAGGTCTGGATGTAGGCACAGGTCCAGGAGTTGTGGGCTGCTAGGAGAAAGCCAGAAAAAGTAGTTTCTGGCCCCTGTTACACTGCTTCAAGCAACTACTGGATATTTTCAGGTTAGACTAAAACCTTTACCCTTCAGTTTCTTTCTTAATTGTTAATTTCTTAATTTTGGTTTTATTGGCTCCTCATTCTAGACCTTTGAATTATTATGAATATTTTGCTAAGTAGCATTGAAAATACAAGGGTGATGTATGGAAAGATACAGGACAGTGTCTAGAAGCACTTAATCTGTGGTTGTTGCCACTCACGTTCCCAGTGTAACCATTCCTGCAAGGTTTGAGTGTATAAGTAGTCTGAAATAAGGCTTTCTGAGGTACCTCTGAATTCCATGGATGGGCTGATATCTGTAATTCCATGGCTGTGTAATGGCAAGGAACGAACCAGAAATTAACACTCCTCTTTCTATATCTTTTCATTTAAGCCTGGTAGATTTTGTTCAGTGGTGCATCCAAGTCAGTCAAACCTTTTAATGCTCATCTGAACTGATGGGATAAGACTGGGAGCGTCATTGTGTCGTTAGGAATGATGTGTTTTCCTCGACTGGTGTGACAAGGATGTTGCTGAAGAAGTATTTTGTTTCAATGGAAACAAAGAGCAGGAAAACATCTTATTTGTAGCCTTCCACTGAAGGATGAGTTGGTGCAAACTGTCTAGTGATATTCATTTAGGTACAGGTAGAAGCCTAAGATTTTGGCTTTTGGAAGTTTGGATAAATTTGCAGTGGAGCAGAAAAAAGAAAAGCTCAGCAGCAAACATCAGTAGAAACGGGGCTGCATCTTTTGGGCTGGGACTCAAAGTAAATTGGCTGTCTAAACAGTGTCTTGCCAAGCAGCTGCTTACCAGGCTTGGTGTTGTTCTTAAACTGTGTCTCTGTTGGTGAGGCTAATGATGCACAGCTCCACTTATCCCGTGTTGTCTGTGTCTGCTATTGCAGTTGGATGCCAAGCTCATCCAGGGGTTGCAGTAATTCCTCCCCTCTGTGTGTATCTTCTAAAGTGGTTAACAACTTGTGGTGAATCTTGTGTCATCCTTTCCCCCTTATCACAAAGAGGTGCCTAATCTCTGGGCGCCGAAAATTGTTTGGCCTGTGTAAATCTATTTCCCGGATGAAATGAAAATGGTGGCTTTCCAGAAGAAAAAAAAAGTGCTGAATTTTGATGACATGACTTTATAAAAGCATTTCAAACAATACCAGCAAGTCTTGAAAGCTGTCCTTATCCACAGAGGCACGGGAACATAATGGTCTCATAGGTGGTGGGTGTGATGTGGACATCAGGGCTTTCTCACGTAAGTGTAGAGCACCAGCTTGTTTGTTCCCAAGATCTTCAGGGTGGTGAGTGATGTGTGGCTTGCTGATTAATATTATTATTAGTATTCTGATATTATACAGAACTGTGTTGCATGTCCGCAGCACTTCAGTGAATCTCTAAGGCTGTGAAGATGGATCTGTGAAAAGAGTTAAATAGTGGAGCATAAAACGAAAGGGATGTGTTTATCTGAAGTAACGTGTGTGCATGCATATTTATTGCACAATTTGGAAGTCTGAAACCCCCTGTTCTTTCATAAATATTTGTATGTTTCAGCCTTTCATTTTGGTTTAAAGTATGTAATCTACCATAGCAAATACACTTTTATTTTTTTTATCCCTTGACAGACCTTGCCAAATGATTACTTTTACCAGCTGTTCCAAGTACTGGAAGAAATAATGAGCTTTAAAAAAACCCCCAACAAATTGTAGCTTGTTGCTTCCTCATTCCAGTGTCACTAGAAGGTTTGGACAGTTGCTCTGTCATTAAGTACCTACTTATTTCATAGGTTATGGTTGCAATGAAAATAACACTTCTGCCATTTAAATTTGTACTTGAAAATCTCTTCTTTGAGGGAAGACAGGCGTCTACAGTCATGTAGGCCACAAGTACAATGAAGTGACAAGTGCTATATCTTAAAAATAGAAATATGCTCAAATTGCTCCCACTCCTGACCAAAATTTAAGAAACTCTTGGATTCTTAGTGATAGTTTTTCATGTTTCTTCTGTGCAGATGGTTTCCTGAGGCTTTATGTTTCCATTAATTTTGTTTAATATCTAAGGATTGGTTCTAAAAGCATACGTGGAGCAGAGCCCACCTTTGAGAAGAATCACAGTGGTCATGGTGTGCAATGACCTCTTGTTGACTTGTACTCATAATTTAGAGACTGGGGTGGGGTGTTTGGGTTGTGACTTCCCAAAACTTTGTGCCTTTTTGAAACTTCCTTCCATGCAAAATTAGCCCCTTATTTTATAATACCAGCTGTATTAGTATTTGCTGAAAGTGTGACAGTGTAATTGGAGGCTTAGGGTTAATATTCACTTCAAATTAAGCTCAGATGTGTTCTTGGTGATGAAGAGTAAACCCAAAGTTTAAAAGGTTAAAATAAGTCTTATTATAGTGGTTATAGATGACTAATCAAATTAAGTTTATTTGTGTAAATGTACTTAAAGAGGCTAAGGTGGAGAAGTGTCTCTAGAGTAGGTCTTTCTTGCTATGGGAGGTTCAAAGTAAAGAATATTATTTCAGTAACTTTTTTCCTATTTTCAGGCAGTTGCATGTCTCTTCCTGCCGATACTGTCTTGGGGTTTTTTGTGTTGAGGTTGTTCAGGGTTTGCTGGGTGGTTCTTTTTCCTAGTGTTTTCCTTCCTTGTGGTACCAAGGGCATAAAGGCTGGAATCTGTGGTCTCCTGCTTTTGGTGTTAGCCTGTGGTCTGTTGTACACATAATTATGGGCTGTAGAAACAAACTAATGATGTCATTGATAGTTTTGCTAATGGGGTGTGTGTTTGCTCTTCTTGTAAATAGAACAAATTATGTAGATTCACACTTTGAAAAGATGGGGAAACCTGGAAGAAAATGGCAACAGTCACTGTGTGGGTGACTTGTTCTGGCCCACGTTTTCTTGCAAAGTTTGTTGTCTGTAATGTTGACTCACTGGGTCTGTCTGGTATTTCAGGGGAGGTCCAGAGGCTGTTCTGATTTTTTTTTNNGTTGGTGTGCACGAGTAATTTATTTGATTACCAAGTTTTGGGTGCCTGTGTTTGCAGTGTTCCTTACTGTAGTACCTGTAGTAGTTCTGCACCTACTTCAGCCCCCAGCAAGGACTAACACTTCGTCTTGCCCCTTCTGTGAAGAATTTCCTGTTTTCAGGGGAAAATAAGAAACCAATTCCTCCCTGGATGTCTCTTTTAGATTAAACTGCTACTTTTCAGATAGGTAACCCTATAAATGGGGTTGTGGAACAGGGATTAACCTTGTAGGTAATGGAAAGATCCAAGTTTTATCTACAGTGTTTCTTCTGTGAGCGAAAGCCCAAGTCGGAACCAGGCTGGTGCATTTTTTGTGTGCTTAATATTCTTTCCAATCTGGGCTGAATGATACATTTGGGAAACCTTTAGCATTCCTCTCTGCACAGCAATGATTTAAAGTAGGGTAAGTGCTCTAGTTTTGTCTCTTCATGCTTATTTAAGAAAATTTGCGCTTCTGTGTCTGGCATCACTCCAAATGTGCCCTCCTAGCTTAGTATGATGGGTATGACACCATATGGACCCTTGGGTCAGCTGGGATCAGCCATCCCACAATTTTTTGTGTACCCTCAGCTTACTTTGCTGGTGCAGTGGCACGAGGAGCCAGGGAGAACTTGACTCTGTGTAAGCACTGCTCAGCAGCAACTCAAACATCCCTGTGTTGTCAGCACTGTTTCCAGCACAAATCCAAACCATACCTCCACATCAGCTACTGTGAAGAAAATTAACTCTACTCCAGAGAAAACCAGCGCAGGCATCCCGAGGTCCTTTATTTAGTGAGCTTTCCCAGTTATGCCTCTGCAGTGAGGCTTATCTGTATGTTAGATCCTGAATGTGAAATGAGTAGTCCTTTGTGTAAACACAAATAGATAAAATTTTGTCACTCGGAACAGCTATTTCCATGTGGTGAGTTACATCTGAAATGCGGAATGACTGATTAAGGAGGAGATAAATTGGAAGATGTTAGCAGTAGCTTGGGAATAAAAATGTTAACAACACCACAGGTGTCAGGGAAGGCCTGTAAATAATTAGTGGTTTTGGAGCTGAAGATTAAGGTAAGAAGAAACTGGAAACAAGTGTTATAATACTGGATACACATAGTCCTGCTGCATTCTGCTGTGTTCCTGAGTGATGCTCTGCTTGTGTTTGTGACAGGACCCTGGGAGTTGAGGTTTTCCGTTCTGACACACACCAGGTCACTGTCTTTGGCTTTCTTTTCATGGAGTTTGACCCTGTCATGCTTGCAGTTTTAAGCTGTGGTCTCCATGTTTGGGTTGTATTTGTGTTGTGGAGTGGTAATACACCTGAAGAGGGAGGTGGCATCATGTGCCACCTGCACTGTGCCAGTGTTGGTCACCTCACACTTGGGCAGTTCCATTGTTGGATGATCCTGCCTGTTGGTAATACCAGTTCCAAGAAAGCACTACATCCCTGTTTCTGCTGGCAGCCAGTGGAAGCTGTATTTTTTGGGAGTTAAAAGGCAGCATGATGTGAGATTATGAATGCTGCTTGAATATCTAAAATATTTAAGTATCTTGTGCATGTTTACCTCAGGACAGAGATGCATAGTCATCCTCCCTGCCCATGGCAGAGGGTTGGAACTGAATGACCTTTAAGGTCCTTTCCAGCTCTAACCATTCTGTGATCCTGTAGCTGCTGATACTGATGTGGAGGGCTGGGTAGCCACTTCTGTGAGATGATGGACAAGGGGCTGTGGTGTTGATATTGCAAAAATCTGAATGAAGGGGCCCCTTTCCCACCACAGAACAGCTTCTCCCAGTCTTTTTTCTACCCCCGCCCTCCTTGCCCATCATTCCCAAATAATCTTAGAGCACATGCTTTTTAGTCAGTGTAAAATTAGCATTATTTTGGGAAACACATTTCTTAAAGCCATTTCATGCTTTTCATTTCTGTCTGGGCTGTGATGAGGCAGGCGAATGAATGGCTGCAGGTTCTCCAAATGCTGATACTTCCCCTTGGCCTTTACCATAGTCCTGGTCCCCAGTTCTTGACTGGCAGCTGACCAAGGAGGAATCCTAGAACATCTCAGCATCAAAAAACCTCGTGTTTTGAGGCTGGTGCCAAGTTGATGAGGATACGTGGTCAGAAGCTGGACTCAGGATTGGGGATACTCCGAATTAAGTTAATGCTGACCTGTATCTGACACCTAATTGTGCAGAGTAGATGCATAGTGGACACCTGAGAGAGCATATGAGACAGAGCAGAGGGGTTTTTTTCTCCTATTTATGTTGCATTAGCTTTGGTATTTCCTGTGTACACAGGTATTCCCCACTGAACTGGGTATTTACAGTCCTGCAGAAATATTTATAAAGCACTTGAATTTGCTGCTCTCTTAACAGCTTGGCACAAGCTCTAGGGAAGCACTACTGCTGGGAGCAGTAGGCTGCCTCCTTTTGTGGGATTTAGTGAATCATTAAATGTCTCAAATTTATGTCCATTATATTAATAGAAATGAAAATAGCAATACTACCTGGCTCCAAAAATTATTCTCTTCTTTCCTGTTGGTGTCATAAATAGCATTTCCCTGCTTCCTGTGGGTCAAGAAAAACAGCTAAATCCTGTACAAGAAATGACTCTCAATTTCCTTTCTCTTATTGCTGTCTCAGTGCTTACTGATTTGGTGGAAAGTGTGTGGGTCTGCCTATTATTTTTGACAAAAATTTGTTTGTTTTTTTTTTTTTCCCCCTCCTTTAGGAATTTATTTATTTTAGAAAATAATGCTTAGCACTTTCAGAGCACTTAAAGGTGTTTGTTTTGGTTTTGTTCCTGGTATTTGAAATATCCTGGTTATACACTGTTTTAAAATGAACAGCACCTTGCCCTTCTGAGGGAAGAAATTGATAAAGAGCTGGGAAAGTCCCAGGGTCCTAATTATATCTGAGGTTACGTGGGGATGGAGGTTAGACCAGTTTGTCTTTGGTTCGTGCGCCCTGATTTGTTTAAAAGCCCTGATTTTTATATATGTGTATAACAAATAATTACAATTAACAAGGATATAAATGCTTTTAAATACCAGCCCCTTCTTTCTTCCCAGGGGTGCTTGTAAGGTGACTTCTCTCTTTTCAAGGGAAGGGAGCCCGAAGCCAATTTATCTCAGAGCTCTCTGTCCCTGACCTTTCCTTCCCTGTTGCGTGCCATCTCTCCTCTCCACGCTGCCCCTGCACTGAAGGAAGCTTTGCTGGAGCAACTGTCTCGACTCTCCTTTTGTGTTCTGCTGCCAGCTTGGATAACTCAGTGTGCTCCTCAGGAGGACACAGAAACCTCTTGGTTTCGGTAGCAAAGGTTGCAACAAGAGAGCTGTCGTTTCTGAGCCCTGGTGCAGCGTAAGATGAAGCTCGGTCGTGCTCTGAGATCTCGCTGGAGGTGGAAGTGGGCTCTTACGGTGGATTTCTCTGCTGTGTAATGAGAAGGGGACACATTTCTCTGAGGAGAAATACCAGAGTCTTAGTAGGAAAAATATCTTGCAAGAAACAGAGCTTTGAATTTGTTATTTGGCATCCATTAAATGCACTTTGGAATCACTATTTCAAAGGGATTTCTCAAAATGGCTTTTTTGCAATGTTTTTATAGGGACTAATAGCTCAATTTGTTCTTTTTTGTTTTCCTGTCAAACCCTCTTAACTTGGAGCAGATTGGCTTGTGTTGTGATTTCTTCTGAGCCAGCTGGTCCTGTTAGGGCGTTGAGAGGGGAAACCTGGGAAAGGGAAATGAGGGCTGGGACATCAGGGCTGCCTTTTTCTCAGGTGAAGTGAAGATTTTCTTATTAGGCAGGACTCTGGAAGAGATGGGCACTAGGAGCTGAAGTCAAATACCTTTTAGGGACTTACAGAAAGGATTGTACATCATAGGAAAACATCAAATACAAATCTTGTGTGTTGAGCACGTGCAGTTAAGATGCAGTGGGATAACATTTTAAACAGATTCCATGCTTAAAACTTCAATAAACGTACTTGGTGTCAACTCTACACCTTTATTCCACCTTAAGCCCAGCCAGAAAAACATCCCTTTCAAGTCCTTGTTTTTAACCTTATAAACTATAGGCTTCCTGAGTAGTTTGTTTTGCATTAATCAACTCAATTTTTTAATGATCAGTCCGAAGCAAAAGGAGACTCAGAGGCATTGTCGGTGTCAGGGTACAGTGTGATCAATGAGATTAATCAGCTGTGAGCAGGACACAGGCAAACAATTGTAAAACAAAAATTGAGACACTTTGATGTGTACAGGTGGAGCAGCTGTAATTAGTGCTTTGTTAATACTCCCAGTAGAATCTGAGGCAGCTCAAAACCGGGTGAGGAAAAAGAAAAGTGCAGTTGCTCCCTGTCTTGGAGGCAACTGCTAGACTGCTATGTGTTTTTTTTAGTCAGTAAGCATATTATCTGTTTTTTGGGGGTTGAGGTTTTGAATTTCATGTCATCAATCACTTTCCAGAGGTGCTTGGAATACACGTTGTGCTGTGATTAAACCAATCCTCCACTCTGGAGGGACAGGATAACATACTGAAATACATCACCTACAGAAAATCAAGGCCTTTTTGTAACCTGGTATGGAAATAGGTGATGTTATTTTGCTGCAGTAACACAGTGCTTTTTCTTGGTTTACTCTGATAAATGGTGACTATGAATTTGAAGTGACTTGTTTTTGTACCTTTTGAATACTGATCTTGCTGAGATATATACTGCTTACTACATCAGTTCACTGTATTGCATAAAATAAAACAAATCCAGTTGTAGCAGAATCAGTAATCAGGAGCAAGCAATTTTCTGTCTGGTTTTGGTTTGGTTTTTTAGATTTTTTTTTTTAATATGGTGTGGGGTTAGCTCCTCTTCTTGCACCACATTGCAGAGTATTCTTTTCTGCTTTTCAATGAGACAAACTGAGCCAACTGCACAGGAGATCCTTCACATCAAAGTGTTTATGACACACGTTTTGTATTCTGGGATTTTTCCAATCCTAGGCTGATCTCACTATTAATGTCTTTCTCTGGATGGAATTTCTTTTTTTTAAATTTTTTTTTTTTTGTTAGGGAAATTGCTTATTCCCATTTCCCATACAGTGTGTGTGAGATTGCAGATTCTCTTTTGTTGCAACCAGGAATCAGTTAGCTGTGGGTCAGCAATAAGGCTGTGCTGCTCTAAATAATGGAATAATGTGAATTTTCATTTTTTTCCTAGTGTCTTTGTAGTGACCCAGTACCTTCATAATAATTCTTGTCTGTGGAAGAAAGGTGTGGGTTTGTTCGTTGTGGTTTTTAAAAATTTCAATATATTTTCACTCAGATTGGTTTTTTCCTTCAAAAGATGGTTTTTGTGAAGTACACACTCTTGATTTAATTCCATGTACAATATACAGTCTTCTATGGATAACAGAAAAGGATGTACATAGAAAAAATCCAGCTCTTGAGATACAAGTGCTTACCTTGACATCACTCAAGGCACGAGGGAGATAAACACTGATGACTTTGTATGGCTCCCAGTAAGGCAGGTGGGAAACTTTCTGTTCTTTCAGTGGAATTTGGTTTGCACTCCTGGTTTGTAAAAAAACCCCAAACCACACAACCACCAACCAAACAAAAAAACTTCAAGCACAAACCACCAAATCTGTGTGAATCTCTTTTAACTCTTTAAGCACTTCATTTTGGGAATGTGAAAAGAGATTTTTTTTCATGTGTTAACACCAGGACTAAACATTTACCAGGTCAAAGCATGGGCAGCAGTTGCTGCCTTCGTTTTCTCAAAGGAATAGAAGTATTTTGCATTCACTTCCATGCATGTACCTTATTTCTTTCTGAATTGACCATTGACATGAATATGAAGATGTAAATTACAGATATTCAGTGTATTCTTTGAATTAATGCTATTTTAATTTTTTAGATGATGGTTCTTTGTTTACTAGGTGGAAATGCATTCATTGCTTCTTTCTTTTAAAAGTAAGTTTGAAGAACTGGTAGACAAACTATAGTTAAGTAAGCTACTGCCTCTTTCTTCATCCCAGTTGTGCTGTGATCTGTTTTTGCTGTTGAAAGCAAATTTAAAGTCTTATCTTCAGCCATTTCTAGAAGTGTAAGCAGAAATGACACAGTTAGAAAACTCATGCCATAAATTTTATGGTCGCCTTTTTGGTCTGTGCCCCTGGTAAGAGCTGGACTCAAACATGTCTGAATCAGGAAAAAAAAAATAGAGGATGAAATAGTCTTTTAGACAAAACTGACCTAGCAGCTATTGTTTACTGATTAGTGGCTTCTGAGGTAAAAACTTCATTATCAGTAATGATAGCTGCCAAAAAGCTGCTTGTTCTCAAAATAGCCATTACTACTTAGCCTGAATCTCTTTGCAGATATCTCCAGCTATTTAAGATCAAAATAGCACTTAATGGGTTTAAGTAATCAATAGCCCCAAAGACTTCTGAAGATCTTGGCACATAAAATATTAATAGTTTATATTTGTCTTTTTAAGAATCTACTAAGCACTGTTAACACATTACAGAATGCTAAGATTGCAAAGTGCCTCTATTAAATGATGTTAAAATGCCTCCAACAAGCCTGAGATGCTTGTTTTATGTATCGATGTAAATAAATGCTATTTCCATTCTGTTGAAGCACCCAGTTACTTTGAAGTTTAGTGTTGAGTTGGATTTGCTGACAGGCTTGTTTTACTGCAGGATGGCAAGGCAGTCTTAAAAAAATGTCATTTCTCTGCAATCCTAGTATTTGAAACTACAGAATATTTCTCAGCTAAGAGAAATTCTTTAGCACACCTTTCTGTAAGCAAATAGTAAATATCTGTTCACCTCAGTTCTGTTTAATCTGGGGTCATAATTAAGGTGTGTGGTTAATGCCCACAGCTGGTTAAGGCACTGTGAGCAGAGGAGGAAGAGAAGTGGTGTTGACTGGGGTGCAGGTTGATGGATATCAGAGTGCATTCCTAAAGTCCCACAGCAACTCAGAATTAATAACCTGTTGTAGCTATCAAGCATTTCAAGAGGAATGGTAATTTCTAGTGGAATTCAGAAGATGAGAATGAGTCTCAGCCTAATTGTCTTTTGGAGTTAACCTGACTGCTCATCTTAGATCTTACTACAGCCAACTTTCAAATTCCCTTTTAGCCTCCTATGTCTGGTAAATGAGATTTGTTTGCACTTTACTAACATTAAATACACTGTTTTCTCTGCTGAAGGCTGGACATCTTAAAGAAGGGTCTTTTTCATTAAAAACATCGATGCATAAACATTCAAGGGGAAATTGCTATTGATCAGAATAGCAAGATGTTTCTATCTGGTTGGTTTTCTACATTACTTAATAAAGCTATTTTAGTCATCTTGGCAATTTTTATTTAATGGCCTCTCAATCTTTGTGCTGTGTACAGAAAATGGAAGGGATTATGATATTTTTATTTCATTGATATTCAGCTGCTTTCAAGGTGAAACTGGGGATGAAAAAAAAAAAAAACAAAAAAGAAAATTCACAACTCCTGCCAGACATTGCTTGACTGTGGGAGTATTTGAAGACCTTTACTTGGAGCATATGGTATGAAATTGCTGCTGATTTGGGTGTCTTGAGTTTAAGCATAGAAAACAGTTGGATACTGTCAGTCAGTAGCTGCCAAAAATTGAAATTTAATGAGGCAAGCTTTAACCCGCATACCTAGTGGGTACCTGTCTCTCAAACGTCACCTGCATACCAGATAAAAGACTTTTTTTCTAGTGGCAGATTTGTACTGAAACCTGATAGACCTTTTAAGCTTTGCCTTTTCTTTGCTCTTAAGCAATTGCGTGGTATTATTTATATTGAATTGCACTTATGGGAGGAGAGGGGGGCTGAGAGACTGTCCTGTCCATCTTCCAAGGGCACATTTTAAAAACATGGTCGCAATTGCTGAAGAGCTGTTTCTAGGAAACTTTAAGGCCAACAGTCAATTTTTGTTTAATCTTTCCTTTCTCCTCTTAATAAGGCAGAAAAGGTGGTGAGTCTGGCAGTGAGTATCTCTCTGCACCAACGCTTCCCTTGCTGCTCCGGATTGTAAACACCTGAGTTCTTGTTATCTCCCTCCTGCTGGCAGTGCCATTAGGGAGGTTTTAAATAGTACCAGCACGATGCTGGCTGCTGTCGAGATTCACCATCCTGTTATGACTGTAAACTGTGAGCCGTGAAATATTGGAGGACAGAGGTTGAGTGAGTATTCTGCTTATCTACCTAAGATTTGGCTTTCCTTTAGCTTTGAAAGGAAAAAAAAAAAAAGGTTGGCTCTCCTAGTTTAGAAAGGGAAAAAAAAAAAAAGTAGAAGAAAAACCTGCATGTGTGTGAAACGGCAGTGGATTGAACAAAGCCTCTAATAAATGTCCTTTTTTCTGTATTAACTCATTTCTGACTGACAGGCAGAGAAAACATCGTGTTTGGAGCACAGTAGTAAGCAGTGCAGTCTGTTCTGCTGGTGTCCAAGAGCAGTGCTTGTACAGTTGCAAAATACAACCTCCCCTATCTTCCCATTTTCTGTTATCAAAGGAGGTCCCTTCCTTCCTAGCTGTTGCTGTAGTTTGCCTATCTGAACTTGCAAGGAAATATTAAATAACACTTGGTGGAGGCCTTAGCTCTTATTTCTGCTGAGAAAATCCTCCGTTCTTTTAGGAGGATCTATGCAAAAGACTTATGTTTGTCCTGTTAAATCGTTTCATTTGTAAACTGTTTGGTTTATCTGGGTAGCTGTACATCCCCAATTCTGTAATTTTTGGTTAACTGCTTGAGCTTTTCTTGGTACTGCTGCGTGTTTTGCTTCTGCTGCTTTCCTTCTAATGCAGAGACATAAGTGTTTGCTTGAGCCTCTGCTGTCAAGTCTTTCTGCCAACCTCTCTGGCTGATGGTCTCCCTCAAACCAGTTTAGTGTTTGTAAATAGGCTTGATGCAAGTCATGTCACAGCAAAAATAATGAAACCCCCTGTATTAAGTGCTATGCTAGTTCAATGATGCTGATAAGATCGGTTCGTCCCTACATCAGTGTAATTTAGAGAAATTGCTGTGTTGTGAATGGAATTTTAACAAGAAGTCCCCACGGAAAAAAGGGTAGTTAAATTAAAATGATGTTTAAATCAGGACAGCACAGAGAAGACATTGAATATAAATCAACTATGTTAATGGCAAACAAAGCTAATTCTGGAAAGCGTGGTGTTAGAAGGTTCTGCCTTGGTTTTGTTGTTTGCCCCTATGCATTTGTAATATATTGATGTTTTAATTTTTTTTCTCATAATGTGGATTTGATGTTAAGATAAATAATACCGTTTTTTCAATGTCAAAAGTCCGCTTGACCACAAAACTTAAAACTTAAGAACTGCTATAGTACAAGTAGGGGAGAAAAAAGACGTGCATACAAAGAGTTAGTAGGCAGTAATAAACTGCAGAATCTTTAATTGCATAATATTTATTGCTGGGATTTTTAAAAAAATATTTCAGATATTCTTATCTAAACAGAGAGATTCCAGGAATTGCTTGGTTGTGAAATAAACCTGTAATGCATCTTGGACATAATTTAAATGTCCCCACCTCCCCCCTCCAGATAAAAAAAATAAGGAAATTGGATTTGTCTTGGTTGCTCTGAAGCAAAGTGAGACAGAGGCACTAAGACAGATATGTGGAAACTATCTGCAGCAAGAGCAAGTGTCCCTCATGTCTGCTGTGACAGAGAGCTTGCAGCTGGTCCTTGTATACACGAGCTGTCCTCACATCACTGGTGGAGAAGGCTGTGACTGAGGACCCTTTTGGTGCAATGTCCCACCCAGACAGCTCTGCTTGTCTCTCCAAAGCCCTGCTCGTAGCTTCTAATTTTATCAGTGAGCTCACTGTCACTGCACATCAATCCCTGCCTCTCCTGAACCCATGGAGAGCTTCCTCTCCGCTCGCTGGTTGAAATGGCTTGAGCTAAAAAATGCACATTAACCCCAAAAAATTGACACTGACATTTTTTGGCCTTGTTTTAAAGACAGTGTTCGAGCCAAGCAGTTTGAGGTCCAGCTCGTTCCTGTTCAAGTCTGGTTTTGGAAGAGTCTAGAAATGCTGGGCTGGTTTTACTGTTGTGCTGGAGAAAGGGGACTTGTTTGGGACAGCCAGGGGGTCCCCAGGGTGCCACAGGGGACTCTTGGCTTGCCTCATGAACCATTATTATGCTGACTACAAAAAAAAAGGCACTAGGACTAGACTTTATCTTGCAAGTAACATGGGATCAGCACCTCCATCAGCGCTCAGGATAGACGTGACAGGCTGCACTCAGAGGGAGCAGGGTGTTTTGTTCCTTTGTTCCTTTCCCTGCATAGTTTTTGCTCTATGGCATGAGTTATTAGGTTACAATATCTTATTGACTGGGAGGAGGGAGAGAAAGGATGATCGTGATGATAACATAATAGAACATTGTAATGATTAATGGTAAAATAATAATCTACATGTAATCAATACCTAACTCTCTCGTGGTTGATCAGATATGCAGATGCTGGGTTTGAATTTTACACCTACCTTATTATCTACTATAGAAATGCAATGTGATTGGCTCCAAAATGCAAGTGAACTGCAGTTGCAGCTGAAGAGCTCAGAATGTGGAGATGGAGTGTACTACCTTGAGTCTTCTTCCCTGAGGTGGGAGTTGGGTGTTTCTTTAGTTACCAGACAGGTGAGATTTTGCTTTGTAAACCTTGGTATGATCAAGACTTAGCTCAATTCACTGCTTTTTGTCCTTGCTTCAGTTTCACTCATTTCTGTGGTCCCATTTCAGTTTCACTCATTTCTGTGGTCCCATCTTCCCCTGTCTCCATATGGTCTCAGTCCCTGCCTGTAGGGAAAACTTGATGTGCTGGTGCTGATCTCCAGCTGGTTGGAGAGTCCGGTGCTAAGCATTCCCAAGGATTCCAGTTCTCCTGCTTGAACCTCTGTGTGCTGGAGGCCTTCCCATGAGGCTACATTGGAAAGACTGTGGGAAGTTTTGATTCTCTTAGAGGAGAAATTAAGGAATCAATTACCCTTCAGTAAACTTAATCTGGAGCCTAGGTATGATGAGTAGCATCGTGCCTAAAGGGGAGACAACTTTATACCAGACAGAGCAGCAGAATGATCTCAGCTGACCAGTAGGAGGCTCTGATGGATTTCACTGCAGCATTTATATCAAAAGCAATTCAAAAATCCAAACTTGCCTCTTTTTGGTCTGAGTTTTAATGGACTCTTAATTGCCAACAGCAAGAGCAGGGCCTGAGGCTGAGAAGCTGATGGCAACTGGCAACTTTCAGAAGTATCTTGGCAACTTGCAGTATCTGTCTCTGTTCCTCTTTGGGCGCTTTTCCTGCGTCTCTGGGGGAAAAGAGAGATGTAGCTGCAGAGAATATTTATAATCATCAGCTTGTCAGAGTTCTTTGTACTACCCTGTGCCGAGGAGCAGTGCCTGAAGTTCTTGTCTTGCTGTGATGTACACACTTTCTACAAAGTTGTGTTAGCTTTTCCTGATCATTTTTGTGCATATGAATTTGAAAAAAACATGGACCTTAACTCTCTAGGAGCTGCTGCATGAACTTGGTGTCCTGCGTAAGCTGATGCAAGAAGTATGAGAGGTAGGAAACTAAGTATGGGAATGTGGGAATGTTTCTGCTCATGTCTTGTAGATCCTTACTGCAATTATTCCTTTTTCATCTTCTGGAATTAATCATTGTGTGGGTTTTTTGTGTACTGGAGAGTGGGAACTAATGTTGGCAGAAATTGTTGTGAGCTGTTGTTGGAGATCAGACTTGGGTTTTCATCTCCTTTCTGGCTGCAGAGATCTGCTGTTGGTGTGCACGCTGTTTGAGCCTGCATATCCCTGAAATGTTCTAGCCAAGCTTTTCCAAAGCAATCCGTCAGGATTTTCACTTTATCTCCACAGTGCGTGCTGAAGGAGCACTTGGGAGTGAAAGTTAGGGAGAAATAAAATTTATTAAAAGCACTAAGTGTGCTTCAGTTTAGATGTCTTTTAATCACAGTTGCTCCTGCCTTTTTCTCCTTCTGATTCCTGAAAATTTGAAGGAGTAAAGTTCAGTTAGTCAGGAGTATGACTCATTCAATGGTCCAAGGCTTTTAGACTTGGGTTTATTGAATTTGAGGTCTTTGAGCTTTGGTCAAATACTCTTTTCTTCTGACTGTGACACAGTCAGCAGGAGAATCTTCCTTATTTTGCTTTGTTCCACTCTAAGGGAAATATTAAATTCCTCTTACAGTCACAAGAGCTTTGAGACAGGCATTTTAGGAGAAAAGACAAATACTTCCTTAAACAAAAGTGAGATTTTGGGGAGATCTACGTGGACTAAATTTCATAAAAGTCGTTCTGAGGTGGTTACGGTATGGGTGCAATTGAATATCACCTGGATGATGATTTGAACCTTTTTAAGGAGTATTTATAGTTCTTCAGGGCAAAATTCCTCTCATAGGAGCAAGGTGGGGAGCATGGCAGTAGTGAGAGGTCATGCTGGATAAGAGCAGTGTAGGAGAAGGTGCAGGCAGCTAACATAACTTATGGCAATTGAGGTTCTCTGGGGATCCGTCCTCGGCTGGTGTGAATTATCACAGCTTCATTAATGCAAGTGAGTGATGTCAGGCTGTACCCAGCTGATGTTCCAGCCTTGTGGCTGTAAAACCTTGGGTGGACAGCGTGGCTCAGTGTTTGCTTGCGCTGTTCGTGCGTGCACGCAGTTATTTAATGTATTAAAATGTATTTAATGTATTAAACACGGGAATTTCAGACTTGACGTGACTGTGCCACTGCAGAAGGGCATTCCAAGGATTTCTGTGAGCGGGGCATTAAGGCACAGCAGAAAAGATGCTACATCCAGTTGGAATCCCTTCCAACTTGAGGTATTTGGTGCTTCTACATGCCTATTTGAAGTTCCAGCCTGGCTGCTACACTTCCCTTCCCTGTCTTTGCCTTTTGAAGGAGAGCCTGATGCTGTAGTGCTCCCTGAAGCCCACATTTTGGGCTGAATGCCTCAGGAACTGAATTGCTGGATATGCAAGTGCTCTCACAGCACCTTTCTACTTGTGGTTGTAATAAACTGCTGCTGGCTTTTGACTCAAAAAATTCGGGCTCCGACTGTGGGGGGACTTCAGCTGTCCCAAGTGGGACATCCCTTCTGTGGTCTTGCTGTGTGCTGCTGGATTCTGCTGAAGGAGAAGCAGACTGAGATCTAATCTGTCTGGAGCCGAAATGCTTTGATGAGCCATTTCCCTAGAGATGATGAGCTAATGGTTTGTCCATAAAGCCATGCAGCTTTTCCCATTTCTTTGGGAAATGAATAGAGCTGGAACAGAATCATATGCTGCATTGTGATAGCCTAATGCTCTTACAGAGCTGGGTGTTATTACCCAAGCTGCTTTAGTGGACAAATTAGACATGCGGAATTTCCAGATTTTACTTTATTCAGATTTTAATTAACTCAGTGTAATAAGCTGTAAGCACATTAATATCAACAAAATACCTTGTACTGTATCTGCTAATATTTAGATGAAAAAGCCAAGAGTATTGTTTTCATACAAAGACCGGTGAGGTTAGAAATAATGGGGATCTTTTTTAGGAATTTGGAATGTGCTTTTGAAATAATCTTGCATTTTCAGTGGTAGATTTCAAATAATAGCTGTGCAGTGGAAAGTGCTTGTATGGGATTTTTACTATCACATGCATTTTTTTTTTTTTAAGCTTATACTTGAAAAATTGATGGAGTCATTTGCATTCACTAGCTTGGACAGATGGTGTGATCTGTAACAAAATACTCAACAGCATACTAAAAAGGATCATTTCAGCACCTATCCCCTGCAAACAGCTTTCATCCAGACAACAAGGGAAGGCATTTAAAATCCAGCATCCTCACACAAGCCTTTCCAAGGTGAAAGCATTACCTGAGCACTGGCAGGTGCACTTCTGCAGTGGCCCTGCATGAGCCGGAGCTCGGGCTGCAGCCGCCCACCCTGGTGGGCATCTACACTGGGCAAGGCTGGAAAATACCAGCTGAAAAAAGAGCCAGCTCCTGCATTTGCTTAAGAATCTTTTTTTGGGAATTGGGAGCTCTTCACCTGCTGCCAGGACCGCTTCTGGATGCAGTTTAACCCAGTGGCAGGAGATGCTCAGGGCACTGCTGTGTGAGGAAATCAGTAACCGAGGGGGATCAGGGCTTCCCAAACTGCTGCAAGGCACTAAGAGCAAATGAGGGTAGCTGTGCTCTGTCTTGTATCCCAACAGGAATGTAGATGTCCTTTGATTAGCTATTTAGGCTGTGTGTACAAGACTAATTGTATGCAAATATTGTAGAAGTCTAGCTTATTTTTATTTAAAAAAAACCCAAACACCACCTTTATCTTTTGATCAAAAGAGAAGCAAAAAAAACCCATATTAGTTGTGTTTTCCACCATCTGTTTACTCTAGCATGGTTTAGTGGTTTTTTCATTTGGAGACCTTGGAAAAATTTGGAACTGATTTCATAACCTCTGTTCTGCGTCACTTGTGTCTCCATCTTGCATGGAGACCAGGGAAAGCCTGATCATCAGAGTATTTTTTTAAGAAAATTCCTTGGAGAGGACAATTATTTTAGAATTAGTTGGAACTTATTTTCCTTAAAATAACCACTGGAATTCTATTAAAGAACACATTTGTGGTTGCAAATTAGCAAAAAAGAAAAATGTTTCATGTACTGCCAACTGAGCAAAGCTGCAATATGTTCTTAAAGTCAAGCTGTGTTTTCTCATTTTTGCACATCACAACCAGTAGTAAAGCCTTTGGGCCTAAATTAGATACTGTTTTACTTCTGAAACCTCAATTTCTATTCTATTGTCAGCAGCAGCACCAGTGCAAACCACCTTACAGAAAATAAGATTTCAGCGAGGTTCAGTACAGGGATAATTGCAGAATCACTTGGAAAAGTCCCAACTGGTACAGCAGCATTTCTTGGAGATACTTTTACTCTCCTACAAGCTGTTTTGTACTACACTGCTAGGAATAAAGGCAAGACCTTTAAAGTCTCAAAATGTTGTGTTATAGAAATGGTTGGTATTTTTAAGATGTAAGTCAGCCCTGGAAAGCTTCATGCTCACACAAATGTGTATCTCTCTCTTTCTCTCTCTCTCTTTTTTTTTTTATTGTGGGGAACAGGGGGCTAATCACTAAATATTTATTTTGTCCCACTATTTGGAGGAGATTTGGCAGCTGTTGCTCATCTTTCAGTTCAGCCCAGCGTTTATGCTGCTAAACAAGGCATGTTGTAACACACATACTGAAGTTTTTTGTGGTGCCAGATGTGTTTGCAGTGAGGGTTGTGGGCTATCCCAGCTCAGCTGAAGCAGCCTGTGGTGCTGTGTTTGAGTTGAGAGATGATGGCCAGGTTGCTGCCACTGGGGCTTGGATGGTGTTTTTGGACACCGTCCTTTCTCTGGTTTTTGGGGTTTTTTTATAAGAAAGGATGGGTTTGTAAATTATAAAGGTTGTTTCTTGAGACCCCACTGGCTGACCCTGGTGTATAGGGGCCTTTGCAAAGTCTCAGGCACTTGAGGATTTGTTTAAAGGGTTTCCTGTGCTTTGTCAAATTGCTTTTTACATGGGGAAAAATAGGATTTTAGGATGTAATGGTACTTTCATGTGAGAGTAAATTATAGAATATGAAGTGATGCAGGTTTTTACTGTTTTCTGAGCCTTTGTTTTCAGTTTGGCTGAACTGGTTTCTGTAAACACATGTGATCCTCATGTCTGGTGTCAAGCGCTTTGGGCTCTCAGTTTGGGACCAAAACCCAGAGTAGGTATTATACCTAAAAATAAACTTGGTTTGGAAATGTCATGTAGCCTCAAATTCTGGATGACAGCTGTATTAATGATATTCCATGAGGATGAAAAATGGACATTAGTCATGCTCTCTGAACTAGTTTATATTAAACATTTGGACCATTCAGTTCATTAATCTTTTGGTCAATAAATCCTTTGATTAATCCCTCAACTGCTGAGTTCACTTTAGTTACCTAAGCTGTGTGGGTGTTTGTTTTAAATAAAAATATCTAATTTTTCCTTTTCAAAGCTTTCTTTACCTGTTGTTTTCAGTTCAGTATAAGAACTTGCAGAGTTCTACATCTGTCCCAACGTGCTTTCTTGGGGTTAGGGTTAGGCCAGTAGATTGTGTTCATTTCTTGTTTCTGTCACACATTTCTTGTGTGATGAGTAAAGTGCTTTATCCTTCTGCCCATCAGTTCCCAGTAAGCAAATGACATCCTGTAACACACAGCTTGCCCGTGCTTGTATATGTTGTGAGATGTCTAGATGGATGTTGGCTGTTCCTGGTGCTTATTACACGCTGTATTCTTGGGGAAGTACATTGCTTTTTCTTTTTTTTTTTTTCCCCTTGATATTGCTGATATACTCTTTCTTTGTGTTTTGACACAATTCTGGCTCACTGTGTAAACCAGTCTATAAAATATTGCTTTTTCAGAGTATCTTCTTGGTAATAAAGATGTAATCATTTGGTGGTACATTTCCAGATGAACATATTGAACAGCCCTTAATTTGAAAGCCCATCTAGGTCATCTGTGATCTACCGCTGACCCCACATCAAATTTCTGGTTTTTTTTTGTTTGTTCCTTTTGATTTTGCTCCTTTGCAGCTCCTGAGATGCATAATGGTCTACAGGTTTTGGCGTTTCCTCATGCCACCCAAGAGAAATAACTTCAGATGGGTACAGTCAGGTGTAGAAGAGCCTCCCTCCTAGGGAAACAGAGGCTTGAAATTGAAATTCACCTAATGTAAAGGCAGAAAAACTTTTCAGCTGTTGAAACAGTGCATCTGCAGCTGGAGGGATGAAGTTACTGAACATAGCTTTGTTCTTTAGTAGCTCAGCCCTCCCAGTGCCCAAGTTGGTGGCAAGGCTACTGCTGAGCCATAATTTCATTTACGGTGCTTGATTGTGACTAGGGTGACGCCAGCTTATTACTGCAGCGTGTTATTACAGCAAAAATATCCTGGTGGTTTTGCCACTGAACATTGTGGGATTAGTCCTTTACGTGAAGAGGACTGTCATGTTAACACAGTGTTACAAAGTCGTGCTTGGGCTTAAAATATTCTCTCCCGAAGGGAAGGGGGCAGCTGTGCTGGAGTCTGGAAGCATGTGAGAACCTCTAACTCCCACCCAGTGTAGATTAGTTATGCTGTCCTGTTAAAATTTGGAAATAAGAATCCTGTATGCGTTGACTAAACAACGTGTCAAAGACAGGACTGGCTCCTTGCCTCTCCAGGCTTTAAACTGCTGAGCTAACTCTCCTATATTCCCTAGTTTCTGTGTCAAATTTCCCCTGTGCAAGCACTTGGCATGGTAGGGCTGTTGCGTATGTCAACTTTATTCCTGGCAATTTTCAAATGCACTGTGAGAAGTAAGAGAGGCTCAGTGCCCTGGGTCCAAAATCAATGTTAATAAATTATCAATTGATTTAATAGATCTACCAGTCCAGCAAATCAGGATCTTTAACTTTTAATTAGTGACCCTGATCTGAAAGGGATCATTTAGGTTAAAATAAAACAAATCACTTGTGTCTCAGCCAGATGGAGGCTGCGCTTTTCCTTTCTTAAGGTAGGCAGAGCTTGTTCCTGCCCACATCCAGCGATACAGAAAATGTACATGTCAGGCTGAAATGCCTTCAGAGAATCTGGGATGAATGCAGTATTACACTTGCTAGCAGCAGCTGAGCATAAAGACTGATTAGAGCAGTTACTCAGGATGGATTCAGATTATTAGGTAATATGGAACAAACGTCAACAAAAATAAGATGAATAACTGTAGGCATATCCTGACAGTGATTTATTAGGCCTTCAGTGTAGTGCACTGCTAATAAACTCCCATGGGCTGGTGGACTGATCCCCCTTTAGAACATTTACAGGTGGGTCAGTGACAGTGTCAGCGAATGTGCTGGAGACCTCGTGTCCCTTTTGTCTGCTTTGCCACCATTCCTGAACTCTTAAGTATCAACTCCACTCGAAACAGGGAAATAATAATGATAAAAAATATTTAAAATATTTTTTTGTAAGTGTTGTCATCAGCCTGGAAGTAGCCCTGCATATGGCACAGGTTTTATATATTTTTATATATATTTAGTTTGTTTCTTGAAGAGAAATCTGAAGTTATCTCTGAAACAGGCTCTCTGAACCTTGTGGTAGGAATCAAGCGTGACTTGAACAACTTAACATCAAAACCAGTTATTTTAATGCTCACTGGCCTTCTATTCAGAACTTTAAAAATTATAGTTGAAATAGTTGAATAGAGTTGATACAGTTGAAAATAATAATTTTTATTAAAATCTTTAAGAAAATCTTTAAGACCTCTGAGTAAATAATGTTTCTGAATCATAACAATGAATACTTGGATATTTTCTATTGAAAAAGTAATGGAAAATGTGAAAGGTGTTTTCATTTTAGTCCATTTCATAAGACTGTGCAGTGTGAGAGTATCTTGTATTATTTTTCCATGGTTGTTAGTTCTTTGTGGACTACACCTTTCAAGTTCTCGGTGTTCATGGAATGCAGCATTGAGTTGCCAGAAGAAAAGTCAGAAATACATCCTATTCTTGATGAAACAGCTACATATCCATATTACAAGCTTTTCTTGGTATCTGGAAGGCTCTCCTGTAGTTTGAAGCCCTGATAGCTAGAATTGATGTTCCTTCTGTAGAGAGTGGCTTGGGAATCTAAAAGCACCTGTTTAAAAGGAACACAACACCTTGTAAACCTCCACCACTGCTGCATGTTGTATTAGCGAGGAACAAGGGCGAGATGAACTAAAAAATGGATATTCAAAGCTGGACATGAGTCTGAATAGTGAATTAAAGTCTTTGCTGTGGTGCTGTAGGTGTTTTTAGCAAGGTGCGGGCTGTCTGTGGGTTTAGGAAAATGAGTATCTCTGAATGGGAGGTTTGGGTGCATGAATTTGTCTGTTTGAGGGCTTTAAAAATATTAAGGTGTGGGAGACCCCTGCCATGACCACCCCTGAGGAGATGGTCCCGAGAGGCTGATGGGTTTCTTGTTCAGCTCTGCTTTGTCTCATCAGTGCTCTCTGAAAGCTTTGTTCATCTGACTCGGGTGCAGCCATGGGGAAAGTGTGGCTTTGACTTTTCCCAGGAGGAGCTTTGTGGCTTGAGGCTTGGGTTCTTGCAAAAAAGAATTGGTAAAATCAGACTTCAACAAATGTTGACTCTTGGAATATAATATAGTTTTGCTTGTGCTGCTGCTTCTCTGGGAAGGACCTGCTATTAGTGAGTATAAAGTTTGGTTCCATCTGACATAGCTGCTGTTCTTTTAAGTGAGATTAAGACAGCACTTTTCTAGTGTATGTTGCTGGTTTTGCTTCTGTATTTATTTGGGGCTTTTTGTGGTTTGTTTTTTTTCCCCCCCGCCTGCAGTGTGTGTGTCAGAATTAGGCAGAATTTCCCTATCTAGCCTGTATCTTTCTGGGTGCTCCATTTGAACCTGCTTTCATTGGATTCTAATCTACATTAACCTACTCTCGAGGTTTCACAGTCTTCTGTAGCTGCCAGTGAGGGAAATACCATAATTTTCAGTAACATGGTGGTTTATACGCGGTTTTTCTGACTCCTGACAATTTCTATAAACAAGATTGTAGCTAGTTATTGTATTTGAAATACGTGTCAGTTTTCAGTAATTAAAAAAACCCCAAAACAACACCAAAAGAGTACAAAATCCAAACACAAAAAGCTTATTCTGTTTTCCTTCATGAGGTGTTGTGGTTTAATACAGAGGCAGAGGCTTGCTGTCTTGCATGCTGCGTTTATTGCTAACTCACCCCATCCAGGAAACTGGCATTAGGTGCTGGGTCCAGTTCTGGTTATCTAGATTTTAATGTCATCCCTGGGGACGTGGATTCTTCTGTGGCTAAATATAACCCATCAGAAAACAAAATGTCCACCTTGTTTCTGGTGGCTCTGTCGGGGCGGACAGCAAAATCTGCGCTTTGGTCTGGCTGTGATTAATTGGGGGTGAGTGAGTTCCCGAAGTAAATAATTTTTCATTTTCATTTCATGCCAAATAAGTCATCTGTCTTGTACAGATGAGAGTGGCCCATCTACCCATGGGCTCACTGAGAGCTGGGGAGAACCTGGACCCTCAGAAGTTCTCTATTTCCTCTAGCAGAGCTGACAGCCTCTCACCTTTATTTCCCCCCATCCCCTGTAATGTGCCTTTTCCCTGTTCCTGCTGGCAGTGTAAACTTCTTATTTTTTTGCTAAATCTGTCTTGCAAAACGTGATGGTTGGGTAAGATGCAATTTTGCTTTAATTATGATTAAATTACTTTATGAATTAACCAGAGGATCTCATGGGACTGGAATCTTTTGACACATGAGAAAATTGCCTTTCTTTAACAAGCTGCTTCAAGCATGCAAGGTAATATTAGCATTTTTCAGTTATAGCTTCAGGGGATTAAATAATAAGGGGAAGTGTTGTACCTACAATTATATGATGTGCATGTGTGTGTTAAAGTCTTAAAGACAAGTAGACACGGAAGGAATTAGTTGAACTGCTGAACCTGTGACATTGTGCAGTAAGTGTGAGTAGGGATTTTTTTTTTTCTTTATAAAATGGCTTTTTAAGAAAACATGCAGGTATCTGAAGAATTTCATGTTGTAGACTTGAAAAGGCTGGTTGTCCTTTGAATACATTCAGCCAAAAAAGCATCCTGAACTAGATACACCTGTTTCACCTTAAAGGTTAAGGAACTCAGTGCAACTTTAAAGGGAGTGAATGGTAATTTTCATACGTGTTACTTTGTTTTACTTGATTTAGTGGAGGTAGCAAATGGGCTAAAACCAGGAATAGGATGTTAAAGATGTATTGCACAATTAACCTTTTTTGTGAAGTACATGTGAAAAATAGTGCATGCTATCCTTACAGGGCTGTGAATAACCTGTGATGCATGTGATGGCTCCAAACTCACATTCTTCTGTTTTAATGCACACTTAAAAGCATTTATTTAGATACACTGTGTCTGATGAGTTGAAATTGTTCAAGATGCTGCAGAAATTGAAGGTGATTATTTATTTTTCTTAAATGAGGATAAGAAAATAGTACAACAGCTTGTGTCAAATTGAGAAGGAATGGGACAAGCTAAGTTGTATGACCTCTGCATATGCTGTATTCAGTGTGGACTTGCACCTGCATGACCCTGCTTGGTTTCAGAGGGTTGCCACTGCCTTGTGGTATCAAATCCAATGAAGTGGAAAATTGACAATAAGGGATTTAAGCTATTGTTGTCATTGCCCCAGCTGTTTGGTTGTTGTTTTGATGACAGGATTCATTCATGTTCTACACAAATCCATAAGGTAACAGTAATTAGTGGGACTCAGAAGTTGGGGGGGGGGTTTATACAGGGATAGGGAACCATATGACAAAGAAAAATTGTTTAAGCATTGCAGCAGTTCTGTTCTGAAAGGAAGGTGTGTGCATAATACATAATAGATGAATTAATGTGCACCACTAGAAAAGGCAAATTACTTGATTTGAAAACAGTCAATGACAGAAACCCAACACCTTCATCTCTAGTTGTATTTGAGGCAAAACTGTGCCTGTGCAGTAACAACCACAAGCAATGCTGGTGTGCAAATGCTTTCAGTAGGGCAGGAATTTTTGCACATATATTTGTCATGTCTTGCTTTAATCTAAAATTAAATGCATATTAGCCATTACAACTATTATTACTGCCATTGTACTGTGATATAACTGGCCTGTCTACATGCACAGCCCAAAGACTAAATGAGGTTGGTGATTTTAAACCTAAAGCTGTTCTGTGCTGACAGAATAATACAGTAGGTAATACCCAGAAGATAAACAGCACAAATTACAACCTTGTGCGGGCAAGATCAGATCAGTGTTGATAGTCTCTTGACTGCATGTGGCTGAATGTTATCAGAGATTTTGAGAAATCGTTCAGAAGAAAGCCATGTTGTCTGATTATTATTTTTTTTATGGTAACTCTAGAGATTATTGAGAGGGTTCATAAGGAGGAAGAACAAACCCCTCTACTATGGCTGTGTGCTGCTTGTTCAAATCTTTTCTTTATGGTTTTGGATTTCCATCTATTTGTTAGTTGACACTGAAGATTCTCTTGATGCTGAAGGGAGCTTTGTGCTGTGTACAGATTCAACCCAAGGCTCCAGAAGTTTGCAGTCAACAAAGTAAATTATTTGTCGCCTTGGATAAATATTAGCTCTGACAAATTAAAATCACATTTTTGTGGTGTGCATTGCACTCTATCTCACAAAATGGTAATTGTTCTTACAGTTATTGCTCTTGCTTGTAGTGAGGCATCTGTTTCTTGTCTAATTGCTAGCATTCAAATCCCAGTCAGTTTAAAATAACTTTTTGAGGCTTCAAGATAGCATATCCAAGGCATCTCAGACATTCCCGATTCATACCTTTGGCATTGTGTTTTTTATGCAAATACATAAAAAAACCACCAAACCAAACAAAGAACCCCCACAAACAAAAAGGACTGGTTGGGTATAGGTTGATTGTGCTGTAAACAAAGGCAATAGGAAGAAATCCTGGTGTTGGATCTGCCTTTCACCATCAGTGTGTGTTCTTCCTCTGAGCCTGGCTATAAATCGTGGAGCCTGGAATCCACCACTGCCTCTTGCACAGTTGCTTGAAGTTGAAAATGTGTTAAATGACATTTACACTCTGACATGGCCTTGCATGAGTTAAGAGGGACTATTTGTATTTTTCCCCTTTGACAGTTAATCTCTTTATTTTTTTCAAGCTGGAATAATCATCTTTCTTCGTACTTGTCCCCTGCAGCAGGTCCTGCTGCTTTGCTTCTCGATGTCCCTTGGCTGTTGTTTTAAAAACCTCTTTAGGGTTTCAAGACTGCACAACCGGTTGAGAGCTGTATCTTTTCACAGTCCTCCTTGAAAAGTGAATTCTCTCACCTACTGAGAGGATAACGATGATAAAAACACAGAGGTGCCAATTTTCCTGGATTCTCTGGAATTGGCGTGGGGATTTTTAAACTTTCATTACTGCTATCATCTTTCTCCTCATCTCCCATCAATAAAACAAGAAAAGGCAAAACATAAATAATAATTAAAAAAAAAAAATCCCCTTCAGGGGAGTTGGAAGAAATACCCAGATGAGAAACATGAGAGCTGCAGGGGTGGGGGTGTCCAGAATGGGTTTGTTCGTGTCTTTATCTAGAGATTTTCCAGTGATACTGCACCAGCTGTAGTGAAACTGCCCATCAGGCTTATCTCCAGGGACAGAGGATCGTGTTTAGAGGTAGTTCCTACACTGCTTTTGGGGGACATGCTGTGGTCTCCACAAGCCTTGCTTGCTGTGAGTCCTTTGGGTTGCTGTTTACCAACAGCAGTGCTGATGCTCTGGCTTTGTCCTCTTGCCTGCCATGGGCTCCTGTTCACACTCCCTTGCTGCTTTTGTGTGAGTACAAGGCCAGTTCTAATCCCTGATACTCTTGTGTTTATTCATTAAGTGCCCCAGATCAGTTCTGCTCTAGCTCTGGCTGTTTCCCTGGGAGGGGCAGGCTCTTGCCCTTTATGGGGCTCTTGCTTAACAGGAAAATGCTTTCAAAATACCCCATAGAGCATAGGTGCTCTCAATATGGGCACTTTTGAGTGAAGCACGCTCAGAACTTTTAGCTATTACGGATCCTTTACCCTCCCTGAACTGTCCTTTTAAATGTTTTTGTGCTATTTCACGAAACCCTTTGAGTTTTCAATAGTAATTTCACAGTTGTGGGGAAAAAAAAGAAATTGAGGGCTAAGACTTCAGGTGCACGTTAAAAAACTTGAACATCTCTCATTTGGAGTTATGGAGGAAACCTGAAACGGCTCTTCACATTTTCATGTGCAACATCCAGCAGCACATGGGCTGTTACCTAATGGGGGTCTCTGCAGCTGCCATGACCCCTGGTAATGGCCAACATGAACCTTCAACAGATTTTGTTCCTCCCTTCCCTCTCTACTGCTTTATCCAGTAGTGTTTATGCACCTCAGCAGAGAGGTCTCAAGGATGTGGTGAGCACATTTCTGACTGGAGAGTTGATCAAGATGTAAGCAGTGATTTAATTGTAACAGGAGTAGTGATTGGTTTTGATCTGAATAAAATGGTGAGAGTTCTCTCTTCAGCTGCATGCTATGTAATGGTAGCTTATGCAAGAGTTTCAATGTTTGTGTCTGCCCTAAAGGAAGTTAAGAAATAAAAACGAGATGTGACGGATATTAGCGCTCAGAAGACGAAACAGAGGATGTCTTATTGCCAACAGGAAAGCCATGAGCCAGTGATAGCTGTAAATACTTTGGATAAAAGTTTGCTGGTTGCTGCTGCTACGCTCTGTTGCCTTCGTATCAGGTCAAAGGGGATAAATCACTACTTGTGAGGCAATTATTTCTATGGCTGTTAAGGGGACAGGCAAGCTGCTGAATCTGTGGATGGAGTCATGTTATGAGGAAGCTCTAGGAACCTTTCCCTGCTAACGTGTGTTTCCAAATGCCACAGCTATTGCCTCACTTGGCAAACAGCCACTTGAAATCGGGGCTGGACACCTCTCAGGTGTCAGGTGTGACATGACCTACCTTTTTTTTTTCTTCCTGAAGTTTCTCATTTTTCTGGAACGAACTGTGAAATTTCATATATACTCTAAAGGCACATAAACTTTAAAGTAACCTTCCTTAACCTCAAAATGTTTTTCCCTGGGTCAATTCATCCAATTTGCTGTTTCAGCCATGTGGTGCAGAAAACAGAAAGATGTGAGGGTAGCAACAAATATACCACTGTGTTTTTAAGGACAGGCTGCTTCCTTTGGTGGCTGTGCCAGCTTTTGCTGCCTTAAATTTATAGGAATAGATGGCAATACTTAAACAGCTTGTTGTTTGTGTTGTCCTGAAGCTGGACTGTATTCTAGGAGATGCAGCTTTGAAGTTGCGTTAGGGTTTTCTGAAATTTCTGTATGAAGAAACCAGGAGCACTGCTTAGGATAATTCAGACACTTCTGAAATAGGTCCTGGCACTGTGAAAGATGTAATTTTTTGTGTGGTTATTAATGAGAGCATTTTTATAGTCATTCCATTTGGGAGATCAATGATGAAACAGGCTTGAACTGTAGCATGATGGATAGAACTGCCCGCAGAGACTTTGCCTGTACTACTTGCAACACAATTGGCTCGTGTCAGAGAAGTGTTTGGTTGTCATGTCCCCAGAACGCTTTCTAGTATTTCACTAATTAGCAGAGCTTTTAGTGACTGTGGTGTCTTGGTTTCTGGTGGTTGGGGAAAGACTGCTTCAAGTTTCTGTCCTAGCACCTAATAATATGTGTGCTTCCTCTTTAGACTGAGTCTGAACCTTCCAACAAAGCACAACTTGCATTTTTAAACTCTCTGCTGTCACTGCCAAGTCATGACTCACATGCTGTTTTACCTGTGCCTAAAGGAGCTCTTTCCTTCTTGGGTTAATCACTGAATGAGATTAATTATGCTGATTAGACACATCATCACTACCATCATAGATGTTTGGAATGGGATGGTTAAACCCTTTCCAAACTCAGATCTTGCAGCACTAGTGACTATCCCAGTTAAAAACTGCCTGGAACAAAACGTATGGTGTAGAAAAGGATAATATGCATAAGCCTCGTGTATTTCTTGTCAAAGTTTTGTGTCTCCTATCACAGCTTCTCTCAGTTAAACCAGTTCCATCAAATTGCTTTCTTCACACCAGGCTGTGGTTATGGTGGTTGGTCCTGGTCAGGTTTTGATGTTTCTGTCTCTATGCTGGTTTTGAATCCCTGTGCAAGAACGACACTCACAAGCCCTTTTGGACAAACAAGATTTCAATTTTTCTTTTTTTTTTTTTTTTTTCCCCTCAGCCTATGCATGGAAGTCTTTTTCAGTTTCAGTGAAGGCTCTTGAAAACCAATCCCTGAATTTCCAAGGAGAGGTGTCCAAGGCACGGCGGAGCAGGCGCTGCTGTTGTGGCTGGCACTGGTGCAGGAGTGCTGCTCTGTCCGGCTGCTGGGCTGGCTGCCACCCCCCTGGGGTGGGCACGAGCCACCCTTTGGGGACATACGGAGAGCTGGTCTTTGTTCTCAGCCTGTCTGCCTGAACGCCGGTGTTCAAAGGATGGGAGGAGCAGGAATGAGCAGCTGAGGGTTTCTCTAGCACCCTTGGTGTACTCTGTGCCAGAAAAAGCATTGCTGATGCCAGGTTTTTGAAAACAATGTTCCGTAGCATGCGTGTATCTCAGCATCTCACTATTTTCAAGGCTACCACATGATACTGTAATGTTATTTGGGGGGAAAAAAAAAAAATTAAAAAAAGACAACAAAGCCAACAACAACCAAACAAAAAGACCTCAACTCTCACACCAGTGAAGCACCCGGAGGTCTTTCTGTTTGCATTTCGAAATTGCGAATCACAGGAGTCCTGTG
Source organism: Dicrurus megarhynchus (assembly GCA_013399195.1). Taxonomy (NCBI): domain Eukaryota; kingdom Metazoa; phylum Chordata; class Aves; order Passeriformes; family Dicruridae; genus Dicrurus; species Dicrurus megarhynchus. The sequence continues at coordinate 733,992 of VXAD01011017.1, read as the reverse complement.
TGCACGTTCAGGGTATGAGCTTGGTAACAGCAGGCTCCTAGCTCTGCCCTGGGGTGAAATCTGGTGTGTTCTCAGGGTTTATTTAAAAAAAAAAAAAATTGTTGAGCTTCTAAATATGGCAGGAGTTGCATCTAAAATGAGGAGACTCAATGCTAAAGTAACCAAACAGCAAATCGGGCATATTCCTTAAGTTTTTGAGTGGATTCTCTTCCTCTCTTTGGAAAAGTTTCTTCTACACCTAAGAATCCTTTGCTAAAAAAGGAAAACCAATATATGTTTCAAAAACTGTGTCTTTAACTTATATCAAGATTTACATATGTAGTATCTAATCCAGATTCAGGTTATGCTATAAAGCTTCAGTATCTAAACCACTTTAGGAATAAAGCAGGGAGAAAACTGTGAAATAGCCACACTTGTACAGATGAACAGATTTCCAAAGTGCAGTTTGGTATCTGCTTTGTTTGGTTTTCTTCAGCTTGTGTGGAGACTTTATTTACTCCAATTCCCACCCGCTCATCTGTTTCAGCCTCTTGCTCAATTACATTTTGATAGTCTCGTATCTTGTCATCTTACCCTCATTTTAAAAGTCTGCAGGAATGGAGCCGTAACAAAAGCTACCTTGAAATAAGAGAGTTCTGTGTGTTTCTCCTAATTATTCACAGCAAAACATATGCCAGATTTCTGTGGGTAAATGTGCCAGACAGGCACAGACTGTTGTTATTTGCGCACAGGATCTTATCGGGGTGTAGCAGGCTCCGTGACTGCTGATGTGCTGCTTGTCCAAGAAAGGTTACTCTTCCCTTTGTGTCTGTGCCTGGATGCACTAGGAAGGGTAACAAATCCAACCTGAATTATGTGCATTTCTATAAATTAATACCCTTTAAATTCAGGTAACAAACAGTAGCTGTAGATGGGTGAAGTAGATCAGGGGGAATGATTTAAGCTTGGAGTGTGGGCATAAATACCAGATAGTGGGAAGAAGTGGGAAACTTTTCTGTTCAGAAGATAAGACCTGCGTGTGAGGACCACCTTAGGGACTGCTGAGAAGACAGATGTCACAGCTTTTCTTGGAGGTTTTGGGTAGTTATTTCCCAGCTCTGAAAAGAGATGCTAAAACTGTTCACTATGTTCCACAAATGTAGGATATACGTTATGTTTATGTTCTTTAAGATGGTGCAGCAATGTGTGTCTCTGTTTACTTCAAGTGTGTGATTCGGATGGTAAATTACATTTATTTCTCTAGTTTTACATTTTGATTTCCTTCCCCCCCCACCATGTTCCTCTCTCTAAGATCTCTTCTGAAACTGAGGTTGTTTCACTGCTGTGCTGAGGACCAGTGTTTTTCCTTCAGTCGATAACAGTATTGTGGTTTTGCAGTTCATAGTCTCTTGCTATTCAAGCCCATAAAGCAGAGGAACAGCAAAAAGCATCCATCTGGCCTGGTGCCAAAGGCTGGTGTCCAAAGATTGGCATCCTCGCTTGGGAACACATGGAGCAGGAGCGGTTGTTCCCCTGCCATGGGAAACGCTGCCAGGAGAGCAGCGGTACCGTGGCTGGCAAAAGCAAATTTACCAGCTGAGGGCAGCTACAAGGGCTGGAGCAGAGGTGGTGTTGGGAGCAGAGTATCAATATCCACGTGCACCATATGCTGTGGTTCAGCTGCAAGGAGAAGGAGGGAGAGAAAGTATTGATCAGGAGGGGTTACCTTCGGTAGAGATACCCTTGGATGCAGTAGGCTCTGTAGCACCTGAAGACCGATTGATGCAAAATATTTGCTTTGTCTTTAAAAAAAAGCCAGAAACCGAAATGATGCCTTGAAGTGGCTACCTGAAAACAGAGGCTGGACAAGATTAAGAGAATAGAAGTAGGTATTTATTTGAAGGGCCTTCAAAGATACACCCTGGGCAGTCAAAAGCCTCCGAGGGGCTCCACCCAAGATGGACCCTGGGTCACGGGTTTTTCGCACTTTTGTAAGTTTGGTCCATTTGCATATCAGGATAAATTCTCCAGTTATAATTTCAGTTAATGATGTAATTACCCCAAGTTTGTGCCTCCTCTCAAAGGCTTGTAGTTTACATATTTTGGGGCCTGGGACAACAAGGTGTCCTTGAGTTCAGGCCCAGAGTGGGTTTGTTATGTCTAACCAGCATGAGAGAACAGTAGCTAACAGGCTGTATGAAGTTTCACAGTTACACACTAGGCAGTACAGGACTTGAGAAATACAAAAGTTAAAACCTAAGGCATCACAGTGATGAGATTTTTGGGTTCTCAGTGTTGCTTTCAGTAGGAGCATGGCTTCAAGGCTGGTAGTTTCCCTTAATATTTGTGGGGAATTTATTACCTGACAACTTACATGCTGGTCAAATACAATTTATATTAAGAGGAAAAGAGTAAAGGAAATAGTCAGCTGTGGTCCTTCAAAAAACACACTACCAACTCTGTAGCAGTAATAACTAATGTCCTGTAAAGCTGCTGTGTGCAATAATCCAGAGCATCCCATTAAACAATCACTGCTGGTACTTACAGTAACAATTTTGAGCCCTTGCCTGTGAGGATGTAGTTGCTCACTGCCACATACGAGTGATGTAGATTTTGGAGCTGCAGTGATCCAAAATGGGTTTGTTTGTGGGTTTTTTCCTGATGATTTTGAGGCAGTAATGTATTCTGTATTGAATTGTTTTGGTTTGTGATCAGGATGCTTTCAGTAGAGTTCAGAAAGTAGAAACAGATGATGAGTCACTGAAGACAAGTTTCTACAAGATTGATTAATCAAGATTCAGCAGCGTAGAAGAGCACAAAGAATGAGTGTTAATATTATATATAACAAAAGGAAGGGCAAATAAGATGATTGCTCTTAACAGTAAACAGGGTTTCTGCATATTCATTATGTCCTTTTTGCCTTCTGCTGTGCTTTGGAAATGATGCAGCTGTGTACGTGGATCATGCCTAATTCTGTGATAGCTAATCCTGATAGCTTGATATTAATCCAAGATTGAAGCACATTTGTTTTTAAGACACCAAAGCATTTTTTAAAAATGGAAAATAGGTATTTTAGATTCCTAAGATAATGAATTATCTTTTAGGGTCAATGCTTATAGGTATGAAAGATAGTCCTGCAGCTCAAGAACTGAGTATTTCTGTTATTTCTCCATCCCCTCATTGTTTTGCTTTTTTTCTTCAGCTCATAACTCCCTCCTCCACTCATTTACTTTGCTATAAATCAAGAGCAGGTCTTTTGAATTTGGCAGACTGTGGCTGGTATAAGACTTGTGCAGGCAACGTTTTAATCAGGGTAGGATGTGTTGCCTCTAATGGGAGCCCTGATAGCAATAGGGGAGGAGCAGCTGGGACCTCGGGGAATCTGGTGGCCTGTTCTCCTGCCAGCGGAGAAATTTATCTGGCAGCTCCCAAATCTGCTTATTGGAAATGACTGTGAAAGAGGGTAAAGGAGAGTGATGAGCAGGATGGGTATGCGTTCAAAAGTCTGTGTTGAATTTTTCCTCTCTCATGTCAGATAATGCCTTTTTTCCTTTAACACCTAAAATGTTGGATTTTGCAAGAGTACTGAGCTTGAGATGTACATACTTGAGATGTACAATAACTGATGATTTGGAACAAGGATTGGTAGCAAGGCTGAGACTTTAGGATCCTTGGAGCTGAGTGACACTACCGTGGCTGGTCAGGAGAGGTGCTGCTCTGACTGAAACACTGTGAAGGCACAAAGGGAACCAGCTCCTTTTTATTGTTTGGGACACGAGAGCCAAAAAAGAAATGTTCTGTAATATTCTGTTAAAATCCCTAAAAACAATGGCTGTGGTTTTTCTCCATCTTCTCTCTAACTCCATCTCAAAATCCCACCTGTGCACATATTCCTGCTGCTTCAGCACCTCATTTCATACGTGGATAATTCTGTGCTTTCTCCCTTCTCTTCCACTCCATTTCTGCAGTAACTGGATGTCTGTCCTAGAGCACACCTTGCCCTTACTCTTTCACTGCCCTTGTCATCCTTACACCCCAGATTCCAGCAGTTAGAGCTCCTTATCCCACACATGTACCTTACTCCACCCTGTGGTGTGCTCTCCTGCTTCCCTTCTCCCTTTGGCTGAAGTGACGTCTCCTACCCCTGCAACCTCAGGAAAGTTATGAGAAGGCTGTTCTGGGAATGATGTTTTTTGTCTTCATTGTATTGTAGTTTGGAGGATGCAAACTTCCACTTCAGCTGTGGAAGAAATAATTTCCAGTCCTTTTGCCTGGAGCTGCACAGCAGAAGGTTTGTGTCAATGGCTAGGAGCAGAGCAGGGGCTGGATGGAGCCCTGGCTGGCAGCATCACCTGTCTTGGCTCCTCCAGCCCTGAAGTGAGAGCGCTGCTACCTTTAGCAAGAGAGGTGTGATGCTGCAGTTGCTTCTTTCAACCTCAGTCTTTACTGTTGTAGCTGAAATAATAAAGGACACACCTTGTGTGTGCTTTTTCTGCCTTGAAGACAAGGCAACTGATCTTGCCTGTTTTCTTCTGTGTTTTATTCCAGTCACCTTGTGTTCAACTTTGAACTTCCAAAACGTGAGCAAAGCATGGGCATTGCCTTTGGCTTTCCAACTGCTTAAGGGCACACTTTGCATATATAGATTGTTCTGTCTTTCATTTTGGAACACTAACACTCAAATCCATTTCTACTGATTTGGAAAATAGTTTGGCCTCTTCTAAAAAACCCTCTATTAATAGCTTAGTTAGATTAATAGCTCAGTTTCCTGTAGTCCCCTTCCACTCGGCTTTGTGAGCTTTGTCTGGAGTTTGCTGCTCTGGTGATATGAGATCCTCCTATTCAGGGGGTCTCAAACCCAGCTGGTCTTTAGGTGAAGCAATAAAGATACCGGGTATGAGACCCTTCTTAATACCAGAGAGGACAGTTGAGCCTTCTCCTTTTCAATTACTTGATCCCATAGTTTTCCTTGCCCCACAGCTAGAACCCCCAGGCTGTTAAAATCCATGTGCATAACCTTCAGCTGTGCGAGAGTCAACTCTTAGCTGTATTTTTAAAACACAGCTGAACTGACCTGCTGACAAAAATGTTGGAATTGATCTTTTCCCCCTGGCTGGAGACTTCTCCATGAGGGTTTTTTTTTGCTCTTGAGTGAAAAACTGAAGCCTCGTTTAGTTTTTTAAGCTTGGCTACTTTGATGCCAGGTGAATGCCCGTGCTGGCAGAGAGGAGGGTGTGGAGCTGTGGCCAGGGTTATGGGAACAGCATCACCTCCTCTGTTTGTTGATATGGGAATTTGGTTTCCTGTGTCTTTAGCCAGCTGCCTGAATTTGACAGTGCAGGACAGTTTATAAGAAGTGGCTGGCTTGTTTGTTTTCCCCTTTGAGATCTGGCCCCTCCCATGGAGTTGCCTTGCAGGAGCATTAAGGTTAGGGGCTTTTGTCCTGTAGCCTTCCTTGCACCCAAGGCAGGGGATAGAGGTAGAGATTTTTCATTCTGTGGTTGCCTTGCTGTTCTTTGAGGCGTTTGTGACAGAGCGTGTGCGTGAAATCAGGAAGAATTTAGAAACTGTACATATGCAAATTCCCTCAATCACTTATGTGTGATTTTATTGTTTTAGCCTTGTGATCTCATGGCTAAAAATCCCATTCTCTCCAGTCAGTATCATTTGTTTTCTCCATGTCAAATGCCACTTATGTGTGGCAGAAGGCCACTAATGCCAGTTAGATGTACTGAACCTGCGAAGAGATAGTATTTCAGGCAAAGCAGCTTACAATTTATTGGCTTTGTTCTTTCTAGAAACCTTATTATTATATGTCTCCAGAGCTGTCGAGGAGAAGGTGAAAGATTCTGTGCAGCTTCCACGAGCGTGGTCATGCTGAGAGCAGATGGTCCATTCTTGGAAGCCATCCCAAACGATGGATTACTCATCTGATGCAGAACGATGCACCAGAAAATTGCAGATTCACCGGGACCGCTCTTTGACTCCTTTAAAGCTTTGATTCTTCTAACTTTCTGCTTTAACTTGT
>VXAD01011017.1:681207-727942 GCA_013399195.1 Dicrurus megarhynchus | reverse complement strand
TTTTTTTTTTTTTGTTGCTCAAAAATCCTGCAATAAAATAAGCTCAGCCAGAACCATAAAGGCACTTGGAATTTAAAAGGGGAACTAGTATAATGCATCTGAATTGAGGGAAGACTTTGGAAGTGTGGTTTCTTGCATTGTGAGGTTTAAAACAAAAAACTAAACAAAAAAAATCAGTTTTCATTAGAGTTTCCAGGGGGAAAGAAGGAGCCCAGAAGTATAATAGAATACCTTTGCACTTGTCAGTAGTATCACTTACTGATATTTCACCTACTCAAACCTGCCATCAGGATCACTTCTTAAGTCTGTGTTGTTTCGTGTTTGCATGTGATCCTCACTTTTAAGCCACGTTAACTGTAAAAATGTGTTTGAATTCATGTGATACAGGATTAAGGCATAAGAAGCTGAGAAGTTGATTATTATTCATTGTAAATGTATTCAGTGAACTAACCATTTTGGAAGCTGGTGGCTCAGGGTGTTGCAGTAACTCATCTGTTAGGAGTGTTTCAAGGTAAGTCCCTGACTGCATAGCTATTAAGGATAGCTGTTACTGTTTCCTTCGTGTCTATTGCTCTGATTTTTCTCAGTATTTTCTTCCCTGCAGACTGCCCCAACCTGCTGCTCACTGCAGCTGCAGTGAAACATCAACTCATCCACCTCACAGAGCTCCCTTTGTCAGCTCTTTCAGTGTCACTAAATGATGTAAATGGATTTTTTTTAGCCCGATCAGAATTTTTTCTCCAGAATATATTGAGTTTCCCCTGGCTAGAAGGGCAGGAATCTGGAGCAGGTTTTTATGAAAATCTGATGAAGTCACCTAGGCAGTGGAAGAAACAGCTGCATAACTCCATATTCTCCAAAGTCCATCCTTTGCTGTGCTGTGGCTGGTTGTGCTACTCGAAGCTCTCTGGAGTGTTGAACAAGGGTGATGCTCTCCTTAATGTGCAGAGCAGGGGATGGGAGTAGGGTCCTGGGCCCTCTTTAAACGCCCTGGGCCATCACAGCCCCTGTCTCTCAGTGGGCCATGGTGTGAGGGAAATAGCTGTCAGTCAGGTTGTGGTCCCTCCTCCATACCTGCCTGCTAAAAATGTCTTAATTTTACAAATCAAAGGTATGAAAAGAGTCATGGTGGTCTGGAATTAGTCGGCATTGGTTTTCTTCCCTTGTTTCCCCATTCATTTAATGGCTGTAATCTTCTTTGTCTTTGGAGACTGATTTACAGGAGATTTCCCTGGCTTTCCTGAAAACATCTAATTTTCCCAAGAGCAGGGCGCTTGAATGTTTTCTGCTAGTGTTGGGGTGATGAAGACTTTGTTGTACCTGCACAAACACAAAGTGGGCTTCATTTTACTTTCATTTACCCCAATTTAACTCCATTAGCTACAAGGGAATTGACTCTTTCTTCCCTCTTTTTTTCTGTCAGAAAGAGATTTAACTGCACTCTTTTTAATCTGGTGAGAATTTAACACTTTGGGGCAATAAATTAATCAAGTCATCCTATTTCTATTTAAGACCCAAGAGCAGAACTGATTGAAATGAGTTAATTATCTGTAAATTTTCACAAACATTTTTTTAAATAAGCTGTAATACTACTTGAAACTCTAGCTTCATGTTAATCTGAACCATTCTTCTTGATATACTTCATGAGAGGTTGAGGCGTGCATGTTAATATGTTGTATGTATATATTTTAAAATTCTATATGTGAAGAAATTTTCAAGTCTCTTATGGTTCCTGCTATTAGTATCTTGGTTGGCTGATCACAGCAGAAAGGAATTACTCTCATTTAATTGAGTTCCTAAGTATAGTACCAGCTTTTGAAATCATGAAGTTGATTTCTTGAAAGAACAGTCTGCTGCTAACAGACCAGTAATAAAATGAGCTGTGACAACAAAGCATCCTGCAAACCAGGGGATTTGTGTTGTAGTGCCTCCACTCATTTAAACCTAAAATAATTTAAATTCCTGCTAATTCACAGGAGGCAGGGTGCTGCAGAAGTAATCTGGGATGTAGCTTAATAGCCACTCTTGAGTCATCAGTTTAGATGTCACAAACAGAAGTGGGCATATATTTGAACAAATATTAAAATAATACAGATTTGAAAAAATTGGATCTTTATGAGAAATTTTCCTTTATTTGCACCTTCATTATGTGCATTCTTAATTACTTGTCCAGAAATCATCATATTTTAATCAATCACGTGCTTATGCCTTTGGTAAGAATGAAGGGTGGCGAGGGCATGAATATTTTTTACAGAGTAGGGTTTGAAGAAATTTCATCACTCGTGTTTGGATCTGTACCATATGAAATTATACATTTTGCTTGAGGTTATGTTACACTGTGTTCATACCATGGTAGATGCAGAGTAAAGAAAAGCTGCAGGAGGATCAGAGGAAAGCAAAGCTGTGCTGAGACCTAGCAGTGCAGTTTACTCACTGGTGTGAGTTACTAAAGCCATGTCTTGCTGTCTGCCAGAACAGTCCTGCCCCTTTTGCAAACCTGATCAAAGCGTTTTACCTTTCCCTCTTTGATCTTTAGTGACTTTAAAGCGAGTCAGATCGATGATAGAGCCAGTTTTCTCCAGTTCTTTCATTAGCTGGGTGAGAAAGGTGATCTGACTCGGTGGCTGGGGTGCACATGATCCCTGCAGAGGGAGTGGTAATGGTGTAGCTAACTTCGAGGAAAGGCAAAAGTGGTGTTAGCACAGTATTATGTTGTCTTAAACTCTTCTCAGCAACTGCTGCAAGTTAAATCCCCTTCCTTGCTGCCCCAGTGAAGAAAAGGAAGAGAAAATAACTGGTGTTATTCTCTCTGTTGATGGGCACAAGGTGCAGAGTGTGTAAATGGACTGAGTAGGTGAGGTTTAGGACGGGTGTGAGAGGGAAGGGCAGTTGGATTCTGCAGATGATGAAGAGATGGGGAGGATTTCTGGGATTGCCTCAGTTGGTCAGAGCATGGTGCTAAATAATGCCAGGGATGTGGGTTTGGCCTCGGATGTGTCACTCATTCAAGAGTTGGACTCCAGGGTCCTGCTGGGTCCCTTCCAACTCAGGATATTCTGTGATTCTCTAAACTCTAAAAGCTGAGGTTATCCAGCCTAGAGGGGAGGAAGAAACTCGTGTGGTGTTCCAACTGAATTAACAAATTTGGTTAAATTTTTGTTGCTCGTAATAATCAATACTTTTAATTTTGGAACTCTTAATAGTTGAGATAGGAACTGTGTTGGTGTTATCTCCAAACTGTGGATAAACTAAAATCCATTGTTGGTAACTTAGAAATTTTCCTTATAAATTATTCATCCAGATTGTGTGAACACAAAAAGTCATCCAAATAATTAATTCCCTTTGTTCAGGTTGGTTTACTCATCACCATATTTTAATGACATTAGAAGTGCTGTTTTTTCATGTTTTTCATTTATTCCAACTGATATGAGTGCAAAAGAAAATTAGTAGTATTTTGTGTTTCCTCTTATGGATTTGTAGTTGTTTGGTGGAGATGTAGTGGGATGCTCCTGTCCAGTACAGCCCAGTGCTGGGCTTTTATTTAAAAAAGAAAAAGTCAGCAACCAAGATCAAAAGAGCAGAAATATCAGACTTTATGAAATCTATATTCCAAGCCGCTTTTGAATCAGTGTAGATGTGGGCATACAGAATTACATTAGCATATTACCCAAAATTTAGGCCTTCTATTTTTCAATTTTAAAACAAACAAACAAAAAAGATGAAATCTTTGTATGCTACCACCCGTTTTTCTGCAGGATAACTTTTAGTGAAGGATTGAGGAGCTATCAAAAGCAAACTGGAAAAGCACAATCCATTTTGTGCAAAACAGTCTTGTGCCTGGACTTTTTGATCCATACACTGGGCTCAGTGCCCTGCTACTGACATTGGCTTGTTCTTGGGGCTTTTTTTTTGCCTTCTCATTGTTAAACCCAGAAGATCTGTTCCCTTTCATGCTGGAGTGAAAGAGAGAGTGTGACAGCTGAACTGTTGTGAAAAAATGAGATGGGAAAACAGATAGGATGTATATAAATGTATAATTTCACTTCAGGGAGCAAATGTCACTTACATCTCTGCTCGAGTTAGTTACAGAAACTAATATATATTAATGTAAGGCTGCTGCCCGTTGAAAGAAATGTTATTATAGGGCAGGTTTGGACATGTGCGTGTCTGGAATCCTTAATGCACGCACAGCAGAGAGCAAACCCAGCGTTTTCCAGGACGCATTTTGGAGGATGTGCAAGGGCAGGGTGGTGCCTGTCTGTTCCCCTGGTGACTGTGAGGCAGGAGTGGGACTCTGCTCCTCTGCAAATGCAACCGAGAACCTCCCATCTTCTGCAGTTTCCCTGCAGCACCCCCTTAGGACACCTCAAACCCAGGGATTCTGCCTTTCCTGGCACATCGCTGTGGCAGATCACTCTCTTGGAGTCCAAGGACGAGATCTGCATGTAGACCAGTGAAGTGTTTAGTATTCAAGGAGGCACTAAGTGAAGCTTCTGGCTCTTCTCTGTATTTCAGGGAAACACTTTTAAATCTGCAGTGGGGAAGGTGGGACTGAGGGGGTATCTCTTTTAGATGGTAATAAAGTCAAAAGTTTTGGTAATGACAAGATTCAGCTGTGTTTACTATCCTTTTCAAGTGCTGTGCAGAAGGGATCAGTGACATCAGCAATACTGGCTGAGGTTTTCGTCAGTTTTTGTCTCTAGTCTCTATGATGGCATGCACTGCAGTCAAAAACACACACAAAACACTGAATTTTTCTAAACTTGAAAATAAATTTTGTAGCACGTTCTTCAGTCAAAAGTAATGTGGAGTTTTCAGCATCCAAACTTGTGGTTTTTCTTTTTTTCCTTTCGCTTAAATGCAGGCAGCAGCGTCACTGGGAGCTACGCTTCCTTTTTTTTCATGTACTGAATGTGCTTGTCTTGTCAGACCAGCAATTCTCAGTCAGCTGTAATAGCATCTTTAAAAATGAGATTATTAACTGAGATAATAACACTGGTGACCAAGAAAGGGGGAAGGAGGATTTGTGAGTTAAAAAGAATTGGTTGTAACTATAGACAAATGTACATTGTCAGGAAATTTTTGTATTCAACCCAGTAGTGATTGTGAAGGTTATTTCAAATTCAACAGCAAGTCAATACTGATAGTCAAATCTCTAAATAAGTTGGAAGGAAATCAGAGATATCGTGCTTGCTGATTATTTCAAACTCATCCATAAATAAAACCTAATACTTCCTTTCAGCTATGCTATTTACATCTCTCCTGTTGGGTATAAATTAAAATCCCCAAATCCCTCTCTGAGCCTAAGTGAGCTCGTGCCTTTGTAACATGCTAAAATAGCCAGCCCTAATATTTTTTTGGGCTGTTACTCCTAATGGATGTGGACTTTACATTATTTTCTTCCGTGGCCAAGTGCATTTCCATTTGTGTAAAACAACTGCATTGTTATATGGCTCAGTTGTTTCCATGTCCTAAGTGGAAGAGGAATAATAATAATAAAAAAGTGTCAGTTTTAATCAATATCATCAGACATTATGGGAATTGAATACTACCTTGCTGCTAATATATTAGGTATATTCTGCTTTATCTTCTTTTGCAGAATTGATTTGCCACTATTCAGTTCCCTTGGCTGTTGTCATGCAAATTGTGCCATTTCTCCCCCATTGACTGCACAAACTGAGATTAGACTTGAAAATCGAGTCTCACTGACCAGCTGCTGCGATATTTTTCATTTGATTTCTCCTTCCTTGCCTTCCCAGTCCCCTTCCCTTGTGCTCCCCACCTTGGCTGGCAAGGCGCTGATAATGCTGTCTCCGGGGAGCGGGGTGGGAATTGCTTGCCTGCAGCTGGGACTGCAGCCTGTGAGCAAGCCTGGGATGTGCTGCTCTTTTTAAGCAGCTCTTTCTCATGGCCCTCAGAAGTTGGAGGGAAGAAGGGAAGAGAAAGTATGATTTTTTTTTTTTTGCACTGCAGATGGGTGTAGAGGATATGTAGTCCAGGGAGTGAGCCGTGGGTTTTGTTTCGTCTCTGCCCATGGACATGGAGTGAGGGCTTGGGGAAGAGCTTGCTGTCTTCCCTGTATGACCTGGCATGTCAGGAGGATCGTTTTTAAATCAGATATAAATTGGAGTTGTGGATGCTCCATCCCTGGAACTGCTCAAGGCCACTCCAGGGGCTTGGAGCAGCCTGGTCTGGTGGAAGGTGTCCTGCCCATGGCAGAGGTTAGAACGAGATCATCTCCGAGGTCCCTTCCAACCCAAACCACTCTGAGTCCAATTTAAAACAGGGATAGCAGAATGCAAAATAAGTATCAGAAGGGGGTCTGTGCTTATAAGCTTTATTGTATTTTGTCTGCTTTGCTGATGGCAGTGGTTAATATCAGGGTTCTTGCCTTGTGCTTGCTGGATAAATGGTAGATAAAATATCTGGCCTAGGAGCAGTTATTACCACAGACTGGGTTTGCCATGATCTAAGCTTTCATCAGCTCCAAGAGGCAGAGGTCAGTGATTTCATGGCATGTGATGTTAGATCTTGTTTCCAACGCTAGAGGCCAGGGAAGGGAGGAAAACCAGGTGGGTTCCTTTAGTTATATGCATGTGATGGAGTCTGTTGTATCAAGAAAAATGTTAGAAGGAAGTAACTTGAGGAAAGGAGGAGGGAGAAAGAGAAAGTTTAAAAGAAAAAAAACCGAACAAGTAGATGAGCAGGCAGGATGGGACTTCTTGTGCTCATGGGAGATTTTCACCTTAGCTGTGTTTTGGTCTCTTACTCTAATATCTGAATACTATAGAACCTTTTGTGTATTTATCTTCACTGTTTCTGCAAGATAGGGAAAGATACTTTAAAAAAACCCCAAACTACAGAGGGACACAAGAGCTATGTGAACTGAGGCCGGTTATTTGCTTTTCCCCAAAATACATTCAAATATTCGAGGTCTGTCGTGATTCTAGACTTAAATATATTTATTTTAATATCAAGTCCTAGTGGAGGCATCCACAATTGCTGGATGCAAGGGCTGGAAACAGGTCTTTGCTTCCCTTCTTGTATCTCTCCTTCTGCTTCCCAGGTGAACTGGGATTCCTGTGGCAGTGCACTGACTCAAGTTTGATGGAGGACTGCACTCAGACCTGGTGCTTACTCTGCTGGTGCCTCATGCCACCCGTTTTGGCAATAGCTACTAGAGGAGTTAGGGTCTTACCTTAAATGCTTTTCATCAACATGGTCCCTGCCTCGCTACTTCACTGCCTTGCGCTACCTGGTTTTAGCCGTTAATATTTGTAGCCTCAAAATTCAGCTAAAGTTCAAAACAATATTTTTGACATTCTTTGACTTCTGCTGTGTAGCTATCAGCATGGCCAGTATATGAGTTTGGATTAACTTTATAGGAATATCTTGAAGATTTTGCTTTCACTTATGAGAACATTTCAGATGGGAACACATTTGAGATCTAATATTAAATTTCATACAAAGTTTTCCTGAAAGGCTCTTAATCAGGGGTTTCTTTGTAAATTAAGAGAAAACATATCTACATGGTAAATGCTGGAATATAGATAGGAGGAGAGTATTTTTTTTCTTGAATTAAAAATAGGTTGGATCTCTGCATAAAGTATGATATAATTAATTCTCACTGAGGGCAGACAAACCTATGCATGTTTCAAAATAAGTAATACTGTATGAAATGAGTTAATATTGTATATCCACTTCCGGATAAGGGATGTGTCCTTTGGCTCAATTTTGGGTTCCCTCCCAACAAATAGGTACCTGTGGTGCCACACCCAGATTAAATGAATGAGCAAGTCTTTGTGGGTGTGGGCTGTGCAAAACCCCTGTGGCCCAGCAGGAAGGAGTGGCCTCGACCTGGAGAGACCGATGCCCTGCTTGCAGCATCTGCAACTACTTGGTTTAAAAAAAGCCTGGACTCTTGTCACTTTTAGGCCAGTGCTTATTTACCCTTCGTTCTCCCTAGGAAAGGGTCACCCTGTGGGTGTCGAAAGCAAAGTGACTGGCACCGTCCTCTTGCCTGGACTCTCCATTCCCGAATTAACAGTCCAGAAGTTGCTGTTCACTTAGAAGATGCTCATTCAGGTTTCTAGGCAACCGAGCCCATTTTCACTTCCCCCCACTGAGAGATAAGAGCTGACTCCTCATGCAGGGAGGCGAGACCATGACGGATTTCGGCAGCCTTTAATTGGAGCTGAAGAATAAAATGTAGCCCTTCAATGTCAGGGCAAGTCAGCTCGTAAGAAAAAATAAGAAAAAACCCCCTCAAACTGACGAACAACAAAAAACCCAACCCGGCACAGGTCTGGGAGTGATGAGGAGCCAATTGCTGCTGTTAATTAAGGAGTGATAAGAGGTACCTGCAGGACTGGTGGCTGCAAGCAGGAGCTATGTTCAGCCTTACTGAGAAGGGCTGTCATGTCTTAGTCCAGGTGTCCAAGGCAGGTTGGAAGAGAGGGATTTTTTCCAGCTGGGCTCTTCTCAGCTGATCCCTGGATCAAACAAAGGTGGCTTTCCTCCCTGTCCCTGAAGTCCAGTGGCCAACTGCTGGTGCTCCCTCATTTCTTATCCATCCACGCAGAAGATGCTAAGACATGGCCTGCCACGGCATCACAAATCAAACTAAAACTTGATTATGGCAGCATGAAAGAAGCTCTTGAGAAGACCTGGACATCTCACAGCAGCCTTTGGGCAGAGGCATGATAGATGTTTAAGCAGCTTCAAATAGTCATGTTTGGAAGAAGAGATTTGGCACTGTCCCTTCCTTAGGGAGTTTTGCTGGCCAAATGGTTGCTGTAATGGATGTTGGCGGTGTTAGCAATTGTACTCTTGGGGATGTTAAGGCAGTTCAACACTTAACTGAAGTTTTTTACTGTGTTGGACTCTGTTCTATGTATTGATACTGCATCCCTAATTCCCATTCACCGGAGAATTCCATACTGATAGCATGGTCTTTGTACTTGTCTCAAATCGTGCAGATTCTGCACAAAGTGAAGGGAAACTGGACCGGTTCTCTGGCCTGCCTTCTACCCAGCGATGGTGTCTGGGTTAATGAATTTATAATCTCAAGTAGTAGCTGTGTATGTTCAGTTAATGTCCTGCATATTTTATAAATCCTTCCTTAACAAGGAATTATTTTATCTGTGCCAACTGCTGTGTAATACAGCTGCGGTGGTGACAGATATTGGCTAGCAGACAGATTTTTCTTTTTAGGTTTTTTTTTTTTTTTTGGAAGTGCAGTGACCTGCAGGACTGCTGCGTGGGGAGAACAGATGAGCTGCTGCCGCAGGTGCAGATGGCTCTGCTGCTTTAACTCTTCCCCAGCAGCTCTCGCTGGTGGATTAAAGACTTCTGATTCTGTGGCTTCTCCTGTAATCTGGAAGACAAAGAGGGATGGATGCTGTTAGGGGCAGGGGTTTTGTTGTTCTCTCTGGGCTTGTGTTTGTCGTGCTTTATTGACATATTGGTATTCATTTAATGTCTTAGAGGGCCTAAATTGAGGGCAGAGGGTTAAATGTTATCACAAATTGTAGCTGTGTTCCAGTATTCATCACCCTTCTGAGGTCCTCCTCCACCCTCCCTCTGCAGCTCCTGCCTCCCTTTGCTAGTACTCCTATGGATACCGGGTTTATTTCCCTGGATTGGAAGTGCTTCCCTCTAATTAGAAAACTGTATTTTGGGTGTTGCCTGAAATACATGGTTTAAATTCATTTTGGCACTGCAAGAAGCAAGATACAAATAGCTGGAAATAGCATTAACATTAATTCAATGTATTTGTCAGTCTTGCACCTGCAGTCACAGGAATTGTGGCTGATATTCTTGAGTGATTGAAATTTTATTGGCAGGTGTTTTAGCTATTGCACCTTCTGGAATTAGGTCAGCTATCTTTCTTTGTATATCCTCATATATTTGTGTTTGATGCTGTGTTGCCAGTTTAATTGGCAAAACATTCCCAGGAACATAAGCTATCCCTGTTAGAAAAGTTGTTTGTTGATGTTTTTTCTTGACTTTAACGTGAACTATATCATAGTTTTTGAGTCTAAACAAAGCCTTTTTTCCCCTCTATCAGTCAATATTTCATTATGGTTCCGTTTAAAAAGTATTTTCTTGTTTCAGCCTTAGCCCCTAACCTTTATTTAAACTTGAAATGCCTACATAACTTTTTTACAAAGGACACATTGAATAACCTAGTGAAAAGCACTGAATCTGATACAGTAATTGTATTTAAATAAGATCTTAAATACAAAATTCTCTTGTTAGCAGAGATAGAGAAGCCTATTAGTCTATTTGAATTTTCACAGCAGGAAAGCAAATGGAGTTACGAAGTGGATTGTGTAGAAAGACTAGTAGACAAAATTGGTCAATTAAATGCTACGTGTGGGAATTTCTTTTTACTTACAAGTTTTATACAAGTGGATAAGTTGTTTCATTTCACTACGAAAATGGAAAAAAAGCAATGCAGGGGGAACCAGTTTGAGATAGCTCAATGATATTTAAAACGCAGCATCTGACACGCAAGATCAGACTCCATGAATAAATAATTTTTCTTGTATTTCAATACAGTGTTATACTGTTGTCCGTGTTTTTGGTGTTAGGTGTTAAATGAACTTGAAATTGTCTTTTTGGTGGCAGTTGAAGTGATTTTTCCGATTTGTCTTTCAGATTGGTAGGTTTAATTATTTATACTTCCATCTCCGGTGTGTGTACTAAATCATTATGATGATGGAACTCTTGCTTTCCAATATTATTTTATTAATCTTACAGTAAGAACTCATGAAGTGTGACTTATTGAGATGCGAAACTTGATAAATAGCCCTAATGGCTTGTGTCTGGAGTTGTGGGTGGATGTCAGCCCAAGATCCTCCACTGAATGCAAAGTTTGCAGAAAAAGGCAGACTGCAGGGGTTTGTAGCAGATATGTGGAAAGGAGGATTAAAAAAATACGCACCCATAACTCTATGACACAAATTATTGATTTCTGGGCATTGCAACATTCCCATTGATGCTGTTTGTTTGCAGTAAAGATATATAAAATGAAAGAGGGCAGGTTTAGATTGGAAATTAGGAAGGAATTCTTTACTGCAAAGATGGTGAGGCCCTGACACACGGGTTGCCCAGAGAACCCCCATCCCTGGAAGTGTTCAAAACCAGATTAAATGGGGCTTGGATAAATCTGGTCTAGGGGAACCAGGGAGTTGGAACTGGATGGTCTTTAAAGTCCCTTCCAACCCAAACCAGTCTGGGATTCTGTGATCTGGTGGCACCCAGGTGAGGGCTGGAGAGGTTTCAGCTTCCTGTCAGCACCTGGACCAGCTGGCTTCTCTTTTTCCTAACACCCAACTCTTGGTTGCTTGATTGACTTCTGCAGGAGTTCGCCACTTCTGCAAGCCGAGCAAGACCGAACAGTTGTGCTACAAAATGTCTGTGGAACAGAATTGCAATTTTATGCCAGTCTAGCATGCGTGTACAATCACGGTGAAAAGTGCTTATTCTTTCAGTTTCTCTCCTCTGCAAAAGATGCAGCTCTCCCAGCGCCTGTGTCTTGTTGTGTAAATTCAGCATAAATCAGGCTACTGACCTTGCTGTTTATGATGTGTGTGTAGGTGTAGGCATTTTGCTTGGTCATTTACACACGTGTGTACGTGCTCGGCCGAGTAGGGAGCTGCTGGTCAAACGAAAAGGAAAGAAGCAAATTCACAGTGGGAACAAGGAGAGGGGACCTGGGAAGAGCACAGAGGCAAAGTGTGGTTGTGTAGGGGGAGGGGGTGAGGAAGGCCAAGGTGGAGCTGGAACTGAACCTGGCAAAGGATGCCAAGAATAACAGGAACGGCTTCTACAGGTTTGGTAATCAGAAAAGGAAGGTCAAAGAAGGTGAACTCCTCTTGATAAGCAGTGCTGAAAAGTGGTAACAGCACTTGCATCCATTTGTACCTTCTGTTGGAACCTTTTCACATTCCTTGGTCATAGCTATTAAATTAGGGGAATTGGAGGTCATTTCCTTATTCTTCTTTTAAAGTAAAGAGAGTGGGATAAAAACTGAGACAGGGTTTGTTGTGTTTTATCCCCTTCCTTAAGTTTTTTTTTTTTTTTTCCTTGAGTTGTGGTAAATACACATTGGTGCTTTGCTGTTTCAGATCTCAGATCTGCTTTTAAAGCTTGGCCTGAAGGTAAGCACCAAGTACTCTTCTCATACACTTGCTGCTGCTAGTGACAAGATTGGCAGCAAGCCTTCAGGAAATCACTCATTTTTATTTACACCTACAACTACCTGCCGTTGTGGGGGAAAAGATTGTGCTGTGTTTCTTTCTTGTGGGATTCGTGTCACTTTCATAAGAGTGCAGTGACCAAAAAAATGAAAGTTTGTACTTTCTCCTGCCTTTTTATTAGTGTTGGGGTAATTTTGCTTTCAGCATCTATTATTCCTCAGTTTTCCCTGGCTTCACTAGGTAGGGGGTGATAATTGGAGGCTTTTCTTCTTTCAGAGAGAAGCTGGGCTATATTCTCTGCTCACATGATGCAAATGTCCTTTTTTTTTCTTTCTTTGGGCAGAGAAAAGCGAGTGGGTTGGTAACACAATGCATTCAGCAAAGAGACTGCAAATCCTATCTGCACACAATGATAAAACATATCCCTGAAAATGTAAATTAGCCCGCTTAGTCTCTAAGCTAATTTTCATGTGTATAGTGGAAACAAAAACATAAGAAGGAAAGATGTAGCTGTTTAACCAGATTATCTTTAAAAAGTGACAGAGATATATGCTGGCTAATAGCCACCTCCTGGTGAAATGTCTGCCTCACAAAGCAGTTAAGGCCTTTCCTTCTCAGAACTGCACCATGCTTTGTAATCAGGGAAAGACAAAGAGTTTAATTCTGTTTTGTTATGTGGTGATAAACTGGCCTGCCTGATTTAGCCACCCTGGTCTTCAGATGCCTCCAGGGGCCCTGTGGCTGCTTGAACAGGAGCTGGAGGAGGTCTCACTGAGTCAGGACCTCCAAGTACGGTCGTGTTAACAAAGGTTATGATTGACTGCTCTTCTTTTTGGGCGCTGATTTCCCTTCATTTGCTTCTAATCCAAGTATTTCTAGATATTTTGAATTTGAAAAGGAGCTAAGAGTTCGCCTTGGCTGCAGGCTTTGGGGTGGATTCGATCTATCCCGGGCTGACTCCAGTGAGTATTTGGGCACTGCTGTAGTGGGGGAGCAGCTTTCCTCTAACTTGGCTGCCTCCTTACAGAGCCTTCACTGTCCTGAGCGAACAAACTTCATATATGTAGTATATATTCATAACTTTTTAACACAGCTGAAGCTTTACGCAGGGTTTTTAGGTAATCAGATAGTTAAAATGTATTTTCAGTATCGTATTTTTTTCAGGTTAATCACAGAATCATTTGGTGATTTGGTAGTTTCTGGATATTCTTGGGCTGGTCTAATTTTTGGTCATTCCTGGTCTGGGTGTCTTCATGCATGCTAGAATGCAAAACCTGGTAAAATTGAAGAAGGGGGTGGAAAACCCCCCAAAACTTCATACTTTCAGTCCTCTAATCTGACATATCTATATCTTGCTAATTTTTACTTGAACAGCCTTACATTGATTTCTATTTTTCCAAGTGAAATTGACCCCACTTTACATGTATTTTTCTCTGTTACAGCTGATTTTTGAGCTTAAAGTGGGATGAAGGTGTTGGAGAAATATTCAAAAATATTACAGAGCAACATTCAGAATTATTCTTCCCTGTAATAATGTGAAAGTACTATTAATGTGAGCCTATATGCAAAATATTTTAAATGTTTGTTACATTTTTTCAGTTTTTCCACCGTCTGTAAATTCTGCTCCTTTCAAGTTATGCATTGTTACACCTTTCTTGCAAAGCAGGCCCTACCTCACTTCTAATAATTTCTGTAGATCATGAATTAATGACTCAATACTGCTTAAAAAAAAAGTCTGAGCTGTGAATGTACATGTATATTACCCACATTTATAAACCGGGAAGTGTAATTCTTTCAGCACTTGATAGGCTCTGCTTATAGATTTGCTTAAAAATAGAAAAATTAATGTACTGGAACAATTTTGAAAGGCCCATAAATAATGAGCTGAGGACCAAAAGCTTGAAACATGTCTAAGGTTATGTTAATTATGATAAATTACTGTGAGAGGTTTGTTAGAAGCCTTTTAGCAACTATTAACCATAATTATTGCACGTCAGTGAAAGCACGGAGACAACGACTGAAACATCTCACCATGGCTGAAGGTTTATCCATGCAATTTTTGTTGTTACTGTGCCTTAAGTAAGTACATATAAGCTTAGTTCCTGGCTGTGATTTGGCTAATAAACTTTAAGGAGAGCTCTCTTAATTGACTCTGAAGCTGATCCAGCTGTGTCTTAGATGCAGTGGTAGAGAACTGATAGTCAAGACCTTGCAGCCCCAACACCAAATCCTGGTGATGTTTCACTCTGATCTCTTGCTGTCTGCTGAGTGTGAACTGAAAGTAGTTGTGCTTTTTGTTTGTCTGGGGCTTTTTAAAGCAACTCATGTGCATTTTTCCCTTTGTATGTGGCTGAACAGGACACACAACCTCTGATCCCAGGGCAAAGCTACAGGATATCAAAACCCAGACCTTATCCCTACGATTATGGATGTTTGGGTTTCTCTCTTAGGAAGGGAGTAAGAGAAATCTAGCTGTTTGGTTCCTGGTGCTGCCAGCACACCCTGCAGACTTTGGAGAGTTCATCTTCATTCAGCTAGGATTGAGGAAAGTCAGCTTTTCATAGCCAGCTTCATCTTCGCAGAGACTTCCCCTCCCCAAGCTGCTCTATTCTCTTCTTAACTAAAGACAAGGCATCAGGCCAGAAACTACCAGGAAGAAATGTAAGAAAAAAGATACAGAGCTCATTCTGTTAGTTCATTAATGAACCATAATGCAGTATCGGTAAAACACTTTGCCCTCTTCCAGATGAAAAATGTATCCTAGCAGAAAAAAGTGAGAAAAAATTAAGGCGGTGTTTTGTGTTGTGAAGTAAAGACTAAAAAGCCGGATGTTTGATTTTCAGAATTCACCTTTTGGGCTTTTGTTTCTCTAAGAATTGATTAGCTTGCTTATCTGAGTTGTGATCCAACCTTTCTCCCACTGAAAATAACGGCAAACTTTTAGTTTTTGCTTATAATGGTGGATTTGCTCTAACGAGCCTTTTTTTCACTCAGATGTCTTCGTACTCTGCATGTGATTCCCCATTAACGTTAATGGGACTTAAATGGGCAAATCCCTTGGGAACCCCAGGTTCCAGTGTGTGACCAGATCACCTATTTGCTCTCCTGTGATATGATGACATTACTGGCAGTATTTGGCAGGGGTTTTTTTAAATGAATGCACCACAGGACAATTGCATCCCTGCTGACAAGGGATGCACTGACCTTAACTGAGTTATTTTGGCCGAAGGAGGGAGAAGCACATGGTCATTGAAATGAGAATTTCCTTAATTGTGTTGTGAGTCCCTTACTATCATCACCTCTGCGTGTACATGTGTGTATATATATATATATTTTTTTTTTTTTTCTGTCCTGTTGAGCCAAATTTGATGTAGTTACAGTAGTGTTGCTATGGTGACCCAAAGTGACAGCTGTTATTTTGTGCTCCTGGGAGGACTCTGTGATAATGATGGTCATTTTCCCAAGGGGAATGGTTTGATATTAAAAATAAATCTGAAAGTAAATGAACAGGTAGCATGTAAATTGAGAAAAGAAATTCATTCTCATTAGCGGTAATTAATCAAGCCCTGTAGGATTCTAAGGGGGGGGGAAAAAGCCAATTTTAGATGGAAATATCTTGTACTGCATGAATGTAAATGAGCACTGTGTTGCTGCAAGGAGTATGCAAAACCCTTCATGTTTCATTATGGTAGTTTTCTGCTTACACTTGACTGCCCAGTCCCAGTCTAGGAAATGTTTCTCCTTGGGCTGAATCCTGAGGCATTCAAGAAACCCCCTTGTCCTGCTTTCACATGAGGTTGATAGAAAGAAAGATGTAAAAATAAAATAAACTATAGGCCTACCATTTTTGACCCATAAATGCACATACACACATTGCAAACTTTCCCTGCTCTTTGGATGTTGCCAAAACTGGGATTTAAGTGTAGAAACCCCCAAACATCACAAGGTGGATGGCGGAAAGCACGGAGTTGTGTACCTGGTTTGTTGGCTCTGCCTTCATCCTGTGGCCATATCCAGCTGCAGCCTTGCCCACAGATTTTAACTTCTTCCCTGCTGTATGGCTCTGACAAAAGAGGGGTTGTCCCTTCTGTACTTCTCTAGGCAAAAGGTGCTCCTGCAGGCTGGATGCCACCCTGATGGTGGTCACTCGGGGTTCTGCTTGGGGAGGGGATGGAGATGAAAGGGGTGTAGAAGCTGAAAATACACTTTCATAGGGCCATAGGGTGATTTGTGGTGGAAGGGACTTTAAAGATCATCGAGTTCCACGCTCCCTGCCACAGGCAGGGACACCTTCCACTATCCCAGGGTGCTCCAAGCCCCATCCAACCCGGCCTTGAGCACTTTCAGTGATGGGACAGCCACAGCTTCTCTGGGCAACCTGTGCCAGGGCCTCACCTCCCTCACAGGGAAGGATTACTTCCTAATCTCTAATCTATACCTCCCTTCTTTCAGTTTAAAGCCATTTATCCCTTGTCCTATCACGTCGTGCTGGTGTCCAAAGTCCTTCCCTGGCTCTCCTGTAAGTCCTCTCCCTGGATCCTTCTCTCCCTAGGCTGAACAACCCCATTTCTCTCAGCCTGTCTCCGTACCAGAGGTGCTCCAGTCCTCTGATCACTTCTTTGGCTTCCCCTGGACTCACTCCAGCAACTTCATATCTGTTTTGTGCTGATCTCATCATCTTTGCTCCTTCAGACTTGGTGAGATTTTAGTCTCCCAGACTGCTGTGTGAATGGAAGTGTTTCCTGCACTGCTGTGATCCCACCATCAGCATTTCCAGTGCTCTCCCAGGTGTGTCCCACCTGTGCCTGGGACACAGAAGTGTTTCCACGAAGGTGGTCCTCATAGCTCCATCTGATTCTTTGGAGCCCGAGACATTTTTTATGTCACCTTGTATAAATGGGCAATAAAAAGGCCAAGTTCTAAATTTAAATTTATCCTAATTGGAGCTGGGAAGCTTACAAGTGTAATAAAATACTGCTGTTTCCTGTTCTTGTCCCACACAGCTTTATATTCCTTTGTGTTCCAAGGTGTGAATGTAAATACATTTATATGGTCATAATCAGTTTACCCCCAATTATGAATATTGTTAAATATTTTATATAGATGACAAGGTTTACAAAGGAGGTGGTAAAAGCTTCACTGTGATCACCAAAAAAAAAAAAGAAATGTGCATTTTAGGCCAAAACATTTAGACCTTCAGATTTGAGGTGTGCATCTAATGTGGGGGTTATCTCTATTGTGTGAGATAAAGAGATAAAAATCTGTTCTTCTCTATCTAACCTATTCAGTTTTCAGTCAATGCTGGGGTTGAAGTGGTGGTTGTGGGTTGTTTTGACATACAGATTTTATGTTCTGCCTATCAAAAGGAATAAATAAAGGTGGCTTGATTATAATCTATTACTAACTTCAGTGTGAGAAAATACTGAATGGCAGGAAAGCTATAACAAAAATCAACCCCTGGAAGCTGAAGGCAGGTAATCTTAAGTGTGAAATCAAGAATGTTTTCAGAAGTGAGGGTGTTAACATTGCAAAAGTCTTATCAAAAGTTGGAGTACTTCCCTTGGTGCTTTAAATTCAATGCTTGGATGGTGGCGAGAGCATTAGATTTAATCCATTACAAGTTATTTAGCTCAGCTTGAAACTTAATGGCCAGAGTTTGAGAGGGGAAACAGAAGGGCCAGGGATCCCTTCTGCCCTTCTCAGAGCAGCTCCCTCTCCTGACCTGGATTTTATGCCCCATCCTGAGAGTCACGGCGTGGTTTTGAGCTTTAGGGTTTTTCTCAGTGCTGTGTACACGCTTTCTGTTAGAAATTACTGTTTTCTACATCTCCCCTGGCATCCTGTTTCCAAACAATGGAGGGAACCTCTGTGCTGAGATTGGCTCCATTCAGAAAGGGGAGCAGCTACTCAGGGGAGGTTGTTGCTCAAATGAAATGTTGTGAAGAATGCCTTCACTGTGTGCTTATGAAATGGAATTACTCTGTGCTGTTTAAAAACAAGCAAACAAATGAAAAATCAAACCCCCAGACCCTGTATTTAAGTCTGTGAAAATAAACATGCTACAAACATTTAGGCCAAAATCCAATGGGAGAAGTTACTGCTGTCTCATGGGGTGCAACTGTTTGCAGTTAGTGAAGCTCTCGATAATATATTTACATCCTGACTTGTTTTTATTAGGCTAGGTATTTTTGCCTTCAAGTACATTTGTTTGGTTGTGGCTTCTTGATATTTTTATAGCAGTAAAGAAATTTTGAGATAGCACAGCTGTTCAAAACCATATTTGAGACACAAGCTGTAGTGCAGAACTTGATTTTGGTAAGGTAGATGAGAAGCTAAAATAAAATAATGAATAATAAATAAAATAATGGGGTCGGCATTTATTGCTGTTAGCCTGATTGATTTTTGTTGGGACCACTCAAGTTTTAATATTAAATGCATTATATTAGCATGAATTTCCGAACAAGAAGTTGCCAAATGCACTGCTTAACTATTTACCTGCACCTCTGTAAAACACTTTATTCATGGTATTAGAAGGAACTATGAGCAGTGTCAAACTAAACACTAAAACCTTAATTATTTGGCCTTTTAAAAGAAATAAAACATGGACATAGTTCTTAAGCAGAACTGCTTCTGTTTGGGTCTCTGCATGTGTTCAGGTTTGGTTCCATGAATTATTGCCTTTTGACTTGGAAGAATATTTGTCCCTTCATGGCATTTGCAGCTCCGCTGTGATCTTAATTAGATGTTGTTCCTGTTGCTTTTCAGTTAACCAAGGGCACCTGTTTCTCTGCTGGGAGATGATTTACACAGGCAGCCAAAAACCTTTTTAAACATGTAAAATTTGCTTGTTAAGCGTTGGCTGCCTGCAAGTAGCTACCCTGAAGTCTGTAGGTGGCAATTTCATATAGAGCATAAAATGCTCACAAAACAATTCAGCTTTATTGAGCAATTTAGACTAACTACATGGAACTGGGTTTGGTTTTGCACAGAAGGGTTTGCATCTAACGGGCAGAGCGAAAATATGAAATAAAAATAAAATTTCACCCTTGTCTCAATGTCCAAAACTGGTCACTGGAAACATAAGAGAGTTTCCTTCACAGAGGATGGATAAATAGTTCATATTTTAATCTCAAAAAGCTTTTGTGATTTTTTTTTTTTTTTTTTAATACTGACTGATTAGGCGCTTTGGGAATGAATATGTACAGAATTTTCTTACAGTGTTGAAAAAGGCTGAATTACAGTGAACAGCTTTTGTTCTACGGACTAAATGGTTCCTCAGTGACAAAGAGGGGTTTTGTGTGTTTTATAATGCACAGTAGTGAAAAAGCTTAACATGAAAATATGAAGAACTGCAGATCTCATGAGATCCAAGGGTAGCAAGCTTATCATTGCAATGTTGCACACACATTCCGGAATTTATGGGAATATTCTACATTGTGAGATGTATTGCATGAGACATAAAATAGGCATCATTAGAGTTCCTCTAGGAGCTTCATTATTTTAATATTTTAACTTCTCTGTGCCTAATTTCCCTAATTTTTCCATGTTAATATTGACTGGTGTCCATTTTTTGTAAATATCTGTGACTATAGGTTTGAATCAATCGTTATCTTTAATTACCTTGAAGTATTTGCTCAGTAAAGCCTGTGTTGTATATCCTGGAGTTGTTTATAATGCTTTACTGATTTACAGCTATTAAATTATATTACCAGAGGCTGCTGGTGGTGGTGTGGGTAGATTTTTATTCTTCCAAGCATCTGACTTTAGTAAATGCATAATTGTGTATGGAGCAAAGCACTTCATCCTTTCCCAGGCAATACCTTGAATTTTTAGAGATTTAAAGGGACTGTGTAGTGTTTAGGTTGTTGAAAATCAGGATGTGAGTAAAAGCATTTTCTGGGAACACACAAAACAGCTGTTGCTGCTAATGTCCCCAGATCTAATTTGACATGTTATTTTTTTTTAATAGCCCCTAAACCTCCTTCCACATCACTCCTGACTGAAGACTCTGGCAGCGTGTTTTGGTTTTCACTGCTTGGCCAAGGATAGTAGGAAAATGATTATTTTTTGAATGCACTAGCTTTTCATGGTTAAATGAGGAACATGTATCTTCAAACAGTGAATAATGGTTTAATTTTTTAGAGTTGTAATATATGGTAAGCATGCCTACTGTTTCTCTTAGGGTTTTATTCTACCAAGACTAATATTAATCAGCTGCACTCTGCTTATTTTAATAAGGCAATTCTTTAAGGGGGGGGCAAAAAAAGCAAATTGCCCCAGATGGGAAGAGTGTTCCTGGTCCATCATGGACTGTTGGGCTGCTCAGCACAGGGAGTGGGTGGCTGTCGAGTTTCTGTTTGATTGCCCAGCTATTAGTTGTGGCAAATGACAATTTTATAGATTCCAGGGTTCAAGGTTCCCAGGCCAAGCCCATGCTGTATTCATCTCTGAAGAGAAGGAAGGGCAGGGGCTGTGAGCTGCTGCACTGGTTTAAAATGAACATGGGATTTTTCTTTTCACCTGGGGTTGTGACAGTGTTGCGGAGAGAGCAAATAAGGCTCGGTTCTTTTTTTTTTTTTAATATAATAGGCAGAAAATGTCCACAGGAACATCCATGTTTCTATGGTTACAGGATCGTGTTCTCTTTTGGACTGTAAGGATGATAAATGGATATGATCATCCTGTACTAAACCTGAAGGGAAGCTAAGTACTAAACCTAAGGGGAAGCAGGAACATGTCATAGTTTTACAAAATCCTTGATGTCTTGGACCAGGGAGCACTTTTAGACCTCTCTGCTGGTCTTGGACTACCCTAAAATAGGGTAGTCATAGAGAATATTAATAACTAGGAAAAAAGCACATAAATAATAAAAGCTAATAAATGCATTCTTTCTTAGAAGGTCATATTTTTAGTAACTAAATTAAAGACGTAGAGGTAATTTTACAGTTGGACTTGATCTTAAAATTCTTTTGCATCCTAAATTATTCAGTGATTCTCTTTAGTTTGCAGTTAACTTAAGTCAAATTAAGAAAAAAAATCACTAGAGGAAATGATTGATCAAGATATTGTAAAGCTTCAGTTTACTTCCTTTATGTATCTTATATTGGTTTCTTAACCCTACTACAAAAATAAGGTGTAAAGCAAGCCAATCAGTATACTTGTCTGAATTACGTTTTGTTTCCTTAGAAATAGCTGCAGAAGTTTAATTTTTCTTTTTACCCTATGTAAAATAAAGATATCTGGAAGATCCAGTCGATTCTTCTACTGGGGTTGTGCTAAATGAAGATGAATCCAGAACAAAGCTGGGCCAAGGGTAGGAATTAGGGTTTTTTCTGGAAATGGGAAGTAGTGCTGCGCTTTCCCCGAATGAAATATTACAGGGTTACAGTGTTGACAGAGGGATCTGACATGATGCTGCCGAGGTTGATTGGATTATGAATGGTTTAAGTAGTAATGGGATTGGAAAGTACTTCTTGAATGAAGAGACAGCTGTAGAGGATTTTGAAAGGAAGGTTTATAGGGTTGAGTCAGTTCAGCCTTGGGGTCGTAGCCTTGCCCAGAGTTTGGGGGCTGTAGGAAGGCAGGAAGCTCAGTGCTTGTACAGCCTGAGAAGCAGAAATGCAGAGCCTGAGCCCTTCATTCAGGGAGTTATACAGACTTTAACAGAAACTGATAGAAATGCCTATTTAAAAAAAAAAAAAAGAAGAAAAGTCTGCCCTATGAAATTTTGCTTTCTGATCAAGGGTGAAAATACTAAATGTCCTGCAGTAGCATGTTGGAGAAGGTTTGTTTTAATGAGATATTACCCCACTTTCACCTATATCCTTATTAAAGACTTGTAGTAATAAAAAAAAGTTTATTCCTGCAACTAGACCATAACTGAAAGGAGTTAACAGTACAATGTGCTCTTTGAAAATGTTTGTGTATGAATATCCTTGAAACTTGGAGGTAAGACCCCTTTTAGTCTTCCCCTGTACTTGCAGTAATTCCAAATGTGTTCGACAAGACAGGGTTTTAAGAGAAGAGGAGGAAGTGGTGTAGGGGTAGGTCCTCAAGCACCTTAAGGGATTTAGGAGTTCCTGCTTTCCGAACACGGCCCAGGTGGTGGGATGTGGAAGAAGTGGTGGATTTTTGGACTGCCTGGAACTGAACAGCAGCAGCTAGATGGTTCAGACATGTGTAAGATGAGACATCTTGGCCAGAAGAAAGATGTGCAGCTACAGTGTGGAAGAGACCTTGCAAATGGAGATAGATGTCTCCTGGCCTGTGCTCAGTTTTATGGCCAGTAGGAGGGAAAATATTTGAATACTTTTAGCTGTTTGAGGCCACAGAGTCTATTGAAAATGTCAACATCTAACAGATACGTGGTTCGTGCCTTATTGCCCTTAACAGCTGCTAACTTCGCTCTTTCCTTTCTATTTTTTTCTTCAGACCAGCATTTATCTCGGATCAACTCAGTTTGTAATTGGCCAGTACCCCTGCTGGTCTGTACTGTGAGCTTAGTGAGTACTAAAATACCACAGGTGTCCTCATTCAGGGAAGTGCATGCTTGGTTTTGAAGGAAACTGTCACTGTCAGTTCACTTTTGGCAACCAACAAATTGAGGCTCGATTTTTCAAGTCATTTATTGCATTCAGCTCGAATCATAGCTTGAAATGATGTGTGATTTATCCACTGGAGACAAGATCTCTGCTTTCCAAAGACAGTGCTGCTCTTTTAAAAATTGCTCCAGATAGGATGAATTTTTATTGTTTTTAATATCAAGTGGGATTTCACACTAGAATGGGAAAGGTGCTCATATTCCCTGTTACTTGGAGACTGTGGTCACCACATTAACCCCATGTAAAGAAACTGATGAACAGGCACAGAGATTACTGCAGGAGCAGTCTCTGAAAACCTGTGTTTCTCTCACTTAGGTGCTTCCTTATACCCACATTTCCAGAACTTTTGATAATCCAAAATAATTAACATTCCTAATTTTCAGTGATAAATGTCCTACTAAGCACAGTTCAAGGAATTTTGTCATGTAATTTGTGCTAGTTCAAGTCATCCAGTTGCTTATTGACCATGAATGCTTATGTCTTTTCTTCCTTTTTTTTCTCACAAGAGGTAAATTGACTGAATCTGGCCTGGGAGGTGATAAAATTTAGTATCAAGTCTTTGATTTCTGTGACCCTCTGTGGAGATGAGTCGTATAGGTGGGATTTGTTGTTTAAAATTCCAGGTTGTTTTAAGTTTTCAGTTTTGCAGTCTTTGAACTTTATAAATGTCCCTCATTGGAAAATTGACTTTCTGTAAACAATGAGAAGTTGGAGAAAACATCTTATCAGGAGTGAGCACCTGAATGTGGTGTATAACCAGGCTTTGGGGGCAATCAAGACTGCAGCTCCTGCCACTGAGCCACAGCCATAGCTCAGAAATCATCTGCGAATTATTTTTTGGCTGTGGTGTGGCAACATTTTGAAAAATAAAAATACTTGGACCACATCCATTTGTAATTCTTTGGTCTTTATATTCCAGAAGAAAAGGTTGTGGGGGTGTGATTTAGGGCTTCCTAACTGCAGCAGAGGAGTCTGTATGTCATCACTGCTATTAGTCTGAGGAGCCAAACCAGCGTTGTCCTGTGGTTGTTAGGTGACAATTGAGTCTTTGCCAGTGCTGGTAAAATGGCAAGGAAACAAAAGGCAAGAATATCTAGAGCCCACTGATAAATGCAAGATTTAAGTAATATGGTTGGTAAATTGAATGTGGTTGCATCAGTGTTCCTGTTCTGTTAGTATTTCTCTAAATATATCATTGCTACACCTAATCAGCTTCTTCTGGGTTTTTTAATAAAAAACCCACTGTAGCCTTGTACAAAAAACATTTAGGAGTCTTTTGCTTGTATTCCCCTTGCTCCCCATATGCATGTTGTTGGTTTTTTCTTTGGCTGGGGTTTTTTTTTTGTTTGGTTTTTTTTTTTTGTATTTTAATAAATGTATTCAGTATATTTGAGACAGAGGGTTGCAGGCTAATCGTGGTTTAACTAAAGGCTTTGAAATGATCATTATTATTGTACCAATAGGAGAGTGTGTGGATGGAAAAGGGATGAAATAATGTTTGCCACCTTTCTGACAGATTGATGCACGTCTTGTGTAACCTTTAGGCCAGACAGCTTGGAAGTCTAATGAGCCTGAATTATTCAGAAGCCAGTGAAGATTAGTTTGATAGTGAGAGTATGTATTGATCTGCCAGCATTCTTTCTGCAGTGTTGAGCTTCCAAAATACTTAATAACTTTAAAAATAGGTTTTTGTTTTGACCAAAGGAAAAAAAAAATTGGCTGGCGTTTTTTCGGAAAAAATTACGGGCTTTTTGTCAATCTTTGCTAAATGTTAATCTAAAAAATAAACCAACCAATCCACACAATCCCCCCAAAACCCCACAAAAATAACATGCCTTTTCTTCTTTTTTTCCTTTTTTTTTTTTTTTTAAACAGAGTGGCTAACAATATATCTGACACTGTCTTATATCCTTCCACAAAAAGATCCATTTCTTTCAGGCAATTACCGGCCTCTCTTTCAGATAAGATACAGGTTTATTGAGTTTCCCACTGTGCAATTACAGTTCTCAAGAACAGATTACTACGTATGAGCAGCCTGGATGATGGAGTGGATTGCAGTGGAAAGTAGGCAAAAGACACTGCAGCCTTCTGGGGTTTTTTTGGTGATGATCAGAAATACATAGGGAGGAACTTCAGGGTTGCTACTGATCGATTTTACTTCATGGCCAGACAGAAGCGACCGAATTTTTGCACAAACTAGTGACGTGAGGAGTTGCAAAATGGATTTTTCTTTGATATGGAAAATACTAGGACACACCATTAGCTTAAAACACACTTTCAAATTTCCAGCCTGTAGTGAGGGAGACAAATAATATTCCTTTGTATAGACTGCCGACATGGGAGGAAACACTTCTGATTTCAGCAGTGTTGGATAAAATGCTCCTGTTTATTGCATTTATCAAAAATTATTAAATGTTAGGGACCTAAAGAGGGGCTCATTCATATGCAGACACTGTGCTTCCAGGATTAGCATTCCATTCCCAACACCAACTGCACTAGGATTGCCTTGTGGGACTGTTGCTTTTGAAAGGTGAGGACAATTATTTAAAAATATGTAGGAGGCATAGGTATTTTTTCTAAACTCTGTTGTCTTAAATGACTTCTCAGGACATGTGTCTTCTTCTTAAAATTAATAAGTGGCTTTGTGTTTCAGAAGAACTATGTCTTGGTGAAAACTGCTTTGTATTCCCATGCTTCACCTACGTTATGCTTGCTCAAGTTACAAGCTTATGCAAATACTTTTCATTCCGTCACTTCTCAGCAAGGCTAAAGATTTTAGTCAAGGTTTGGAAGCCCAGCTTAGCTGTTTGTGCAGGAGTTATGCCTCTGCTATAGGGAGCTGCTGATTTCAGGGCACAACATAATTTTATACACAGCATTTTTTCTAATCTCAGTTTATGCTCCTTGTCTTAATTATTTACTTGATGGAGTGTAGTTCTATGTGCTATCTTTTTAGAAAGAAAGAAAAGGGTGTCTCTCCCAGCAAAAGGGTGCTGCTAAAGGAATCTATTGCCACTACACTACCTGAGATGAATCTGTTTGAGTCAAGAGGCCTTAAATTAATGGGAATTTTTGCTAGTAAAATAAGCAAGTCTGTGCAACTGTGGAAGATGGATATTGTTCCATGGAAGTCAGCTGCACTGTGCTTTAATTAAAAATAAGGCAGCTGAACCATTTTATCATACGTTGGCTCCCTTATTATTTCTGTGTCGTTGAAGCGTTAAATAGGTACAAAAATCCCTGCTTACCTCTACTACAGGCTAGACAGTATTGCCATTAATGTAAATGTGACTCTAGTCAGTCACAAATGTCAAATATAACGCCAATTATGGTATTGCAGGCGTTTTAAAAGGGAAGCATAAATGTTAATGTTACATAGCTTGTCCAATTTTAATAAAGCAGGTTGTTTCCCACCGATCCCATTGCGATGTCTGCGGTTCTGGTGGAGTCCAGAGGGATGTTGGTGCCTGTGGAAGGGAATGTGTTGTCCTGCCTCAGAGTAACTTTCCTCTGCAACGGGGAACTCGTAGACATGGACGTGACATGTGGCATCAATGCAGTTGTAAATAGTAACTGGGTACAGCATCTCCAGTTTTGGCTTTTTCTTGCCTGAAATCATGTCTTGATTTCCATCACTTCAGAACCCTGAGCTGCCATGAGATCTCGGCCACCAGCAGTGGTCACAGTGCAGGTCTCTTGCAGCTGCATTTTACAGGAACTCCACAGTCCCACCTACATTTCCCCTTAGCCGGTTGGATTCTTATCAAGTATGCATGGGTACATCTCCTATCCATGATGCATTGGGCTTCCTTTATTTTTACCTCAGTCGGGTGCCTTTGCTGGCCTGTGTCCTTTACACCTCACTACTGCTTGTCCTTTTCTCTCCTTACCCTCCAGCCCAATAGCTGTACTCAATAGGAAGAGCTTTTATCAATTCTCTGAGTCTGGATCTTAGTATAATTCAGTTCAATTTTAATACTAAACCACTAATCAGTCAATTTATCATCTTGTTAACATCAAGGCTGGCACTTTCTATAGAGACAGCTGTTGTGTGCTGTAACCCTGAAGATCCCCGTCATGTCTTTGTAAATAAGAATTCAGTGAACAGTTTTAAAAGATGGTAAATACTGTTTGTGTTTTCCCTTAAATTAATCTGTTTAAGGATTTAAACTTTTTTTTTACATGTATCCTTTGTATATAGTATAACATTTGCAATCTGGCAAATGATTCTGTGCCTCTAAGCTAGGGAATAATATAATTTATCTGAGCTGTGGGGTTTTCAGTGTATGCTCCTGTAGATGTTGCAAAGCTTGACCAGATAAACCAATGCCTTTATGAAATAGCACAGTCTTTAAAATTAAAATGCAGGCCTTAATATCTCATTTGGTCAACACCTGGTTGGTGGAGTTCAAATCAGTTAGGCGGCATATGTGGTTGGACTCGTTTTCCCTCAAAATACTGTGCGTTGGTGAATATTGAGAGTGATCTGCTGATGTTCTAAATGCATGTCATGCCTGGCCAATTGCTGACAGATGCTGTTGAAATTGGAGGGACTCAACCTGTAAAACTTGGTGTTTGACATTTTTTATGTTTAAATAAATATTATTATTTACAGACTTTACAGGAGTGTTGCTCTGGATGCCATCAAAATGAAGGAAAGGCTTCAGAAGTCTTAGCAGGTTTGCAGCAGTTAAAGAGGCGGCTTAGTGAACCTTTCTACTTAGAGATGGAAAAATTAAGAGTTGTTGAAATCTCTGATGTAAATCACCTCTACATTGCTCTTGTAGCTGAAACTCTGTTCTGCACATAGGCAGCACAGCAAGATGGTCTTCTGACCATTTAGTACAGCTGGCATCTCCTCAGAGTACAGCTGCATCAGCTTCTGAGACATGTTTCCATTTTCTGTAATGATAAAACATAATTATTTTAAATGACTTTGTTGCTTCTAGAAGCAGGTTCTTTCATTACTGTATGAATTTTTGAGTGTAAGTAAAATATGCGAGTGCAGAGTATGTCATCTGATCTATCCAAAAGGATACGAGCTGAAAAATCCATGTGGGATCCATGAAGAGCCCCACTGGAGAGTGCAAGGGCAATGTGTCCACTGGGCTCTGTTGGTGTTCTCCATGGACAGTAGGGGATTGTCTAAACTGCTTTAGGTGCTTTTTATTTTTGGGTTGAGCACATGCCACCTGGCTCCTGCCCTGCTGCCGTGCCACGTGTGCAGGGGGTCTGTATTTTAAATGTTATTTTAAATGTTGACTGCACTGAAGTTGGCTATCAGGCCGCTGGTGTTTATGGCTACGTGTTCCTAATTAGATGGATAATCGCTTGAACATTGCTTAAAGTTTTACTTTGGGAATTTGGCTCTTATCAACCCCGTTTTATAATGAGTTTATTTGCATTCTCTTTATTCCTTATTAATAAATCATGGTTGAGATTGAGCCGACTTCTTTGATGGCAGGGTCTGGTGAGGCACAGACAGTTTCATTCCCTGTTGGCATTTGGAATGCAGTGCTGTGGCAGTGCAAGGAAACATGCCTGGACACAATTTGAGGAATCAGTGATTCTGAGTATCATAACAGCCTCATGAAGGACTCTCTGCTGTTCATGTGTGGCTGTTCATTAGGCGAGTGAGGTGAGGTCATCTGTCGGTGAATCCCTGGGGCCATGACCTCATGGTGGGACTCTGGCAGTGGGATATCAGTGCTTTATGGCATCTGTTACCATCGATTTTCATTTATTTATTTATTTATTTGTTTATTAAACTCCAGGAAATGTGTTTCAACTGAGGGAGAAGCGAGCCAACATTTTGCTTCTAGGAAACTGCAGTTTGGGAAATATCCCTCTAATGAGGGATAATGAGGGGGTAAAAAAAAACCCCCAAACCAACAAATAAACAGAATTCATGGGAATCAAAGAACTTAATGAGAAACAATGGTTGTTGTAGGATACTTTGACATATGCTTTGACTTGTTCTAGGTAGCTGTGTATCAGAGAGCTGAAATTTCAGGCTCTTCTTTTGGACCCATCTCTTTTCCTTAAGGCTAGCTGACCTGAGCGGCTTCTCATCTCCTGCAGTACATAAGACTGAAACCTCCTCTGAAGAAAATTGTTTGCAGTGGAAATAGGGTGCTTTATACTCCTGCTACAGTTTCTTTTCTATCCCTTTTGGTGCCGCAGAGCTGCCAGGGTACATGGTTGAAACATCCTCCCTTTTGCTGTAGGCAGAGGGGCCCATCTTCTCCGCACGTGTTCCGCGACAACAGAAGTAGAAATTAATTCTGCCCTTTTCCATGAATTCAAATACCACCTCTTTGAGTGTAAGAAATCACTCCAGCCAAAAGGTCTCTGCAGCTTGAGATAGTTTAAGGCCTGTAAATCTTTCAGGGATCAGGTTCGTTTACCTGAATATACTCCATGCTTAATAAGAATGGCTTCATAACACTTCTGCACTTGAGGCAAGAGGAACACGTAGGAAGGACTCTTTTCAGCTACATCAATGAACTTCTGCCTGACCTTTGATGTAATCCTCCTCTGCTATAGCTTCATTGTATATGGAACGGGGCAAAATATCAAGAGCTGCATCTCATTCACAGAAGCACTTTGAAGTTAAGTTCCCCATTATAAAACGTTTTTAGATCCCTGGAGGGAAAACAGCAGAACTGCAAGCTGCTAGTCACTTATATATTGCATACATGAAGGAGGAGGAAAGTTACATCTACATTGTATTATGATATACTTTATCCAAGGGGCTGAGTCTAAATACAATAGCTGAACAAGAATGTGTGGGCTCATTATGGTTCAATGGTGTAAAATTAAGTTGGAAGCAGATAGTTTTCTGAAAGACTTTGAAATAAAAATAATTCTGAAAGAGATGCTGATCAAAGAAAAGACCTGCAACAAGGGCAGGATGGTTTGTAGGGATGGACACAAAGGTCATGCCTTTCTTCCTATGTGCTCTCTGTTACACCAGTTTCCTGCACATGAGGCTACAAACACAGTAACTGTATCTGGGTGCCTGAAACCCTGGGTACAAATATTCTTATCATGCCAGGGGTACATTTCACATTTTCAATGAAGGTTTATCAGGAGATTATGGCGGTGAGCAGTCACGAAGCCAGACTTCCTTATCCTGCATCTCTGATGCCTGATCTATGTGCAGATTGGGTAACCTGAAAGTCAAGAGAATGAGCTGTGATGTCTCCCATACAGTTGGATACAGAGTTCTGCAGGAAAATGTAGGCAGTTGTGCTTCCCATCCATCTTAACCTCTGCATCCCCATTACCCAACCATTGCTGTAGCTGGACAGGCAGGAGAAAATTCAAAATTCAGGGAAGTGTATGCAAGTTTTGTACATTAGTGGCTTGGTAAAAGAAACAGAGCCAAACCAGCCCCTGTATCTGAGCAGAAGAAAAGAAACAGCTTAGCCTTGTTTTAATCTCCCTCTGTCTTATTGCTGTGTGTGTTTTAATGGCTTTGAGCAGCTTCATGTGTTAGTGCTAAAATGAGCAATGGAACAGTATTCACAACTTAAGTTTAAGTCACTTAAATGGTTAATGTTTAATTTGTTCTTGCAATTAATTCATTCCCAGTGGCAGTGGCAATGGTGCTGAGATAAGACTTGTTTGTATCATTGAACTGCTGGTGTTTGTTGCCATAAAGTGCAGTAAGAGCTGATGCTTTCTTCAGTCAGAGAAGATTAGCTTGATTCTGTATACTGAGAAAATCTATCAGTGTAATTGCAACATTGCTTTCTAAACAGGAACTGGTTCACAGAACTTCTGTTAGCCATTTAATGGATTAATTTATTGTCAGGGAATAAAAGTATTGAGGTACAAACAAGCATGGGTAATCTCTAAATAATAGTATTTTTTAAAAATTTCTTTTTAATAGCAATCAATTCAGGTTGTCTCTTTGCTCAGTCTGATTTCAGTGGGACTCCTTAAGGAATTAAATTATCTGGTGATAGGAATTTCCCCTTTGGACACAGTAAGAGTAGAACTGGTAAAACTAAGATACTGAGATTTGCTACAAACCAGGCTTTGCTGCCATGCCATGTGGCAAGAGGAACCTCCTTCTGTACTGATCTAATAATTGTATTAACTTGAGGAGTGGTAAACTCTTTTTTTTCCCCCTCTTCTTTATATTGCATTCTAAACCTGTTCTTTCCAGTCTGTATCAGGAAGATCCTCCTAGTGCCAGCCAGCTGTTAGCTACACCAGTGGCAAGCTGAGCTGACTCACAGGAACAGATGTGATATCCCAATCCTTAGCTCTGGATATTGCAGCAAACTCAAATTGTGGCCTATGGTATTTTTTTTCCCTCACCTGATTCACAATCAACCTCTGTCAAACCTTTAAGATTCCTGCCAAAGGTTTCAAGGCCCTCTCCATTTAATTTGTGCTGTACCTTGGCACGAATTCATCTATTTGTAGATAAGCAGGAAACTTTCCAGGCTGTTTGAGCAACTGCCCGTCTCTGTGGAGCATAGACTTACAAAACTGCAACAGCAAAGAGGGACTTCATAGCCACAGAAGGAGAAGAGAACCACATTGCTGAAGCATCATCTGCTTTCCTGGAAACCAGAGACAAGCTGTGAAAGGTGCCTGTACCGTTTAGGTATCCTGGGAATTTAAGCACACAATGTATATATTGTAACTCTGAGAACCTGAGGTGGTACAGAGAAACGTAGGGGAGTTGTCAGCCTTTCTCGTGTTTGTAAATGGAAATAAAAAGCAGACGTGCTGTAATACTGAAAGTCATTTATTAAACCTGCCATTTGGTCATCTGTTTGGAGATGGTGAAAAGAAATCACAGAGAATATGCATAATATGCTTACTCACGAATTCCTGGGTGCCTTCAGCAGGTACCATCTATTTTCATGCAGGATGACAGGTTATTAGTAACATTTGTAGGGACTTAAAATGCAGAACATGCCAGAAGAAAACATGTCCCTCTGATTTGTGGTGCCCATGGGAGCCGTTTTCTTCAGAGGGTCATTTTATTTTGTAATAATTGGATGCTATCATTGATTTGAGCTCCAAGCCACCTGGTATCTTACTTAAGGCCGCTGTTTACTGTCTGAGATGACACAATCTTTCCCATTTGGGCTGACTCCTGAAAGTCAGCTGGGGAGCTTAGAGGAGAAAGCACTGCTTTATATAAAATGCCTGTGCAGCTTAGCATTCTTCTAAGAAAATTGTGTTTATATTAAAAAATATAAATTTTATGGCATTGGTAATTGTCAAAATGTTTTCCCTCTATACAGAAATGCTACTCTTGCTCTAATGTAATATTAAAAAATATAAACTTTATCCTCATGTTGAAGCTCCATGTAAAATCTAAATGTTATCTTGATTGAGCAGTGTGTCCACTGACTTCAGGCCTCTGTAGTTTGTCCTTGAAAAGTATTCATTTTTTGAAAAAGGGCAGAAAACAATGCTTTAAAAAATGCTGAAATCAGTGGACTTTGTCGTGACATCAAATGAACATTTTATTACTTGATTTTGTCTGTAGTCCAATGAACGACTTGCTCTTTGAAACAATGATAGATGTTGGTAGTGATTAGCCAACTAATTAACAAGCCATCACACTTATTAATCACAGAAGGACACAGTATGTCACCAAAAGGGTGGCTTCATGCTGCTTATGAAAAAACAGCAAGATACATTTTTTTTTTTTTAAATATCTTTTTAGTTGATGGGGGAGTAGGATTAATGTTTGTAGGCTGAAGTCACAGCCAGCCACTGGTCTCTCATGCAGCTGGGTAGTTAGAGAGCTGTAGTGGCAATCAAGTCCCCAGATTTATGTGGATCTAAACAATTTCAGATATGGCCAAATGAAAAGTTAATAATAAAAAGGAATTCAGCTGTGAAATGAACCTCCAGAAATGAGCTAAACCAGTTTCCTTGCCTTCAGTCCATGCTGCAGTAATCACCTCTTTCTCTTTGTTTTATGTCCTTATTTATGGATGTAAAAGATGGAGGCAAGAGGAGATGATCTAAATATGCACTGGGATTAGAAGTTTTTTTTTTTACTATTTCTTCTCTTTCAATAATTTCAGGAAATACAAAGAAATAACCTTTAAAAGCTAATAAACAGGAATATATTCCTTTTACAGGTTTTCTTTCCTAATGTACTCTTAATAGCATGAAGCAGCATTCAGTCATTGAAATGGAAACCCCTGTGAGTAAAACTAGAAGGAATTATGGCTTTTGTCTTGAATTGCAGAATCACAGAGCCATTAGGTTGGAAAATACCTCTAAGGTCATGGAGTCCAACTGTTAGCACAGACCAAAAGCTTTGCCATTTATGGTGTGCTACAAAGTAAAAGAAATATAATTATAAAATTGTCCAGGCCTTTTTGCTGAGCTGAAACACAGCACTTACCCAATCTCGTGCCTAAAGTGACTCCTTCCTGTGACTGCTGCAGGCTCTCAAGGTCAGCTGCATTCATTTGATGCTAATGTGCTTTGGAAACCGATGCAATCAATATTAGCTCCTGTTCTTATCTCCTGACAAGGAGTTCCCTGTGCAATTTCTATTCCGTTTTACTTCTCTTGAGCTAGTTTAGTGCCAAACCAGTACATCTTGTGGGAGAACAGATGCATACAGAAACAATCACCCTGACTCATTTTGTAGCGGTTACCTGTCTATTAATAACCATTCTGATAGTAATTATCTGTATAACAATATACACAGATCCATTGTGTGCAAAGAACAAAACCAGGCTGCTGATGCTGCCAGACTAATTTATATTGGCACTGTCAATTTTTCAAGTTACCTGGAAACTGCTGAAGACAGACTTAATTAAAAGTACCGTGCATCTTTTTAAACATGACCGTTTATTGACCTCAAATATTCAATGCCGAGATGATTCTCTTGGCCCGATGCTCTGCCAGCCAGGAGAGGAATAACCTATTTAAAACCTGCCAGAGAGAATTTTACCTGGTTCCTTAGAGCGACTCTTCAGGAACAAGAAATGATCAGAGGGATGATCTCTTGTATGAGGACAGGCTGAGAGAGTTGGGGTTGATCACCTGGAGAAGGAAAGGCTCCAGGATTAACTTATTGCAGCCTTTCAGTACTTCAAGAGGGCTTATAAGAAAGATGGGGACAGACTTTTGAATGGGGCCTGTAGCGACAGGACAAGTGGTTTTAAACTGAAGGAGGGTAGATCAGACTAGTTCTTTTGCAGTGAACATGGTAAAATACCAGCCAGAGAGGTGGTAGATAACCCATCCCTGGAAACATTCAAGGTTAGGTTGGTCAGGGCCCTGAGCAGCCTGATCTTAATCCCTGCTCACTGCAGGGGGGTTGAACAAGGTGACCTGTAAAGGTCCCTTCCAACCCAAAAAACCATTGTATAAAAAGCTGTGTGACCAAAGACTGACAGCGGGTGTGTGTCTGGCAGGAGTCACTTGGCTGGAGAAGAGTTTGGTATTTCTATCAAGGGCAGTTCAGATTTATGCACTCCACTGGATGTTTCATTGCAGGACAGTTTTTAAGTAGTAAATCCCCATTAAAATCCTAAAGGGCAGGTATTTACTGCTTGACCACTTTGGGAGTGTTCTGAGGAAGATCTCGATGCAGTCCTGTGCTGGCTCTGTCTCCCATGATGGGCTATTTCACAAAGCTGACTAACCTCTTGCAAGACCTCGTCAGGAAGGAATCTGAAGGGATATCTGTTTCCATCCATGCCACCATTGAACAGGCAATTTAGAGGGTATGACATTCTTATGTGCTGGGGACTGATTTTGGTGTTATCAAATAAAATCGAGCTGAATCTATGACTTGGTTGTCTGCCAGTTTCACACAACATTGCTCTTTTGCAGCAAGCCATGGAAAACTGCTTATTGACAAAATGCTTTCATCTGCAAGAGCTGAACGATCTGATTGCTGTAGAGGTTAGAGGATAATTTAATTTTCTTGGGGGATTTGCTGGTGTGTCTATGTGAATATAGAAATGTAAGAGCTTTCTTACAGTCCTTCATAATTGGTGTCTTAAAGATGCCTGGCTCAAGGATGCCAGACATGCTAGCACCATGTGTGGCCATCTGGTCACTGCTCTGAGGGAAATGGGGCCATCTGCTGAAGCAAAACCAATTCCTCCAGGTTTTCTTGACGGCCTCTCGTGCACACGATGGCTGAGTCCAACTCTGCTTAGTACAGCAGATCTAATGGAATCTGCAGGTCGTAGCCTGTAGCAATCTCCCAAACCCATGTAATTAAAAACCAAACATTTGTGTTGTGTGTAGTTTTCAGTCGCAGCTGAGGTGTCACATTTTCCCTTTCCCAGGTCTGTCATCTCTGGCAGTTTCTAAGACCCTCAAAGCCAGCCTAATTAAATGATCAAAACTACTGCTTCCATCTCCATAGCTTGTTCTCTTTCCTTTATCCAGTTATTTTCCAGAACTTAACAAAGCAGTAAAAACAGTAATTAGTGCTCTAATTGGTTATAAATAATAATATAACAGACTTACTGTCAAAATAACAACCACAAGGCAATATGCTCATTGAGAATCTTTAAAATTCCCAGCACTAAGGCGGTTCAAAGTAGTAAATTATATTACAGCAATTTGCTTCAAAAAAGTATAACCTGTAAATTTATTTTATCCTGACAGCTGTGACAGGCTACACTCCTAAGTGTGCATTTGCTTCAGGTCTGGCTGCTCATTTCTCTTCTTCTGATCCATAGTTCTGATTAAAAGGTTGTGTCTATGCCTAATTTTGAGTTTTCACTCTTTGCTGTGTACCAAATTCATAAGCTCTGTGTTTTGGGTATTTCTCTCAGCTTCACAATCCTGGTGAAATCTTAGCAGCCCCAACGTGGTGTCACCAGAGTGTTTTCTTTGTCTCTTGCAGCTGGTAAATTATTAATGACTCTGCTAAAGGGGAGTGGGGTGGGGGTGCTGGGAGGGGAGCTTGGGCAGGGGGAACTTGGGGGAGCCCTGAGCAGCTGAAGGGGGTGCAGATGGCAGGGATGCACAGGTCAGTGACC
This sequence comes from Dicrurus megarhynchus, assembly GCA_013399195.1. NCBI lineage: Eukaryota > Metazoa > Chordata > Aves > Passeriformes > Dicruridae > Dicrurus > Dicrurus megarhynchus. The sequence goes on along the minus strand of VXAD01011017.1, from coordinate 692,131 downwards.
ACCAGGTTTTCCCACGCTGAATTTTTTTTTTTTTTTTGCCCGTGGGCAGGACAAAAGGGTACTTTCCAACAGCAATGCTGGAGAGGAAACAGATGGATGGAATATGTGAGAAGAGCTTGTGGCAATGAGAACTTGTGCTTTATAGCTGTTGATAGTTTAGCAGTCTTCATCTTTTTATTGTTACTTAAACCTCTGAAAATTGATTAAAATGTTGTCTGGCATCTCCCCTTTCAAAATTACCAGAAGTGCAGTGGGGGAAGGACACCTAATGTTTAATACTTGCCTGCTGGTTGAGATGCTGCACAGTGCTGATGTCTTTTATTGACACGCGGTGCGCTCTGCGATTCATGGGGAACGATGAGGTAATCTAGAGACAGGTCTCTCTCCAGCCACCCAAAAGTGATAAATACAACCTTTGGCAGAATCCTCAGCTTGCTCATTTGCCATAAAACCCTTGAGAAATCTCTCATGTATATGAGACACAGCTGCAACCAACAGCAGTGTTCACTGCATATATATTTTTTCTTTTTTTTAGAGGGAAACAGTGACAGTGCTAACTGAATTATTTAATGCTGTAAATAATGCTGCTGTAGTGTTCTTATAAATTTATAGACTTTCTTGGTAGCTGTTAACACTTGATAATCTCTATGAAGGCTGGTTTTAGTTTAAAAGTATCATAGTTTACTGTGTAATCTGTGGGTGGGGGGGGGGGGAGGCTTTTTTTCCCTCCCTTATCACTCTTGTAGGTGCTCACACTGAATCTCTGTCATTTTGGCTGTTGTATGGGTAGGGCAGTAAAGGAGTCAGCAGTACATCCCAGCTAAAAGGCATAATAATCTCAGGTTAGAGCTGTTGCTTTTTCCAAAATCCACTGATTCAGGAGGAAATGTGCCCAGGAAGGTTGACTCAGCTCTTTCTTCTTCCAAAGCAACATACCCCAGAGGCTATCCCACCTCAATAGGGTTTTATTCTCAGTATTGAAACTAAGAGGTTTGTTTGCTTGAAATAATTATTGTGACTATCCTGGCGTGCTTCCCAAGGCTTCTCAAAGCAGAACTCAAACTGTTCTGACTTGCCTGCTGAACTGAAGCAGGGTCTATCACTTTCTCCCCTAGCCTTGGTCGTGGCTGTGTTTCAGTAATGCTGCAGGTATTTGCAGATACTTACACTTTTATTTCAAATGGAAGTTACTTCTTAGTGGAATGCTAATACTTATTAAAGCATTTTGATGAAACTTTTTTTTCAAAGTAGTTATGAATCTGTTTGAAATCACAGAAGAAATGCTAACCCAGGCACCCAAAGAAGAAGCACCTAGAGTGGCAGTTTTCATCCAGTGGATTTGTAAAACATCTCTGCATTTTCTACAGGATGCTTTTTCTCAATAGCACTGTTCTTGGGATGTTCAGTGTGCAGATGGGTTGATAAATGCAAAGCCTGGTGAGCTCTGTGTGTCAGAGGGAAGGTGTGAGACAGGTGATTTGAACAAGCTGGATAGAGTTGCCCAGTTGGTTTAGTTGCTTTCCTCATGTTGTAGTATAAGTCAGAGCATATAAAAACGTTGCTAAAATATTATAAATACCTCCTTAGACCCTTAAAGGTGACTGTGAGGAGGGGTGTATACTCTTTAAGTATTAATTCTCTTTGCCCTCACCCATGCACATCCTATGAGTATCTAGCTGGAGATTGTCTTTCCTTATAAAATATATCAGTTACCTAATAAAAATGCTTTAACTGTGATGGTACGTGGCAAAAATGATCCCTTCTCGCTAAAGGTTACAGGGCAGGGAGGTTATGCATATCCTTCATCCTGCCCCCAGACTTCTCGATGGAAAGGATACGTGGTGAATGTATTTATAATTAATGTTTGGATGCACAATTTGCCTGTGTAACTGTGTTTGTGGCTCTTGCTTGGTTTGACTCACAAGCCCATTGAAGTGGGTCTGAGTTAAGCAGTTTGTCTTGTCAATGGCTTGGAAGGTAGCTCCAGGTGGGTATTGAGCTGTAAAAGGAAATTTTAAATGATAATTTTTTTTCCTAGTGCCTATTGAGGTGATTGTTTGCTGATCTGTTAGGTGAGGGCATTTTCCATCTGAATGACAGCAGACAGTCCTTGATAGGATTTGGTCGCTGTTTGGAAGGGCAGAACCTGCCCTCTGCTGGGTTCTGCAAGTACTGAGACACTGATAATTTACAGCACTTCACATTAAGACTAATAAAATATGTATTTTGCTGTAATCCACTTTTGCTAGTCTGTCCCAAATTTGCCGAGTTACTCTTCTGTGTTTCAGTATGCTGACTTTTTAAAAATACCTTAAAGTAACTCACTGAAAATGAGCAGGCAGAAAAGAGCACTGTTGGTGCCTCAGAGGTGACTTCCAAGTTATAAATTGCAGATTAAACCTGGATATTTGAGTTTTAACTAGAATGTGTAGATGGTGACTTGGAACAGCAATTAGAGGTGAATTTTTAATGTGGCTTTGGATTGAAAGTTGTTGGAAAATGCTGGAGTTAAGAGTCTTGTAGAAATTTATACATACCCAGACCAACCCAGAGGAGTGGCTGTGCAGAGCCTGACTTACAAGTGAAGTGTTAGGAGCAAAGAGCCCGTTGGAAAGGGCTCTGGGCTGCTCATTGTCTTACAGTGGTCATGGTCATACATCGAGGGTGACAGAACACTGGCACAGCTTGCCCAGAGTGGTGGTGGATTCCCCATCCTTGGAGACACTGAGCAACCTGATCTGGTTGAAGATGTCCCTGCTGTTGGGAGTTGGACGAGGTGACCTCTAAAACTCCTTCCAACCCAAACCATCCTGTGATTCTGTGGTTATGCCATCCTGAGGTCTTACCTGTCTGGTAAGTCCTTTGTTGTGAGCAGGCTTGTGGGTTTTTTTGATGTGAAAAGTTGGGTTAAACTCATTGCTGGGGGCAACAGAGGCCACTGAAAACTGAACAGAGGTTAAAAGGGAAGGAACAGCCAAAGACTTGAAGAACAACTGTTCTTTGTGGGAAAGAGGTTTTTCCTTCAGGAAAGCCTGTGGTGGATGGTGCCCTCGTCTCTTGGACGTGCTCCTTTTCCAGAGGTGGCTGAATCACCTTGCTCACTTGACTTGTTAACCAGAAATCACCTTTTAAAGTCAAACCCAAGGAACAGATCTCAGCAGCTAAATCCAGCCTGGTTTGATATTTAAGGATTGCTATTGAACTTTGGGTTTGGTTTTGGTTATTTTTTCTTTCCCCCCCTTCTAAATTACTGGAAGAAAAACAGCCAAGCAGGCAGTACAAAACTGATGCCTGTGGCTAGCCAGCTGATTTATGGTGTTACACCCTAAAACTTGGTTTTACATAGAAGATGGGAAGAATTCAGGGCTTTCCCGAATGAACCTTACTTTTTTCTGCTCTCTGAAAGATGTTGTTTGTATTTCGTTTTAGTTTAATTGACCTCAGAAGAGAATCTTTTAACCAACTCATTAAATCAGTGCTTCTTTAGAACACCATGATAATTTCTCTGAACTGCTGTGTGCTGCTTCTGTACGTCTGGCTCCATGCCTGTAGGGTTGCCTCAGTCTTTGCAGTGGTCCGTGCAGATGTGGGCTGGTGATGCCTCTTTGGGACAAACCCTTTTTTTCTGCAGGACTGAGGCAGTATTTGCTAAGAGCAGCACAAATGTTTCTGGCCCCTCACTGTGAGGAGGGATAATAACAGGGCATCATTTCCTCCTCCTCTGCCTTCTGCGTTATTCCCAGGACAGGAGTTAGTGACAAGCAAATAGCATCGCAGGGGAAAGGGAATGTAGAAGTCCTGGCTGTGTATATCTGCTGGGAATCCCATATAAAGCTATTCTGCTGAGTTAATTTGATAAATACTGTAGAAAATTGCAGTTGGGAAATCACAGTGTGCTGTGAAAGAGAAAGGCCTCTCTGCAGCACACAGCGAGCTGGGTTTGACTCTACATCTGCCTTTGGCAGCTACAGGAACAAAAACACACCCTGAGTCCAGTTTTCCATATTGAGGTGGCTCAGAAATGAGGTTGAACGGCCCACTGGGCAAGCTAATGCTAAAAAATTTAAATAAGAGTATCAAAATATAGATGGAAGATTGAGTAAAGGTTTTAAACAAGTAAATGAATACATATGTTGGGTTAAAATGCTTCTAATCAGAAACAAAGCTTTCAACAGGAAATAGCTGAAATTTAGGCTTCTGAAATGGTTATAATTTGTCCTTATGGACTTATGGTACCCTTTAGTCATAAAATGTAATAGCAGGTAGTTTTGAACCAGCATTAAAGTCAGTTTTTATTTTAGTTTCTTTCTTTCTCAAAAACTTTTCCCATATTTTGAATTGTGGTTCCTGTGTGTTCCCTGTCCTGGAAGCTGTAATGTGTGCTTTGCTTTCCTATGGCGTATTGGAGTGAAGCCCTCTCCCTAGAGGGCAGGTTTGTGTTAGATATTAGGAAGAAATTCTTCCCTGTGAGGGTGGTGAGGTCCTGGCACAGGCTGCCCAGAGAAGCTGTGGCTGCCCCATCCCTGGAATTGTTCAAGGCCAAGTTGGATGAGGCTCTGAGTAACCTGGAATAGTGAAAGGTGTCCCTGCTCATGGTAGGGGCATTGGAACGAGATGATCTCTAAGGTCCCTTCCAATCCAAACCATTCTAGGATTGTATGATGAGCTGAGGAACTGCTAATAAAACCAGGGGGGTGCATCCATTACAGCTCTGGGGTTTCCCTTTTGGAGGGAGGCAGGAGAGAAAGGAGCCACCCTCATTGCTTCCCTTGAAGGAAATCTCTTGACACTCCTTGTAGTGATGGTTTTGTTGTCCAAGCCAGTTATGAGCCTGCACAGGAGGTTAAAATAGCAGAAAAGGAACTGCAAAATGCTGCTGTGGGAGCAGCTGCTATGTTGGTCCTGCCTCTGGAATCTGTTAAATTGGCTTAGTTATGTTGTAAAACTGCTGCTCAGGTGTTAAAAAGCCACTTTTTTTGGCTTCAGCTGCTGCAGAAACATACATTTCTTGTTAAAGTCCTGATTTGTGTATTTTAGCCGTGTTGTGTTAAACTAAGTTAAAGAAGTGGTAGTGGTAGTCTTAATACAAGTGTGTATAAGAAAAAACATGAGAAGCCATATAGCAACAAGCCACACAGTTTTAAAACTTCATTTTTCCCCTACAAATGTGGCCAAGTAATTGGTTTACAGCAACAAAATTAGAGGTGTCCTCTTCTCATTCCCTCCTTGGGGGTGTCATCCAAGTTTGTAGTCCAAGTGTCTGAACGAAGAAAAGTCAGCCAAAGACCTGTGCAATGCTTTTTTTTGCCAGATTATAATGCAGATTTTAGGGTAATTCATATGTTTTGCAATTAAATTGCATGTAATCAGGAAGATCTGCAAAATCATCCTCCTTCATAAACCCTCTGCAGTAGCTTCCAAAAATTAGGTTTATATAGAAAGACTGATGTATTATGCACAGTTTGCTGTACATGTGTATTTTAAACCAGACAAATTAACTGCATGACAGAGCAGGATTATAGAAGTGCTCTTGCCTGTTATGCTGCAGATGTTTTCTAAATGTGCACTTCAGAAGAGTGTATTAGCTAAAAAATGTATAAAGGAGAAAAAAATCCTTAGCTCTTATTCAAGCAGTGGACTCTAATATATATATATATATATATATATATGTATATATGTATATATGTATATATATATATATATCCATCTCCACTCTGCTTTCTGGTCAGGGAGCTAGAAGGTGCCAAGGGCCTCAGTCTCCTTCTGGTTTTTTTTTGGGATGGGGAAATAAACACCAAAACTGCTACTGGAGCAATAGTTTTGATATTTATGGACACTTTAATACAACAGGCAAAGGCATAATGTATTTCTTGATGATCCTTTGATTTCTCCTGCTCTCCCGTGAGGAAACACTGAGATGCACAAAAAGGTGTTTAAAAGCAGATATTTGTAGATGAATAGAAAGTAGGTGTCGCTAACTTCTCCAATGTGACTTCATTTTGTTTTGTTTTCTAGGATTGCATTATTTATTCTTTTTTTGCTAGGCACAGTTTCACAAACTAAATAAGGTGGATCAGAATCACTGCTGAAGCGCAGCTAGTGAGGATGCTTGTACATAAATATATAAAGATACTAGTCCTGCTCTGGATTTCAAGTGAACAATTCAAGTGGCTTTAAAATAATAGGTCAGCAAAATTTAGAAGTGTTCGTAGAAAATGAAGGCTGAGTACTGAAAGTAAATAACTGGCAACTGCTTTTTAAGGGAAGAAGTGGCAGTTGAGGGGAAAAAGGACCACAACTGGAAAACAGATTCTGGGGCAACAGACAAACGTTGATTTTTAGGGTAGATGTAACTGATTCCTAGTTGCTCTGGTGGGCTAAAAAAAAGTCTCTCTTTCCATTTGCACCACCTGGAAGCCACAGCTATCCCTGAGCCACGTTCATCTGTTCTGTCCTGGAAAGGAGAAAAGTAAGTGACCCCACTGGCATTTAAACCTGTGGATTTAAGGAGTATTTCACTTGAGATTAGCCCACTAAGCCATTCCTTCTGCCTATTTAAACAATTTTATTCCAAGAAGGACACAGGAGTGCAAATATTATTGTTAACTGTACTTGGAGGTAGGAAATGTGTATTTCTGTCGCTAGTGAGTTTGTTTTATCAGCCCCTTTATTTTTGAAGGGATAGCAACGTGTTCATTAGGAATGCTGTGATCTAAGATTTTGGTTATTCCTTTTCTGTTGGATCCTGTTTGATCACCCAAAAGTTTTTTCCCCCTTGCTTATCCTCATCTTCCCCAGGTACCAGGGAAAGTCTAAGTAGCTCAGAAGCTCTGCAGGCAAGAGAAGTCTGGGAGGCTTCCTGAGTTATCCTGATGGGTGCAGATCTGGTTTTGATCTCCTCGCTGCAGGTTGGCTACAGCGAATTTGCATGATTTCGTGATATGGAAAAGCATCAGTGACAAATTAGTGCACTCAATTTGCCTCTCAAAACGGGGCTGTAAACTCACATTGCAGCTAGGGAGGTAAATGGCTGGACTCAGAGCACTGATCTTTGCCTTATTCAGTGTAAGGGTTCAGAGGTAAAGGAAAAGAAAAGGCTTCTGAACCTTCATAAAACTCATCTTTTATTTCCTCAAACATTTTTTTTTTCTTCCTAGAGCAGCTAATATTCTTTAACACCCAAAAAACCACCAGCCAGTTGTGTACACTTAATGCTCATGGTGGTATTTTTCCAAAAACAATAGAATACCGAGCAGAGAAAACAAACTGCCTCAAGCATGCAAATCATGATTGAGGGACATTTTTCACCATGCAGAAATGTATTCCTAAAATACTTTTGGGGCATGCTGCCTTTTGTTTTAGCTAGTTCTGGGTATTTCTGGCACTGGGGTCCTGCTGGTGGCCTCTTGCTGCTAGGACTGAGGTGTAATTTGCTGACAACAGGGGGCAGAGCGAGTTTGTGTTTTAAAGGAAGAGAAATCCCTGTCAGAGCAGTCAATGGTTATTTTTTTATTCCAAATGTAAGCGTTGTCTTATGAAAGAGATAATAGCAAGTACTCCTCTGTTTAAATCTGCTGTGCAGAACTTTTGGATGTCAAAGCATTTCAAAGGCTTGGTTGCTGTCTTGGATCCTCTTTTATAAAGCAGATAAGGCAGTTAAGCTATAAGTTTGTATTTATTCAGGTTGATTCAAAATCTTTTTATTAACTGTTTATTTAATTTTAGCCACCCAATATGGCTCTGGCAAGCTCTCAGCATACTTCTGGCTGCCTTGACTGTCTAAAGAGACTTTTGGCAGGGTCCTAGGTCTGGGATTTGCACGCTTTTTCCATCCTAACAGGCATGCTTGAGGCGCCTAACCATACTTAGAAAATAAAAAAGGAACAAACTTCACTTAACCATGAAAGGAGTAGGAAGGGAATCTGTTGCTGCCGTTATTACCTCCACACTCCTTGATCTAATTTGGTCTTTGATGCTGATGGAGTGGCAACCTCGTTTCTAGAGCACTTAAAAAAAATGCATTAAAGCATCTGAAATGGTCTTTGTAATTTTTGCTTTATTTTATTTAAAGGGGTAAAGCATAGATTTGAGGGTGTACTTGTAATATTTCTCAAATATTCATAATTATCTGACAAGGTAACACATTGCTTCTGGGACAGGCTAAATGCACGTGTTGAAGGCTTTTTCTGAAATTATCAGTTCTTTTCTGTGGATCCCGTGCTCCTGGCCTCAGTTTCATGTTCACATGGACATGAACAATCACCTATGGAAGATATTGGCAGGTATCAGAGCTGTGAGTAACAGCTCACAGGTAACACAGGGTTCCAGAGTCCAGAATCTTGGATTTTCCCTCTCTTTATGTTGGACTTGGATTTCCCAGTGCATTTGATGTACAGTCTATGTTCTGACTTCTTTTGTTTTTAGCTGAGCCCAGCTGAATTATTAGGGGCATTGTTAAGGCAATGGCTAAGGGCAGTCTTCATTTAGAATAAGGCATTGGAAATTCCATGTACGTTCTTTATATGGAAATGTTTATACAATATAAACTTCTGCTTAAGAAAGCAACTCTTTTTCATCTGGACAGTCTCTCCATACAATGCATCATGCCAGACAATAGATGAAGTGTTTTAATGGTGGTAAACAGTGTGTGTGTGTATGTATATACATATTAAAAATATATATTTATATATATTCAACCGCATGTGAAAAGTCCTTTCATTTCCTGCCTTTTAAGGGGAGATTGTATCACAGAGCTACCTACCCTCAGTAGGATGTGGAGCTCCCACGTTTGAATGCCACAGAGCTCATTTTTCTGAAATGGGAGGGAGACAAATTACCTACGTGTTATGATGGACAAATCAATCCCTTAGAAGTTGTAATTAAAATTCTGCCACGTCTTGCAAAAATTACAGGGAAATCACTTTGAAATTATAATAGCATGTGTAGTAGCTGTTTAAAATACAGCTACTATTCATAAATTCCTGAAGAGAATATTCATCTGATGTCTAAACTTTTGCATGGTCTCTGTGTAGCAGAAGAGACACAGTGTTTCCCAGAGTAATTTTTACTATTTCAAATGACTGCAAATAAAAATTGCAAACGTGTTTGCTGCTCATGCTTACACACATGTGCTCAAAAAAATCTATTCTAAAACTATTTGTTGTACAGTTGCTTTTAGGGATGAAAGTAAGGCAACAGCAGCACAACAGAATGCTCTTTCTGTCATATTTATAGTTGTGATGTAAATAATTTAGTTTAGATTATGTTCCAATATTTTCTTCTCACTTTAAAGGAGGAACGGTAGCAGCATATCCCCTTACCTACCACATGCACTGTCTTAATGTGGCTTCCCTTTATTAAAATGTCAAGTATCCCATCTCTCCATTTCCCAGTTACTGCCTTTCTGCACTTCATATCACTGATGGACCCAACTACTACAGATACCATGCAAACCTTCATTAAATCAGTGCAGTGTACACTGACTTGAGCAGTTGGACCAGCTCCTGCAGCTCAGGTATGGATGAAAAAACCACACGGAAGTATTTGGAATGAGTAAGTGCCAAAGTATCACTGACTTTGGCTGGAATTGGTATCCGCTTAAGGCTTCCCCTCAAACAGAAACTCTTTTCCCAAATAATAAAAGTTATTAATTAAGGAGCAGCAATAGCTTATCACAGAATCAGAGAATGGTTTGGGTTGGAAGGCACCCCAAAGATCATCCCTTTCCATCCCCCCTGCCATGGGCAGGGACACCTTCCACTATCCCAGGTTGCTCAGAGCCCCGTCCAACCTGGCCTTGGACACTGCCAGGGATCCAGGGGCAGCCACAGCTTCTCTGGGCACCCTGTGCCAGGGCCGCACCACCCTCACAGGGAAGAATTTATTGCTGATATCCAATCTAAACCTGCCCTGTTCCACAGTCAGTAGTTGCTGTATTTTATGCTGTTTTCCCTTGGAATCTGAAGGCACTCTGCTATTTCTGTTTTGCAGCGATAAATGGATCTTGCTGTTGCTCATGGAAGGTACTGAACCTTTAAAAAGTCAATATTCAAAGAAACAAGAGACGAAAGTCATGTTTTGATTGCCTGATATGGTCATGGATACTATTTAATAGGCAAAATAAGGCATTTAATTTCAAATGAGGCAAGCACCTGTTTTTCTCTTGGTGTACTGTCGGGGCTTGGGTGGTTTTGTTTTGGTTTTGTCCCTTCCCCTGCACAGAGGCCCTGAATGCCAACAAAACCAGTTTAAAATGGTATTCATGTCCTTCCCTATAAGCTATCAGATCCACACCTATGTTTTATTTGAAATGCACAGGGTTCCCTAACGAAGCTCTTGGGCTGCCCTAGAGCCCGGAGCGCGCACAGGGCTTTTTCTGTGCATCCCAGCGGGTAGCTATAGGTGTAGTTTCCTTTGACCTCCCGGTGCCGGGAGCAGGGTGAATGGGAGAGAGCTATGTAAGGCAATGTCTTTGCAGCAGCCCTTCTGTGGAGGGGAGTTCTCCTGCCTTGGAGCTGGCCCAGCCCTCGGTGCGTCGGGGGGAAGGAACGCGCCAGGCCTCCCGCCGCAGCGCTGGCCCCCTCCACGCGTGTGCCCTGCCCCGAGCTCCGTCTTCCTAACAGCTTCGTTTCCTCTCTTTTCAACGTGTATCTATCAACAAAATGCTTTCCGTCATTTCGGGCTATTTTTGTCCCCCTTATCGCAGCTATTTCCGCGGGTAAATAGTTCTCCTGGCGCTGCTGCCGGAGCTGGAGCGCGCGCTGGGGTACGGGAGGTGCGGGCTGCGTGGGAGGCGAGAGGCAGGGCTGCAGAAACCCTTCTCTTTTCTCGCCTGCTTCCAGCAGAACAGCTCCTGTCAGGAGCAGGATTGTGCCTTGAAGAAGGAAAAAGGGGGGGGGGGGGGGGAAAAAAAAAAAGAAAAAGA
>VXAD01011017.1:634391-681202 GCA_013399195.1 Dicrurus megarhynchus | reverse complement strand
GGGGGGAGTAAAAAAAAGGAAAAGAAAGAAACCCAACCCCAGAAAAAAAAATACTAAATTTTATAAATGTAAAATATGTTCAAGGAGTCAAAAAAGCAGAGTAACTGTTTTTTCCAGTTCGCCTGGCTGTGCAATCACCTGTATGCTCTTTGTTGATTTTTAAATATATTCCCCCCTTAATTGTTTTAGAGTGATGGTGCCTTTTAGATATCTAAGTACCTGGTGGAGAAAGTTGCAGGGCAAGAGTGGAAGCTCTAGCATGGACCTGTGATTACTTTATTTAAAGATTCTGGTTTTTTGTCTAAAAAAAAAATCACCGTAAACAAGTGGGGACTGAGAAATCTCCAGTCTGCACAGCAGGAGCATGGAAACCAGGGTTCCCCTTGTTCAAGCAAACGTGTGATCCTAGAATCACAGGATATTCCAGGTTGGAAGGGACCCACAAGGGTCATCAAGTTCAGCTCTTCAGTGGATGATCCATACTGGGATCAAGCCCATGACCTTGGTGTTATCAGCACCATGCTCTGACCAGCTAAGCCAATATGTGCTTCTTTATGTGCTCTATGTTATGGTCTATTATAACTCAGTATTTTCAATAATTTTGAAGGTTTTTGCATGCTGTTCCAGCAATTAGTAAAGTAATTGTTCCGCTTCATACCTTTTTTGGGGGGATTTTTGTCAAGATTCTCAGGGAGCTTTTGTTCTTTTTTTATGGAGGTTTACTGAATTTATAATTGCTTGAAATTTTATAGGGATGTGGAGGAGGGAATTACATAGGTGTCTCTGCACATTGCTGGAATGAGCACTTGTCTGAATCTCGAAAGCTTTTTCCAGAAAATGCCATCATTTTCCCCAGACTTTATAAAAACTCAATTCATTGAGTAGTGGCAGAGCAGGTACTGACTTCGAAGAATGTGTATCACATGTCAAACTACTTTGTAAAGGGAAGAAAAACATATAAGCACTTTTTAATCCCTTAAACACCCTCACTTTGTTAGGGCTTATGTCAGCATTGACATGCACAGCATTGACATGCTTTAGCTGTAGGACTTTCTAGCATTAAATTGGAGTAAACTTTATTGAAACTGTGAGATGCATCATATTTGGTACTAAAGGCTGACTGTGAAAAGTGGGTTTCCAGACTGAAAGGTGTGAGTCCAAGGGAGATCACGGGGGCTGGGGATGGAGTTGGGAATCTGACAGAAGTTAATTTGACTGTGGTTGTATTTGAAGGTCATTTGAAATTATTTATCTGCAGGTTAACTTGCTCTTGAGAAAAATGACAAATTAGATGTCTAACGTATGTTAACCTTAGTGAGAGTCTTGTTATTCAGCAAAACATTGTTGCATTGGTGGTGTAGTGATGATGATGTGAGGAGAGCCACTCTAAAACCAAATTAAAATTGCAACTTCCATTACATTACTACCTTAATTTGTAACTGGATGTTGACTTTGGGAATGTAGCATCATTAACCAAAGGAGCTGTGTGATGTTACTGCAGTTCCCCTGTTTGGTGTTCAGCCTCATGTGTTCCCACGGTACAAAGAATTCTGTTGCTGTTCTTCATTTCTTCCCCTAGATCCACATCTTTGAGTTATGCCATGCTCTTACTACTCACCTTTATCTTCATCACAGCATTCTCATATCCATTTTGTGCCTTTTTTTTTTTAATTGAATCGCTAACAATGGGTTTCACTTACTAATTTTATCTTCTATTCTTCTAGATATAATAGCGTATAGTATCTGACTTGATTTAATGAAATAAAGATGGTTACCTGAAAATAACTCTTCAGTGGAAATGTCAAGGTATCATTTTTTTGTCTTTGGGCTCAGTAGCATTTGGTGCCTTTTTTTTTTTTTTTTTTGTTACATGCATTAGTGTGTAAGAAAACCAAACCCTGACATTGCCCTTGGATATTTTTGATTGCAATAGGATTATGGCTTTGAAGGATTAATACTTGTACAATTAACACTGCTGTAATTGGCAGTTGCTATTAATTAATAGTGAGTGTCAGGAGTAAGTTCTCTCTTCTAAGCAGGACAGGTCAGTTTCAAACAAACTTGAACCAGCCCCTGAATGAGCTTCTATCTGTACCAAGAATTTTGGATCTTGTCATTGCATTGAACACCAAATTGCACCTACATCCTAGCACAGGGAGAAATCAAAGCTGATTCTGCAGTGCTGTTGTGTAAGCTGCAGCTGAAGATCTGCCCCTTGTTCAGTTTGACTAACCTTGAAATATCAGTGGGATTTCAGTTGTCAGGCAACTAAAAGCTTTGCTTGTGTTTTTATCTTTTTACGGGTACCCGGGTGCTTTGTCATCTAGACTAGTTTGTGTTTCGTACCACAAAGGATTCTCTGTATCTAATATTTGACCTGAAAGTGTTACTGAAGGGAGCTATTAAACTTACAGATCTACTCCTCACGTGAATCCTACAACTCACAGTGGTCACTCATGTTGTCACATTGGGAAACACGCCGAGCTAAAGTGTGTTAAGATCAAATTAATTAGCAGAACTGTGGGAAATCTGGATATTTCTTTTTATTTCGGCCCTAATCTCACTCTAAAGCTACTCAAGTTACAAGCCAGTGCTTGTAACTTTTGGAGGCTACTTACCAGTTTTATCACTGTTTTGCACTAGCATGTGTCTCTCATCTAGAGGATGAAAAACAAATGATACTTGTTTGGAAGAAAGCTGACATAATTTGTGCCATGGGTTATCAATTAAAGCAGGCTTTTTAAAATCTGCTCTGTCGAGTGGGGAAGGGCAAGGGGTGAAGAAAAGAGAAAGCAAGATTTATCTTCCTCTTTAATAAATAAATTGCCTTGATTCCAGTTTGGAAATCTGAACAAATGATGGTGCAATTACCATTTTTCATGAAAAAAGTGAGGTGGAAGAGATTTCCAGTCACTAGTCTTGTGGTTTAGATGTTTATTCATAGTGCCAGAGAACCTGTTTCGGATCCCCATCCTCAAATGATGAGGTGTGAACCCACACCCGCTGGAGTGATCCAAGAGCATTCGGATGCAGTATTCAGGATAGGGTTGCCTTAGCCTCTTCTTTTGTACAACTTGGGAAAACAAACAAAAATCTGGGGTTCTACCTGGTGTGAGAACTTCCCGCCTTGCCTCCAGGTGAGTGCCATAGCCAGCCGACACTGGAGTCAAGTGAAATCCTGTCAACAGGAGAGGAGCCACCTTGGCATGCCCTAAGAGCCAGGGATTGCAACACTTGGCAGGCTTGTGCAAGGATTAATTCCAGTAACAGCTTGGGATGGGGCCAGCAGAGAGTTTGAACTGCAGTGCTGCTGGGGAGTCCAGAACCACCACTGCCACATTTTTTGTTTTCTAGATCTGCCTGTGCAAAACCACGTTTTTAAATTTATGCTTTTAGTGTATTCAATTCAAAGTCATCACCAGGGATGGTTTAGCCAAAATTAGGTTTGAATGGATAATGTATTTGCTGAAGAGAGCATGCAGCTTTGATAACTGGAATTTTCCAGTGATCATTAGGTAACATGTTTTTTGTCAATAAGCAGGCCTGTGGAGTGACTGAATGATCCGGTTTGTCTTTCTGGCACTGAGTTTTCTCAGTTATTAGAAAATCTGCGTCGTATCACAGCTGTGGGGTGAAAGAGCAGCACTGTGGATGAGCTTTGCAACTTGTCTCCTTCCATTAAAAAAATTGCCATGGATAAATAGAAAATCCTTTTGTAAAGGGTACATCAGGTGTTCTTGACTCCTTAGCACTGCAGGAAACACTACAGGAAATAATAGCAGTGTTTAGTAGAAAGATGTCTGCCAGTACCTAAAATGGTAGATTTACTATTCAACATTACTTAGACCCAAAGTTTTGTAGTTCAAGACCAAATTTCTGATTTGTAAGCAAAAGTTTTCTGTACATCCTGTTTGCTGCCTTGGTAATAGAGAATGATTTTGTTATTAAGCTACAACACGAACACTGACAGGGTTCTCTGTCTTCTTTTATTAGCAGCAAGTTGTGGAAAATCACATTAGCGACAGTTCTGCTTCAGGATAATAAGTTAATTTTGAAGTAAGTAGGTATAGAATAGTAACCTGGGCCAAGTTATCACAAGTGGTTTCAACCTGCCTTGTGAATTCCAAGCAAAATCCATGTAAAGGAAGCATTAGAGTTATGGGGTAGAGATTCCTAAGGTTTCTTACCCGACCAAAGTGAGCAATAGAGGACTAATATAAATGTACTGTAATACAAAATTACAAATGATGTTTTCAACACTTTTAATTGATTTGATTTGATTTGGCAATATATTTAGCAGCGTTTAATCCCAGGTACATTTTAACAAGAAAGATGTCAACTAGAGAGTCTGGGCAAACAACTTGTTGAAAGTTCCTGGTTGCCATCAGTGTATTTGTTTCCAAAGTAGGTCTCTTAGTCTGTTTCCCATCATAGTGTCCTGAGAGGACCTTGCTCTATCTTTTTTTTAAAAGCTTTGGTATGTGTTCTTCTCACGATATGTATAAGTATTTCCATTAGAGTTAATCAATCAACACCAAATAACAAATGCTTTTACCATTAATGGGAGCACTGGGTGTGCGAGGAGGGCAGGACTGTGCATGTAAAGGCAGCACACGGAACCCAGGAGGAAGTGCTGTGGGGTATTTGCTGCTCGATAATATCCCAGGCAGGTCTCATGTTGGGTTTGTGTGGTTGCCTTTTAGGGTAGAGCCAGGTTAGGGGGTCATAAAATGTGCAGCTTGTTTTCCAGTTATGTACTTTGCCAGACAATGGAAGTGGGACCAGGGTACTACTTAAAATATATATGGATGGGAAGAAAAGAATAATTCATTTAGAAAACATTCCATCCTTTTTCATTTATCGATCACTGTACTGATACCAGCTCCACGTTGTCAGCACATCCCACCTGGAGGTTTTCTGCAGCACTCAGTAATCCAAACAGCACTTTCTGCTTTTCATGTGGCAGCAGTCAGGTCTGGTGTATTTGCATATCTCTAATTAAAGCGAAAGGAGATGTGTAATTAGTGGGTGATGCTACCTGATTCTTTCAGTGAATCTGTCATTGTTAGAAGGCCGTGGTATGCAGAGACCAAGCAGTGTCTGTCTGTAAGTGATGCTCAAGGCTGAAGGAACCTTATCTGTCAGATTTTTAACTTGCTCTGTCTTTCAGCTTCTGAGGCTGTCTCAGCTTAGCTGGAGAGCTTCAGATGAGTGGCAGGGACAGTTGTGCTTTTTTGGTGTTACTCTGGGATGTGGGTTGTGAGTAAGAGACAGGGGCACTGACATAGCCCCCGCCTCGGCAGCAGCTGCACCGCAAGGTGTTTGCCATTGTATGGGGCTGTCTGCCCTGTCTGCTCCCTTGTTGGTGAGGGAAAGGGCTGATGGGTTGAGCCAGGTAATGGTTATATGTATTTTTCTACTCCTAAAAAGCAAAAAAAAAAAAGGGGTGAGTCAATCATGTGTCCTTTGTGCCAGGCATGAGACATGGAGGCCAGGAGATGGGACAGGCTTGCCGAGAGCTCAGCAGGATGGTAGGTGCCTGTCAGAAACACAGATTCACACAATATGCTGAGTTGGAAGGGACCCACAATGATAACCTAGTCCAGCTCCTGGCCCTGCACAGGTCATTCCCAAGAATCCCACCACGTGCCTTAGAGCACTGTCCAAATGCCTCTGGAGCTCTGCCAGGCTTGGTGCTGTGACCACTGCCCTGGGGAGCCTGTTCCAGTGCCCAACCACTCTCTGGGTGAAGAACATTTTCCTGATATCCAAGCTAAACCTCCCCTGACACAACTTCAGGCCATTCCCTCAGGTCCTGTCGCCTGTCACAGAGCAGAGATCAGTGCCTGCCCCACCTCTTCCCCTCATGAGGAAGCTGTGACTGTGATGAGGTCTCTCCTCAGTCTCCTCCAGGCTGAACAGAGCCAGTGCCCTCACTGCTCCTCACACGGCTTCCCCCAGGGCCCTTCACCTTCCTTGTGGCCTCCTCTGGGCATCCCAGCCCCTGGGCCGTGACAGAGAGGTGTGGGAGAGGATCAGCTCCCTGCACGGGGGTTTGCAGAAGCAGTGTGATGTCTTGCATACAGTGGGTTATTTTTGCAGACATGTAATTATCTTCTATTTTCTTTCGGCTGAGAGGCTCCCTTAGATGCGGTTTGAATTAGCGGGCATTCCAGCGTTTCTCTGACAGCAGCGAGGTGCAGGCTTGAAAGTAGCTAATTACATGTCCTTGGGATTAGAGGATTTGTGTATGCAATTAAATTTCTTTTTAGCTCCCTCAGAGTTCAGCCTGCTTCCTTTAGTTTTGATTCCTAAATGGACATCCCTGACAAAGCTTATGTGCAGTTTTCTTCACCTAATTTGTAGTTGGTTGCTTGGCATTGTTGGGGAGCAAAAGAAAAATTAATTGGTGTTCAGGCAGTGAATGTTTTATTTTTTGCACTTGCTAGTGCAGCATTCAAACAAGTCCCTGCCATTTTATTTATGACCAAGTGTTTAGTTTTATTGAGTATTCTTTGAAAGAGGTAACAAAACTAGTGATAAAGAGTATGACTATTTTTAAAATTATTTGAAGCTAACTTTTTTTATTTAAGAAAGTGTGATCTTGAACCAATTTCATGTGTATTGAGAACTTTTTCCTTGAGTTTCATTATGTATCACTTTGTCTTGGGGAAGAAAACTCGGTGGGATTAGGCCAGCTATTTTAACTGTATAACCTCCAATTTAAAAAAGTTACAGTAAGTATAATGGGTTTTTTTTTAAAGAAACTGTTTTCTATTTAAATTAGGGGTATTTTACTAATTTATTTCTCTTCACTGTGAAATTTTAATAATTAAGCCAAATGACCTGATGAATAAGAGTCTTTTCTTAGTTAAATTATTTAACTCCATTCTCAAGTGAGAGAGAGATTTCCTGTGGAGTTCTTTCTGATTCATGTTAAGCTGAAACTTCCTCTGAATTTTAGATCCTTTCCTATTAAGCAAACACTTGTGCTTGTTTCACTTGCATAGTTTTAGCATGGACCTCCCTTAATCTATGCATGGATGACTTGAACAGAAATACCACATGTGATAAATACCTGTTAAAGACTGTGAGGAAGTCCTGCACAACCTGAAATAGCAAATTCTTAGAATTGGTTCTTCCATGCTTCCAGGTGGAGTGAGGGAAGAAGGGATAAAAATATTTTTTTTTTCGTATTTTATTTCTTTGTCTTGCTTAATGGGCCACATAGATTTCTAAATCAATTTTGCAGATGTTAAGTTTAAAGAAAATTACACATTCAGAGTATTCTTCAGTGTTATAATTGATAGCAAGCATCATGAGTCATTTATTGTTTGCAAAGGCACTGAGACATTCATTAATGCCACATTTTACTAATGATCTCAGGATAAGTTAATAGGTCTGAGTTAAGGCCCATAGATACTATCAACTCATTTAGTATTTTGTAATGTTGAATTAAGTGTACTTGTGCAGTATTAAATGCCCTGGTCTGGTTCTGATAGAATATTCACACACAAGCTTAATTTGGGAAGTTGTGGGGAGGCTTAATCCTATTCACACATTTGTGATTGCTGCTTTTGCTGTGGGACATCATGCAGTCATAATTGAAAGGATGTTCATTAAGCATATTTCATTAATATATAATGAACACCATAAATACAGTGACCTTTGAGATAATTCACTTACTTGTCTTGATTCATTACTGCATTTTCCACTTGTTTATTCTTCAGACATGAAAATGCATGAATTCCTTAGCTTCCCATACCTCACAATGTGTCATGTGTTTTATGATAACCTGTAAGGGATTTTATAAAGAATCTGCTATCTGTGCTTTAAAAGCCACTAAGGACAGAAAGAGGGAATTAGACTTCAATTAGCATACCTGTGACTATCCATCACTATTTCTTTATGAATGTAAATGTAAATATGTGAACATTCCTTACAGACAAGTAGATTCCTGAGTCACAGAGTCACTCATGTTGGAAAGTCCACCCATGAACCCAGCCAGTGCCAGGTCCACCACTAAAACCATGTCCATCCCCCAGCAGTCCTTGTTGTATGAAATACTCCTATTTAACTAGGCAGGTACGTATGTTCTTGTGTATATTTAAGGGGGGGAAAAAAGCCCAAATAAAATAAAATACATTTTAAAAAAATCAATAATATCTTCAATACTTAAAGTTATAAAATGACACTTCGTGTGTGATCCTTTCCATTTAAGTCATCTTCAAAGAATGTGCAAAGCTGGTTCAATTTCCTTTGGCTTTCTTTGTACACAACACACAAAATGTAAGGTCTTCCAAAGACTTGGAGGTGAAGTTTAATTTTGCTATCTGAAAATTATTCGATTATAATATCAAATTATTTTTTGTATACTGGTGAAGGTTGGCAATGACATAGAAGAGCTGAAGAACAAAGTCTGTCAAGAACATGTTATATGTGCATAGTACATTTAGAGTAAACATTCAGTTGTGATAGGAGTGTTTGTATCCATGAGCAATACTTCGTTTCTTCCTCTTAAAAATCGAATTATGATGAAATAAACCTGAGGGGAATATCATTCAATTTGCTGTTGTAATGGCTTGAGTTAGAAAATGAAGCTTCCATTTTCTTTTTCCTACCTTTTTGTGTTACTCTTGCATGTACCCAAAGCAATAAAATGTTTCAGTCAGAAGACCAAGAAACCTTTTTATTTCCTCTACCCCAACAATCTGAATAATTTCCAAACTACTGATTGATAGTAGATCTCATTTTATTAAGTCTCCATTTTGACTTTTCCTAATGGAGCAATTACCTTCCCGATGCTGCGATTCCGCAGCCACTTCCAATGCACACACATTCCTTTGATTCAATTTATCTGAAATGGAAGGGTGGCTCTGTTGGTGAAGGTTTTATGTCTGTCCCTGTGGTTTGTATTGATGAGCTCTGTGAGGAGCTTCAGCTCACAGAATCCTTTGAAATAATCCCTGGAAGTTGTGCTTCCCTCTTTACATCAAGTGCTTTGGTGAGCAACCAAGTGGTGTTTGACCTATTTTTGTCTGAAATGCATCCATAAAACTCATCTAGAGGAGCAGTATCAAGTAGCCTTCCAGTACCTAAAGGAGCTGCAAGAGACCTGGAGAGGGACTTCTGACAAGGGCATGGAGTGACAGGACAAGGAGGAATGGCTTTAAACTGGCAGAGGGCAGGGTTAGATTAGATATTAGGAAGAAATTCCTCCCTGTGAGGGAGGTGAGGCCCTGGCACAGGTTGCCCAGAGAAGCTGTGGCTGCCCCATCCCTGGAAGTGTTCAAAGCCAGGCTGGATGGGGCTTGGAGTAACCTGATGTAGTGGAAGGTGTCCCTGCCCATGGCAGGGGGGTCAGAAGGGGATGATCTTTGAGGTCCCTTCCTACCCCAGCCATCCTGTGATCCTAAATTGTCAAGGACACCTTCAGTCTGTTCACTGCCTCACAGTGGCTGAGAAGAGCCATGGTGTTTCCAATGTGTGCAACTTCTGGAAGGATTCCTCAGCCTTCTGGAGATCTCTTGGAGTTGAACTTGTGGATACCAGGGAAGCAGTCACATGAACAAGAAGTGAGATCATGTGGTTGCTGCTTATCTGTTTTGGGGGGAAAGTTTCTGTCTGTTTTAATAGAATATGTGGCTAACATGTTAAGAGGCAGCATTCTTATAGACCATGTATGAGAAAAACCCAGGATGAGAAGAAAGGGATGCAGAGGCACAGGATCCACAGATGAGTTGGATACTCCAGTAGTGTTTCGCAAATGCCATTTACAAAAAATCAGTTTCTTTCACAGCATTGGGCTACATCATATCTTTTCTAGGATTTTGTGCCTTGTGAAGGAAAACGTTGACTTTTTCTTTGTTTTCTGAAGTTCATATTCTTGGATCAACTTGGTTATGTGTTCTCTCACAATAGCAGGTTTTAGTGCCTCAGAACAAAGCCTTATGGTATCTTTGTACTGCTGCTAATAGTGTTTACCAGCTGCAAATGATTTAGAAGTCTGGAGCAGATATGAATTGTTTTGAATTTGAATTCTTTCCATCAGAAATTCTTATCCCTCAAACCTATTCCTACACTAATATAAAATCTATCAACACACAAATAATACGATATTTTCTGCATGCCATAATTATTTAAGTTTCTATCTATGTTTTATGGTTGATGGAAAACTGGCAGAGTTGGATCTGGCATAGCAAGACCGGTTCAAACGATTATCAGTTTGCATGTTTGACATTCTTGGCCTGTTAAGTGTTGTATTTTACACTTAATGCTTCAAGATTAGCATGATAGATTAGCTTGCTTAGATGAGTGTTTTTATAATTTATGCTCTTATTAACTGTTCTGTTGATCCTAGAAAAAATGTCTTTTTTTTCCTTGATGGATGTCACGTCACAGGAATACAGCTTGTAAATCAAGTGCTGCTTTATGCGGTGGTGATGTTGGGTTAGAATCTATTTCAGATGAAAAGTACTGAGATATATAGATATGAAAACCATCAGGAAATGCAAAATGTCCTTCTGCTGACTTGTGATGTAAATTCACAGATTCTGTCACCTGCCTTGCAAGCTTTGCTGCTCTGGTGTTATCCATAAACAAGATTAAATTTCCTGAAGATGAAACGAAGGAGCCTGGCAAGTCCAAGAGGCATCAGAGTTCAAGAGCTACCAAGAACTCACACATCCTTCTGCCTAACACCAGGATGGGTGAAAGTCAAGATAGGAACAAGCCAGGCTGCACAAGAGAGTACAAAGCTTCTATTTAGCTTGATTTAAAGGCTGTCTGTGATCACACACATCTGTGCTTTTACACCTATGTGCAAATAGTATCTGGGACTTGGGATGCTCTTTAGGGTACTACATGCAAGAGCAGATTCTGAAGTATTTATACACAGACATTATGCAACATCTGTGTTTCTTTTTCAATCCAGATTCTGGACTGTAGCGTCTCTTAAAAAGCATCTGGAGATGTGAAAGAATTTTGGATGATATTTCCTTCAGATTTTTCTCCTGGATACTCTGGATTCCTCAGTTTCTTCTTGTGCCAATGGTTTCTCTCATTACAGTCAAGTTATATAATCATAGAACAGAGACCTATGTATAATAACTGCATGCATGCATTTGTATAGTTCAGAAACCTAAAGGCTGTGCTCAAACGTGGTAATTTAATATGGTCACTAAAATTTCAGTTCTCCTCCACTGAAAAAGGTCACCAAATCCTCTTTATAGCCATCTGTATAAATAACTTAGTTATGTATTGATTTTTCAGAGATAACCTTTGGCTTGTTTTGCACCTGCTCTGAGCTGGTTAAGCGCGAGGCAGATCCAATTTAGAACACATACATAGCTGTGTTAGCACGTTATTGTACCTGAGATTGTAAGCCAAGGCTCTCAGCTTTGAACTTCAGCTGGCTCAGGCAGTTGTGGCTCTGAGCATCAGCTGAATATGGAACACAAACACTGATAGCATAAATCTCACCCTGTGGGGCCTCGGATCATTCCGTACTCTTTTGAGTGCCAAACACATAAAATTTTTATGTCCTTCAAATAATCATTTTTTCCCAGGCCTGATTCCAACCTTCACCTCAAAGAGAATATTGCTCAATACAAGTTAAAAAGCAATTCTGAGGGTGAAATAGAGTAGGAAACATTGGCTGCTGTGGGGATCTTTCGAAATGGATTTAGTGAATGACTGAGTAATTACTGTTCAGCACTAATAATTACTGAACTATTAATATGGTTAAAAAAAAGACAACTCCACAGATTCCAGCTTCTTCATGTGGAAAATCTCTAGCATCTAGCTCATGGTTAGAAGATCGTGGTAGGAGTCTGTGGCTCCCCTTGTTATGTGCGTTAAACACCTTGTCATTACATGTCCAAAAGTTGTCACTTGCACCTGGAGAGGCTACATTAGAAACTCATTAATACCCAGGCTAATTTTAATTATTCTCTCTTGTGTAGAAATAGATCTTAATTTAGATTAATGCCAGACCTCTCTGGGGCATTTTCAGAATAACCCAGGCAAATAGTTTCCGTAAATATGTATGTGTATATTAGTTTAGCAGTGATTTTAAATTTTTTTTTTTTTGTTAACTAAAAATAGATTTTGGTGCCAATATCTTCCTTCAACCGAGCAACTAAAGATCATTGTTACAAGGTTAGGTCCTTAAAAGGAGCAGATAAATCCTCCAACAAGCACTGTATGGGTAGGTGTTTGTAAGCTGCTTTTTCAAATATCACTATGAGGTGTTTTGTGGAAATGTGTAGTGTTGTTTTCTTTGCTCTCTCCATTCTCTTTGCCCTCCTCCTTTCCATTCTCCTGAACAGTAATTAATGCCCAGGATCAGCATGGTTGCTGCTGCCATGAGAATATACTGCAGGAAGAACAAAAGAATGACGTGTGCTTTGAAAAGGAGCCAGACAGTGAAAAATGATTACAGCCTGCTTAATTACAGGCTTTTTCAGAGCAGCATGTTTAGTTTTGCATCACCTCAAAAACTAATAACTTCATGGCTTTTTAAAACCAAGACAGCAGAAAGAAGTCTGATGTACATTATAAAAAGAACAGCGATCGGGTTTTCGTTTCCAGTGTAGTATGTGGAAAAGTTTAGACTGAAGAACAGCTTTAAATAAATCATTGAACAAAAAGAAACAAATATCACCTAAAAAATACAGAAAATGTGATTCACCATTTCCTCTCAGCTGGAGTTGTTTGTGGCAGACCCAGGTCCCTGCTGCAGGTGCAGTTGGTACTTTGGGTTTTGAGGGGGGACAGCAGCGTTCACCTACACCTGTGGTCCTCGGTCCTCACCACGGCACTGAGCAGAGGTTTCTGTCCTCCTCTGAGGTCTGTGCCCAAGGTGGCCATGCCCCCATCCCTCCGGAGCTCAGGTTTAGGTAGGGTTTGCACCGTTGCCATTGCTACCCAAGCAGGGCTGTCAGAGGGGGCTGCCAGGGCATCCCAGCTGACAGAAGTTACAGCAGCTTTCCCACCTTCCCTGTGACCCTCATTTACCTTGTGCACAGAGAGTCTGTCTGGACTGGGACCAGCCTGAGTTCAAGGAGACCCTGCTCAGGCTTTTCTGCTCCTTTCCTGGTCGTGACTGTGTTGGGAGCAGCTTCCATCCCTCCCCTCTGCCAGTGCCTCTCAGCTCACGCTGCGCTGTCTCCCCAGAAATAGCCTTTCCTTCAGACTTGGAGGAGCAGGAGATGACTTCTCAGTTGTCTATCAGACACTCTTCCTAAGTGCTTGGTCTTCATCCCACTCAACAGCCAGCCAGTACATGTACTAAACTTGGTAGGAGAATCGCTTTCCAGATTAGAGATGCAAAAGAAGTGCAATTTTTCAAGTTTTCAATTTAATTTTGTTCCCAGGTAGAGCTGTTCCGCTCTGCCAGACTGGGGATTTTAACTGATGGTTATTGAAGTTGTCTAACCTGATCTTCTTGGGGTGGGCTCTTGGACTTTCATACAACCCCCCTGGCTCCGAGTCCACCATCAAAGCCATGAGCTGGCAATTTTTGTGTTTCCCTAATGGAGCAGATGTCAGCCTGATGATTCTGAACCCATATATGCACATACTGTGCTCACACAAACCCCAGTGGGTCTACATTTGATTTATCGTGGATTAGACAGAACTGATCAACCTAAACATGCCTTTAGAAATACCCTGAGGTTTATTTTTAAAACCAGTTGTTGATCTGCAACATCCCTGTCCTTTTAACAAGAAATGTTCAGCCTTATCCTTATCTGAAGATGGGTTTTAACAAGTCTTGCATTTGTTAATACCTAAATCCTAAGGTAATAATATTCTTCTATTTAAAAAAAAAAAGTTATCTGAGAGTTGATAGGGTCTTTATGTGGGTATCTGTTTTAATTGAGGGATTTTCTCCTATTTAATATTAACATTGGAAGAACAATGTACTGAAAGATTGGATGAGTATGGAGGCAGCTCAGTTTGAGCTTGATTCTCTCAAGGCTTTTCAGGGAAGGTTTCTGTTAAGAAGGTTTCTAGGAAAAAAAAAAGAGAGTATATAGACTTAAAATTTCTGGTATTTTATGTTAAAGGATGGTGGGGGGGAACCTAACCAAGTATCTCAGTGATGCTCCTTAAACATGAGGAAAAGATTGTGAATAAAAAGATTGTGAGAAAATTATTGTAAATAAAATTGCAGCATTTGTCCTGTGTGTCTGATGCATTTTTTCAACCTAAGCATCTCATTATCTACTTTGTCAGGATCATACATGTTTTCATGAACCCTTGTACTGAATGTACAAAATCTCTCATTTACCTTGAGTGTACTACAGGTGAATGTCATTATAGTAGTAAGGCACTTTCTCACTAGTTCTAAAATAGCAGGTTGATTTACATGCTTATTTTTATTGAGAGGGAAAAGTGGTTAAATACAACTGTTTTGTATGCAAGAAGGGAATACTTCGTGTGCTTCACTGCTGTCACGTGAAAGTCCCTAAATTGCTTTTGGCAAGTAGATAACTTAGAAATTGCTTTAGTGACAGAAGTGTTTTGAAAATAAACCTTGAAAGTGAGAATATGAAACCTGCAATTATCTAATGGAAGACTGAAATGGTTTTTAAAAGCAAGCTAAAAGGTAAACACTAGAGTTGCTGCAGTTATCGGACCTCTCCATGTGCTGTGCCTTATCTGTGTATTGTGGATACATTGAACATGATTTTCCAGATGCCCATTAGTCACAGAATGTTCAGGTGAGGCACTGGGATCACGAAAACATGGAAAATATGTTTGCTCTGCAGGTAGTAACATTTGTGGAGGCAGACAATTTCTTGAATAATTTAGTAATTTCTATCTGAATTTTTAATTTTTTTTTTTTTTGCTTCTATATTTTTCAGGTTATTGGCCTCCCCAGTGTCTTTCTGCCAGGGACAGGGGTGTGTATTTCATGTGAGAGCGTGATGCCTTGTTGTGCACAAGGGTTTTATTGGGGCTAAACACCCACTGAATGCTTGGCCTTGGACTGGGACAAGCACTGGCTGCTGTCAGACTTGTGTCAGACTTGGGTTCTTCACAAGGGTTTGCTGCTGGTAGAGTTTGATTGGGTCACAGATGATCTAAGGTCTGCCAAACTTCAATACTTCTTTGTTTTTTGTGACTGTGGCTCACTGGTATGCAGTACTGTCACTGCAAGAGATGAGTATTTGCCTCTTTATTAGTGAGAAACATCTGTTACTCTGTACAAATAGCTTGTCACCTCTGAGAACTAGAATCCTTGGAAAACTTTGGCAAGAAAAGTAATTAGAAGGGGGAAAAGGTTGGTGGATACCGTTCTTGTTCATGTCCACTGGAATTTGGGGGTTTTTTGAAGTCACTAATGTCACTCTTGACTGTGATTGAGACTAGATGACGACTTCACCTCCCTCTTACTGCCATCTCAAAAAGCCTCCATCAATGTGAGGAAGCAAAATACATGTTTTTGCTGCTCAGCACGAGGTCTGTGTCCACTGCTGTGGCAGTTCAGCAAATGTGCCCCTTTCTGTGGGCATAGATCATGACAGCTTTAGGTCACAGTGTCTGTGTGGCTGCAGGGGAATGGCTCTTGCATACATGCCTGCTTAGGAAATATTAGTGTCAGAAAGCTGAATAAATCCTTTTTCAAACTGATACATGACTTTAAAAGTGACTCTGTAATGAATTAACGTTCCTGAGGAAAATTGTAAGAATTTTTGGCCTGTGAAAACATCCATTTCTTTACTTCTAAAGGGCAACTGCTTCAGCTGGAGGTAGGTAGCTATCAGTGGTTGTAGTGATGTAGTGTTGCAACACCCAGAATGAAATGGGACACAGAGAACGTAAAGAACCTTGTTAATCTGTTTTGTAGTCCCATCCAGGATGAGGCTGGCACTGGTTTCTGCCGCTGCTCGGATGCCAGAAGAATCCTTTTGACCAGTTACAGTTAAGAACTCTGGGACGTGGCTGTCATGCTTCATATGATCTGGAGGGTCCCTTTTGGTGTTGAAGTAACTTCTGCATTTTAAAAAGTAGCTGGGAGGATTTGCTGTTCTTCCTCAAGGTGTCCTACCAAGGAAGCTGCATGGGACACTGAAGGTGATGGCTGAAAGAACAATGTCTAGTTTGAAAGTAACTCAAAGGAAGGATTCCAGTGGGTTATTTTTTTACTAAACTTTGACTTTTTTATTCTTTTGGCTAAAATGGAAGTAGGAAACCAAACAAATACATCTCAAAAGATACTTCATCTTGCAATTATTATGGCCTTAAATAACAGTTGCTCTTAACTGGCATAAGCTGGTGCTGTTGCCAAGAGAAACAGTCCCACCTTCCCTGGCAGCCTGTTCACATTCCTTACTGCCTCCTCCGCTGTGCCAGAGTGAGGGTATCTGCAGCTGAGCGTTGACATGGGCCGAGGAACTGACACAAGGTAACAGTAATCCAAGAGATATCGCTGGACTTTTGTGTTTTGGTATTTTCTCAGCTGAGTTAGGTGCTCTCGTTTGCCACCTGGCTCTCCATGTTCTGGTGTGATGAGGGGAAGGCAGGATCTGTTCTGTGGGTGATGGTTGTGCTGGCCCAAGTGTGGGGAGAATAAAGAATTAAAGGTGAAATTGCTGGTTTAACGTGAGACCTTTTAAGTCTTGTGTTCTGCAGGACAGTGAAGGGTAGCAGTGACCCATGTGCAAACTGCTGTGGTGCAAGGGTGTGAAGTGTTAGTGTTTTTCCATATTTGAGTCATCAGCTCTCTGACTTTGTAATGCTCCACAAATGTGCATTATCATTGGATGAAATAGGCTTTAACATCCCACTTCTGTGTAGGTGGTGTAGATCCTCTCATACTGCAGACACAGTGAAGCAACTCTGGTTTTTTTATAGAAAACAGAGTTTTCCTTTCTGGTTTTCCTCTGGTTTTATTTTGGTGTATAAATCTCTGTAAAATTACTGTGTTTAATACTTCTCCAGTGGAACTGGTGTGCTAGTTTTAACTGCAAGCGTGTACAGAGGTCATCTACGGATCTGGAATTAGTCAAGCTAAGATAAATGCTATCTCTGTTGCTGTTTTCTCCTTGCTTAAAAAGAAAACAAAGTGAATTGCACCTGAGTGGGTGTAGAAAAGCAAAGGAATATTTTCTGATAGGCCTCTGTATGTGTGTTGGATGATGTTTGCTTCCTTGTGTAACTCTACTGATTCTTGTCCAATATTTTTTTATCATGAAATGAACTTGTACAGGTACATAACTATTTTTCATAAACAATTTAGAAGCTTTAAAGACTCTTTTCTATCTGTTGTCCATTTGAATTAAGGATCCTTTTCATAAAAAACTGTGCTCTTCAATACACTGTGTCACAATTTGCTTATGTAGCTGAAATGTGGACAAAAATGTTTTCTAACACACTTGGGCTGAATGGAAAATGAAACTTTACTGTCCTTATGACAGGACCTGGAGTTTTCTGTTTTTTGCAGGAATAAGCCACTGTCAGTCAACTCTTAAAGCCTGTTTTAACCTCACTGCCCAGGTGAGAATCAGGGGCTGCTACAACTTCCACCCAGCACAAGCAGAGCACTTTGCAGTGCTCCACACACTGTGTGGAAACTTGGAAACTGTGGAAGCTTGGAAGCTGTGTCTTCTGATGTTGTTGGGAAAAGAGAATGCCAGGTGGGGTTTTTGGGGGGGCTAAAGAGATGCCGATGGCCTCTTCCCAGCCATAATCCTCCCTAAAATGGAGGTAACTTCCAGGGCCGCCTCCTGCATCTGCACAGGCACTCATATAATACATTTTTGAAAACACTTAATGAGGATAAATGCAGCAAAAATCAAAACATGGAATAAGCCTTACTCAAGCTTTAGACCTCGTGAGTTTTATGGTCTTTTAATTAAAAATTGACTTCTAAAAATTTTATCTTAATTGTGCTGGAAGAACATCTTTCACAGCAGATGTTCGATAAAATGTAAGTTGGGCTTTCAGCATCTCTGTTTCTAGTTGTGATGTCTTTGTTGTGAAAAGTTGTCATCGGTCTGAATATATCATTTTTCGAGCCACCTGCTGCTCATTTCCTTTCCTCTCCTCTTCCCCACTTGTTTCCTTTTGGGGTTGATACTGAAAACCATTAAACCTGAGGGCGGCTTCCCTTCTACCAAACCTGCTTCTCACGTTGTGCTCTCCTGCTAATGCTTATTTTATTAGCCCCCTTCTTACCCTGGCAGCAGAGGCAGTGACGTAGCAGCCAGGGCACTTTTCCAAACCCTGAAATTTTACAAGCAGTACACAGTGGAAACATTTACAAATCTGTTCCAAAGATACATATACATTGGGTGTATATATCCAAATGTAAATATTCAGATCTGTTCGTTACGTTTTCAATTTGCTAACCGGTTAAAGTTTTATATTTGTGTGTCCATGGAGAACCTTTTGCTTTCCGTGGTCAAGATGACAGAAGGTTTTCTAGGGAGGAAGAGAGCTATTTTCTTATCTTGATGTTCCCTGAGGCTTATCTGGAATCCTGGAGCATCCACGTACTGGGTGTTGATAAGGAGGGAGCTGGCAGCTCCACCAGGTCTGCACTGCTGACTCGTCCTTGGTGCTTAGTCATCTGTGTGAAGGGATGGGCTGCTGTGGGCTTGAGGGTCTGACTTGGGTATTGGGCTTTTTTAATCTCTGAATGAGACTGTGTTCTGCTTTTTTGGTAAATCATAACTTTTTCCGAGGGACTAGGGTTCTCCTGAAGCCCATCAGTTGCTGGATGGAAATCTGTAACAGCTCTTATGTTCTTCACAACAGGAGGCAGAACAGTGACAGTCATTAGGATAAGTAAAGCTTTGACCTCCCCAAGTGGAAACCTACATTGTGTTTCTCTCTACAAGTTGAAGAAATCTGAATAGTTTCAAACATAGTTTTTATTGCTTGTGGTATTTGATTTTTTTTTTTTTTCTGAATTATGACTTGTTGACTTGTAGGCAAAATCCACTTATGGTGCTTAATACCTGGTCAGATAGTCTTGAAAAATGTCATCTTTCAGTGTGTAAGTTCCATGTCTGACAAAAGACAGTGATCAAAACCTGTGTCTGAAGAAAACCCAGGCTTTGAGGAGCTTCGGCATTGATGGTTTGCTTCTAGATTTGAATTAAATGGATTTTTATAAAAGCAAACCTCTCCATCAAATACTGCAACCAAAAATTTACAGGTTTGTAAATTTCTGGATATGATTTTTGGTCTTAGGTTTATTCCCATTCCTAAGACTTGGTATGAGAAAAAGTCTTTACCTTGAGTGTCTGGTAAATCCCTTAGATTTTAGTAATCTGCTGGAGAATGTCCTGTCAAATGAGTTTGAATCTTCAAATGCAATGGTTTAATGATTTTTTTTTAATTATTAACACTATTTTTTCTTTTTTACTGTATCTGAAATATGAAATCTGCAGTTCCAAGAGCAAGGGCACCTTGCAGAAGTTAGCAGATATGCCAAGTTTGTATTCTAGCCCTTCACAGTACAAAAGTATTAAATGCAATTGCCTGAAAAAATATTTGGTATCAGTGGAGCTAAAAAGCATGAAAAGGTCCAAACTTGACCTTTGGGAAGAAAATATTACCCATGCTTGGTGAAGCACATCTGCACCCTGTGCTTCCTCTTGACTGAGTTGGTATTTGAGGATTTACTTAAAAGTGAGCATGCGCTCAAGTGCATTCCTGAGCCGGGGCCTCATCTCTGCCTCAGAGAGAGGACAGTGCTCCCTTCTTCCCCATGGACCTTTCTGACCATCCCACAAGTGCCACACCTGGCTCTGCAGGAGCAGTATTTGGCATTCCTGCCTGGCACCCAGGTAAATCCTGACAGTATTTCTTGAAGCATCTGTTTTGGAGAAGAGCGGATGAGGTGAGGAGCAGAGGCTGAGGGACACGCTCTTCTTCAGACTCGGTGGTGTTGCAAAATGTTGGTGTGAAATTTATCTAGCTCTAGGCCAGATGTACTTTTTCTTGCTCTTGTCCCAAAGTTAACCTTCTGTTGCTGTTCATGTATGAACTGTTACTGCAAGTGCAGCTGGCAGAGGACGCTACCAGCGGGATGTGATGCAGAAACTACGAAGGAGTAGGAACAGTTTAAGTCAAATAAATAAACACAAGGCATTATTTTTTACATCAAACACAGCAGGTCTGGTAACCCAAGTAACCCAGCTACCTCCACTTCAGTTTTCCTATTTAAAGCTATTAGAACTGCATAATACTTTGCAGGAAGCTTTGGAAATTTTAATAAATGCTTTTACAGGTGGATAGGAATAAATGCATCATTAGGCATAGGAGGATCAGTTTGAGTCTCCCCAATTCAATATGAAACACAGTAAATAATTAAATTCTCTCTCTGCATTACTGTCCCTTTACCTGAGTAATAAAAGTTGGCAGTTTCTTTCATATGATTAAGTCAAACAAGCAGAAGGGGACAGGAATGTGCAGAGTGAATGGCAGCAGTTGCCACAGAAATAAGGAGATATTAAGATTTTAAGGAGCAACCAAGAAATAATTGCTATTGAATTCATCTATGTATGGGTAGCATGCAGTCATGGCAAGGCACCTGAGTGTACCATGTTCTTAAAGAACACTTCTCATCCACAACTTCAGTAGTTTGATACAAAGGATTAAAGTATTTTGGCTTTTATCAGATTAAATCCTCAACAAATAAATTCACAGCTAATTTCCTTAGCTGGCTCCTGTTCCTCCTGTTAGGCTGTGGTGCCTAACACAAAAATTGGTGCTTCTGATGGGAAAAGCAATCAAGTCTTAGGAGTGTGCTCTGCTGCTTCATTGCTGTGCCCACCACAGCATCTTCCTTCGATGAGGGGATGGTGGGACATCTGTCCCCAACATCCTCTGATTTGTGGCCAGTGAGGTGGGAAGATCAAAAGGGATACAGGATGTGAAGAGTGGGAATACCCTTTAAAACAAGTCCTCATGTGAGCAGCAAAGCAATGCAAGGCCAGTTTTCTCTGGATTCACCTCACCTTTGGATTTGCTGGTGCCAAATGAGAAAATGGTTTCTTCTTGGCTGTTTTTGAAGCCTTCATAACTAAATTCTGGTGCCTGGTATGGGTGGCTCCAGCTGCAGCCATGTATTTGGTGGGAGTTTTACTCTAGTTTATGAAGCCTGTTGCACCTTGTTGTTTGGGGCTTTGCTAACACAGCAGCTAAACCTGCCCAGTAAACCCCCTTTTTTTGTCTTTAATTGAAGCAAAAATTCCAGGCAGGAGCTGTGTAGGGAAAACTGGTCCCAGCCAGGAATGTGCTAACACAGTGCTGTTTTCAAAAGATACAGCAAGTTTTGTTTTTATGTAAATTAAAAAAAAAAAAGGTTGAATTTTAGATAGACATCCCTTGGGGTCAGGCTATCACAACAAAGAGCAGAGTGTGCTATCACACAGTGACAGCTAACAGGAGATACACCTACTGGAAACACTGACAAAGACATGCCAAATAAAACTAGAAACCACAATCTTTATTGAGAATTCGCCTGATCTTAAAGCTCATCTATTCAAAAGAAAAGCAAATTGCCACTTGTAAATAAAATGAGTCTTTAAATGTCTTTTTCAGAGCTTCATCTTTTAATAGTTTCTAAATATAGCATCACATCAAATACTTGAAGGGAGCATTTGTGTTTCCACAGCAGTGCTGCAAACTTCAGTCTCTTGTACTTTTATGCAACTTGTGTCTTTGGTCCGTGCCAAACCATCCTGATTATTACTGGTGCTATTTTAAGGTGTTTTTTACCCAATTCTTTAGGGAATTTTTAATGTGGTAAAAAGACAGGCTAAATTATGCTTTGGCCTCTCTTAAAACCCCTGAGATTTTCTCTTGTTTTCCTCTCTTTCAGATGCTGAGTCATCATGTTTATGAAAATCGTACATCACTATCTGGAAATCGTATAATTTATTTAGAAATGCTGACTGCCACACTTTATCTGCTAAACTAAGCAAGTACTAAACTGGCCTTGATCAATGTGCTTCAGTCAAGGGTGCTGGCAATTTACTGGCTCTGACCTTCCCTGCATGTTTAAGGGCCTTAAACAACAGGGAAGGTCAATGGCAATTACACCATTTAAGAAATTCATGGAGAGTGGGGCAGCTAAATAACTACAAGGATTTAGAGTAAGCTTGATTTATTTCCTTTTTTTTTTTTTAATATGTCCAAGTCATCACTTAGCAAAGATTCCTTCATTTGTGGTAAACGAATAAGGTAGACCTAGAAGTAGTGAGTTCAAATAAATAAAATCTGCCTTCATGCTTCTAAAAATAGGCTTTTAGGACCTCTGGAGAATGTTAATAAAGAATTAAAGAATGTTGTTAATAATTACCGAGTCATCCCAAAGCTGTTACAAAATCCACATAACACTAATACTAATACTAATACAGGTTGTTACACCAGTCCCCATGTATTGGACCAGCCTAATAAAATCTAATCCTGTTTTCTCAATCTCAAACTCTCCATTTTGGCCAACAGGAGATGTTTAAAAATGCAGTACATTGTAAATGCACACGTATCTATAAACATTCCTGCAGTGTCTAATAGTTTTGGATGGTTTTTTTTAATCTGTGTCTAATCTGAGGTGCTTTTAAAAGACTTAATTCTTGAGAGTGTGCCCTTTGTATGGCCTGGACCTGCACTCTCAAGGTTTTTCAAGTTGAAAGGCAAGCAAACCCCATTAATTATGTTGTCTCCTAAGGCACATGAGATGCTCTTAGAATTCAAAAGACTGTTGGTTTTCAACATGAAGCAAAGTGATCCTGCTTTGCTCATTGGTGTGTGTTCTGGGGGGGATCCTCAAGGACACAATATGGAGAAGAGTTGATGGGACAGAATTATTCCCAGTTTTGTAACTGGCACATTCCAAGACTCCAACTGTCCTGAGCAAGCTGTTTGCATTTTAACCTTGTGATGGGAACACTTCCAAGCTACTTAATCCAGCGCAGCGTGACAGAAATAAAATTAAACCTTGTTTCAACAGCTGGAATAATTTTGTCTCGAGCCTTTTAATTAAAGATCACTTTCTGCTTTTTCCTTCACTACGCTGTGTGTCTGCCATGGGCTTGCTTCTTTGGTGTAAATATTGTGTAGAACTGTGCATTGTGCAGAATTTCAGTGTCTCTGGTCAGACTTCTGTTTATAAACCCTTTTTGTGCGGCCCAGGAGGAACTGGAAAGTATGTATGGAGTTGTATTTGGACATACTCGTCCAGGATTTCCTGCTTAAAGTTGTTGTTTTGCCAGCAGCATGTGTGAACTGTCATAAGTGCTGCCTGCCTTGTAGGGGTAAATCAGGATGGTTGTTACTCTTGCCAGGTCACTGGGATGCTCACTAAAAATGCACATTTTCGTCAGAAATCCTGGGTTAATCACAGTCTGTGCCGTGTGCCTGCTGCAGTGGTATTCAATGCAATGGCATTTGGGTCTCTGGGGCATTATTTCTGCCCTGGGTTGGTCGCTGTGTGGGTGTTGTGAGCCTTCCCCATGCTCCCCAGCGATGACAGACTGAGAGAGTCATTATCTGCCACTCTCTGGCTCCCAAAACAGAGCAGCATTTGCAGTCTGTTGTTCTCTAAGATGCTTTTGTTCACTTCATCAGCTGAATATTCATCTATGCATCAAATTGCACATTTGTTGAGAAAAATGAGGGCTGAAGCTTTTCAGTGCTTAGATTGAGATGCAGAAATGAATCATAAATCACTTGAAGAATTCTGTCTTTATATCCCCTTTTTGCAGTTGCTGGAAGAACATGTATTTAAGCAGCCATCATCAGTGCTTGCTGGCGTAGGCTGTGCTTACTGCAGTGAAATTGTGAGCACCTGTATGAAGGAGACTTGTAAGAAAAAATGTTAAACGTAATTTGAGATTCTCACAAAGTGCTGCCCCTCTTCTTTGTCCGGGTTTACATTTGCAGTGGGATTTCCAGGAGTGAGGAGTTTATGGGTTGGGTTTACGTTTGTTTTTATGAACTGCAGTGTGGGCATCGCCTTCAGTACCTCAGAAGAAGGTGGTCTGATACCCCCAGTTGTGTGGTTCAGGACTTCCTGCATCTACTCAGGCTTAGAGATCTATAAATGGTGGTGTCATTTTCTGTATTTTTCTGCAATACACTTTCCATTTTTCTCATAACAAATGAGAAATGTTAGCATCTGGTCTGGATGTCTGGGACTGCCGTTATTCTCTGTGCATGTGTTTCATTTCACTAAGCTACGAACATCATTTAAATTTGCATAGAAATAATTTTCCTGGGGAAATAATTAACTATAGTCTAGAGTAAGTGTGCATATGTATGAAGAATATGCTGGTACTGGGAGGACACATTCTTTGTATGATGAATGCTCTGGGGTTTTTTTGAAAGGTGTGATGAAGAGGCAGAAGAATTACTCTGCTCTTATTTGCTTCTCCTATTTGTGCCCCAAATACATCTTTCTTTTACTAAATTGCTGGTAGTGAGTTTTAATAAATCAATTTCATGGAGGCAGAATACTGTCCAGAGGATGCTGGTTAATGTATGGAAATGAATGCACTTCATGTGCTTTGGAAAGTTGTGACGGGGAAGAGGTGCAGAAATGGAACCAACTCACAGCTTGTGAATGTCAAAAACATCTCAGTGAACCAAGAAAGCCACTTACACAGAGCTTTGAACTCAATGAGTTTATTCTAATTGCAAATACCTGCAAGGCAGCTGAAGAAGTGGGTGAGCCTGGCAGATTCTTGATTGGCATCTTCTTGGCTGGTAGGCACAGTGGACACCTGGGCCAAGACAGTTTTGTCTCAAGTCTGTGAGGTTCAAAACCATCCAGGTGATGAGATTTTACAGAGATTTCATGTGGGGGAGAGAAGTGAAAGCAGGAATGAGCTGTAGGAAGGAGGTTGTTTGCAGGAAATCGATAATGTGAGTGCATGCAAAGGACAGGCTGTTCAAGGAGAGAAAACATAGGAAAACATTATTAGTGTATATTTGAAAAAAAAAGGTGTTTTGTTGATTTTTAAAAAAATTATATTTTTAATTATATTTCCTATGAGAAGGACACAACTTTATCCCAAAGTGATTTTCTTCTGTTCCATGCCAGTTTGTCTTTTGGCTTGCTGGCTGTGTTAAGCTGACTGGTATTTTGGGTTATTTGGTATTTTTGAAGTAGGTGTTTATTGCCTTTTGTGTACACTTTAAGTGTTAGTAAGGGCATGGACATTTTGGTGAGGTTCAGGCTGAATCTTCCCTTGTTGCTCAATGTTCTGCCTTGAGTAGCTGCATTTTGCTTTTCTGTCTCAGAGGAACATCATGTTGGTGGGAATGAAAATGAAGCAAAGCCAGCAGGTTTTTTAAATGAGGTTGATTTGACTTAGACAAGAAAACTGCTTTGGGATCTCTGGAGCGAAAAGATTTAACTTCTGTTGCCTTATGCTGTAAGTCAGTAGCAAAGCCATGGAAAAGATTGCAGAAGTATTGAATCCTCTTCATTTCCTGTAGCCACGTGAAAGAAATCTTCACCACTGAAAGCTTGGAGAATAATATTGAATATGCTTCTATGTTAATGATGGCCCATTTCAAAAAAACAGCATTCCAATTGACAATTTTTTTGGAGAGAAATTATTTTAGCCTATTAATAATCATGAATTAGAAAACATTTTTCTGCGCTCACCTTGAGTTGTTGTCATCAGTTATGTGTGGCTTTGCTGTGTCTCCTTTAGCTTTCCTCATTATAACCTTGCATCCCTTTCAAAGTCATCCATTTTAATCTGGGGAAGTGGGACTTGCACAATTTAATTCACTCTGGTGGTCTTTTCTCCCACTTGCCTTCCCTTTCCAGCCTCCTTGCCCCAGTCCTCCTCACATCTTCTGAATCTATTTTATTTTATTTAATCTTTTGGCCTCTTTTAACCATTATGTCCTGGTGAGCTCTAAGATTAGTTCTTTTTGCCAACAAAAAATTTTCAGTAGGAGGCCGTTCTCTCTTAAACCTGTCAGTGCATCTACCACATAAAAACAAGCAAAATGTAAGTTAAAGGAAGCTCACATTTTACTGAACTCCAGCAATTCCAATACTAAACAAAAAGCCAAAGGAAACCAGCTTCATTAGTGCTTCATTAACTTTGCTGAACAGACTCAAAGGGAAATGAGCACCATGCACAAGAGCTGAATACTGTTCCAAATGCTCCAGATTATTTTCTAACTTGTATTTCTCATGAGCTGTATAAATTGGCCAACATCTGTGAAGATGCTAAAAAGTGTTTCTGCTGCTGGAAAATTGGAATATTCTCCTTCTGCAACCTGCCTTGTTGCTTCTCCCTGTCTTCTACCCTGCTGAGCCTGCTTCCAGCTCTGCTTCCATCTGCTTTTGTAGGTTAGCACAGCTCAGATTCTCCAAAACTGCTGAACTTTGTCATACACGGCAATTTTTAGAAGCAAGATGTTCTTTAGAGTCTAAAGTATTTTTTATACATAGATATTTATGTATGCCTATTCCTTATACCAGAACTGTTGCATAGCCACATAACGTGCCTTTATCCCTTGTGCCGAGACCCTTGCATATATTTATGGCTGTTCTTAGCTGTACTTGGTCTGTATGGTTGAGCCCTTTCAGTTGAAACAATAAGTGTTTAGAAGGGAAATGTTCAGAGGTGGGCCACGTGCTTTCCTCTTGTGTGGCATTTTTGTTCGATGACACAGCAGCCCGTGTCAGTGGAACCGAGGCGCTGAAAGGAAATACACACCACGAGCTCCAGAGGGTATTGACTTAGGCAGCAGGGCTAATACTTAACAAATGTCTTTCCTGATCACAAGTTCACAGGACTCGGGAATTTTGGAGATCAGTGTGCAGTTTCTTTGCAAATGCAGAATAGATGTGATAAGTGCCTCTTTGTCCAAGGCTGAATTTTTATGAAGAAAGAAGCTGTGGCTTTTTCATGGGAAGCCATAATGAATTCTTCATTTTATATTTTCAGATCACAAGGGGGAATTTACTCGCCTTTTTCGTATGGCTCTTGTCAGAATTCATGTTGCCTAATCTCCTTGCTCTGCTATTAAAACTCACCTTTGTATTTACCACAGGCCAGGAGAGACTAATCTTAGCTCCTAGTAATTAGTGCTTTTTTAGTTCTTTGTGCTCCATGCATGGCCAACAAAGGCCTAATAGAGAATGTGCATATTTTATCTTCACAGTAAGCTAACAATCCAATCAATGAAAAGCCTTTTTCGTCTTTCTCCTTTTTCCTATCTTGCCCTCCCCCCTCTCCCCCCCATCATATAAACCTGTGGATGTATTGAGCTAATAACACTAAGAATCAATTTAACTGTGCTGCCGTAGCAGTAGCGAGAACAAGAAGTGATAGCAGGGGTGTTTCTGCAGAGGCTGAGCCCCAGGCTGGCAGAAATGTGTTTCCAGGGAGCAGTGTTTCATCTGCTGCCAGACCGTGGCTCCTTCCAGGGCTGTATTGAGCAGCTGCCAGTGCAGCAGAGGAAGCCACCTCCAGGGACAGCGTGTGAGGAGTGCATCCACATGGAATGCAGGTACAGCTTGGACTCTTGCTGCTGACACCCCTCTCTCCCCCACAACCTCAATCAAAAGCCTCCTGGCTTTGCAGAAGCGTGCATTTTAGAAACTCTTCCTACAGAAAGAATATATTCCTTCCTTTAGGCTGTCCTGTTAAGCTGGTGGTAGCTCCCAGTTGAAGCCAGCAGTCTCACAGCTCGTGATACCCAGGAGCTCGCAGGAGTCTCCTGTCTCTTCTGGCTGATGACTGCTCAGTGATCAGAGGAAACATAGCTTGATAGAATCAGCCTAGTAAAATGTGCTGCTGCTGGGGAATTTGGGGTGCTACAGAAGGGATGTACATGGTCTGCAGGCTCACAGCGAAGTTCAGTGCATCCTATGGGTAGAGCATGTCATGCAAATTCTTGAATTACGCAGAATCACAGAATCTTAGAATGGTTTGGGTTGGAAGGTACCTTAAAGATCATCCAGTCCCACGCTCCCTGCCAGGGGCAGGAGCACCTTCCCTAGACCAAGGTTGCTCCAAGCCCCGTCCAGCCTGGCCTTGAACACTTTCAGCTGCTCTGGGCAACCTCTGCCAGGGCCTCACCTACCTCACAGGGAAGAATTTCTTCCTAATATCCAATGTAAACTGGCCTTCTGTCAGTTTAAAGCCATTCCCTCCTGTTCTGTGCATGCCCTTGTTCAAAGCCCCTCTCTGGCTCTCTTGTAGCACCTCTAAGTACTGGAAGGGGCTCTGAAGTGTCCCCATACTCTTCCCCAAATGGAACAGCCCCAGCTCTCTCAGCCTGTCTCCACAGCAGAGGGTCTCCAGCCCTCTGAGCATCTTTGTGGCCTCCTCTGGACTCGCTCCAAGAGGTCCATGCCTTCTTATGCTGGGGACCCCATATCAATAAGGTGGGGATAACCTGGATAAATCTTTCTTATTTTAAGACCATGCTGGGGAACTAAGACAGGGAAAAGTAAACAGTCAGTTGATGCAATTGGGAATGCATTTAAAATAGTAAGTTTATTGTGTTTTAATGCATGATTTTTGAACCTTATAGAAAAGTTTGCTGCTGAAGACTGCTAGATGTAAATCTAAACCATAGGTAGTTTCAAGAAAGCTCTAATCCCAGACAACCACTAGCAATGGCTTTCTGCCATTAACAGGGAAGAATTCCTGCTGTGGTTTTCTGCGTTGGAGTTCAAAGCATGAAGGTCTGTGCTCTGAAGTCAAACAGACCGGGAAAGTGGCGAGCACTCCAGTAGAAACTCTGCTTGACTTTTGGATTTCATTTCCCTTTCCTGTGCTGCTGTGAACACCCAAAACCGTCCCCATTGTTGTCGTGGGTTTCGGTTTTCAGTGCCAGCAGAGGCGGAATTGTTTCCGGGGGTGACTCCAGCAGTGCCTTTGGATCGTGCACAGAGGCAGCGGCCAGTGCAGAGTCACGGAGGCTGATAAGTCCCAGATAAGCCTTTGGATTTTACTTGCCAGTAGCCAAAGAATAGAAACCTCCTCTTGCCCTTCTCTTATCGTCAGTTCCATTTTGTGACATGAAACAGGATCGAGAGCTGGACTTTGTCGAGCTGCACCTTGACAGAGATGTATGTATGGGATTGCCCGTTTGTGGGATGTCACAAGCCATCTCCTCCAGTAAAAATCCTCCTCAGCTGATGAGGAGCTGAACTGCAAAGATGATGAAAAGATTGAAGATAGGCACAGTCTGCTGCTTCAGCACAGATAAGCCTGAGTGACAAAAAAAGTGGCTGCACTTTTCTAAGTAAAAGTAGACAAGACCTTCAAAATTAGTCATTGTAAATACTCTGTCTCTCGCATGCACGAAGTACAGCAACACATTGCTAAATCCTGTGGAACACGGTAGGAGCCATACTCTTGAGGGCAGTGGATGTGAAATCTCAGAAAACCTTGTTTCTGGAATCTTCTCAGTTCTTCTGAGCCTTGTGCTCAGGGAGCCTCCCTTCTCCTGATGTGCTTTTGTTTTACTGGGAAGTCTTGTGTTACTGATTCACCTTTGCTCCACCTTCTTTCGTGTATTTAAGCTACTTTCATAAATAACTTAAATTTGTTTTGAATAATTCTGTTTCTCCTTTTTTCTGCTAGTTCATCTTTTCTCCTCTGCCTCCTTCCAGTATGTTTAGAACCCATTTACCAGTTTCAAATCCACCCGAAGGCAGAGCAGATGCATCCAATCTCTAGAAATGGCTCAGTGAGGCTTATGAAGGTCGCTGGCTGTCTGGAGGGAAGGTATTCAAACTGATCTTCTCCAGGAGGGAGATGCAACTTCAGGCTGTGGTGAGGATCCTGGAGGTTGTTCAAGAACATGTGGAAGAAATGCTGGATAGTTTAAGGGAAATAAAGATACTGCTAGGGAGAGGGGAGAGGGGTGTCAACAGGAGTAGTAAGGTAGTAGAGAAGTGTTTTAAGTCTTCAGGGGTTTGGGGGAAATGGGGACTGAGGCAGTGGGAGTGATTACTGGGAATATGTCCCTGAGAAGGACAAAGAGCAAGGACTGTTAATGATGGATGGAGGTGTGTGTATGGATGTAGGGCACAAATCCACAGGAGATCTTTCCTTGTTCCACTGCGGGCAGGAAAGCTTTTTTTTTTTCTGGTGGCACCCAATTAATTGTGGTTTGGTTTGATAAATGTTAATGTATTCCTATGTCATAAAACTGCTGTGTTAGCATGTGTCTGGCTGCCATTTGTGGATTTTCTGAAGCAGCAGTTTTGCTGTGCAAGTAGGTCTGCTCTTCAAACAATGGTGCATGAACTCGTGCTGACTTTTCCCTTTAGGTCAGCTTGCAGCTTCATTCCTACAGGAGCTTTATGTTGGCAAATCAAGAAATCATCTCTCCCTCTAAGCACTTTGCTGCCACAAAGGAAAAAAGTCTTTGCCCAAAGCTGGTTTTAGGATGTAAGATTTCTTTTTTTCCCTGGAATTATTTCAGGTACTGCATCATCCTTGTTGGTTGTGCAAATCCATTTTTACATGTTTTTGTGACAGTGGCTGCTTT
This sequence comes from Dicrurus megarhynchus, assembly GCA_013399195.1. Lineage (NCBI taxonomy): Eukaryota > Metazoa > Chordata > Aves > Passeriformes > Dicruridae > Dicrurus > Dicrurus megarhynchus. The sequence continues at coordinate 650,698 of VXAD01011017.1, read as the reverse complement.
AGCTGCTAAGTATTGATTAAAGCATTTTGATATAAATTTGAGCAGCCAGAGAATCTGTATTAAGGTGCCTTCCAACCCAAACCATTCTGTAATTCTATGATCAAAGTCAAGGTGGCCCTGCTCAGTCAATTTATGTCTATGAAATGATTGTGCTGCTGTATGTGTTTCTAGAATGTGCTGAGACTTTACATACGTTTTGTAGTCCAGTAAAAAAAGCTTAGTTTGGTGAAGACTTATATAATTTGATTTGCAGATTTTATGAATCTTTATTAATGCTATTGCTTTGCAACTTCTTTCTTTGACTGTGCCAGTCAAAACTGAAAATAGGGCAGCCAGGACTTGCAGATTTCAAGCTGCAAGTCATTAAGGAGGTAATGCACATAATTGATGAGCAAATGGGAAAAGCATACATCTGATAAAAAATATATGCATAGAAATTGTAGCTGCCTACAAAGAGCCATGAAACAGAACTGAATGAGCAACAAAATTGGAAATACATTCGGTGTTGCTTCAATTATTTTTGCAAGCATCCGAGATCAATAAGGGTATAAACTAGAGATTACAGCATTACATCAGCATTAATAGAATGCCCTTTGCTTTATATTTAAAAGCAGTTACCATATGGTTACTTCAGAGTCCTGCTGTGACTCTGGTTTTGATGGAGCATATGTTTCTGCTTCCTGTCTCCTTCGGTTGAAGTGTGCAGCAAATCGAACTGGTTTCCTAGCAGCTGGATCTCTATCCCTGGTATCTCAGCAGGGCAGCCTGCCCAGGGATCATTATATCACTTGATGGGAACTTCTTAGCTCTGTGCAGTTTGCTTTGGTGTGAGCACTCTCCTGAGTATCTTAGTGTTCCTACATCAGGTTGAGGAGACTGCAGAGATGTTTTTTGCTTGGATGCATTGCTCTGTTCCTCAGTTCTTGTGCCCCTCATACATCTTGCCATTTAGTGACCTTTCTCCAGCTGTCCTGGCCAAGGGATAGGTGAACCAGCTCATTGCAGAGTTCATTATCACTGCTCCAAGCATCAATTAGTAGTGAGGTAACAGCACGCAGGTAGTAGTGGGATGACAGCACTTTCACACAATGCATCATTCTCATCTGCCCGCAGGGACATGAGGAATTGTCTCCAAAATGCTTCAGCCATAAACTCAGAGAGATGGAATCACTATTCTCCATCACAGCAGCATGTTCTGCAGGAAGGAAATCACCTTCTTAGCCTGTGCTGCTGGATCTGGAGCAGTTAATCAGGAGTGCCCTGAGTAAAGCAGAACAACAACAGAAACCCCTCCGACAAACCCAGCCTCAAAATAAAGAGCAGGGATACAGAGCTGCAGCTTTGTTTTCCAAATGAAAGTGAAGAGCCCTGTAGTTAAATTTCTGCATTTGAAGTAGTATTGGATGTGAAAGCTTGTGCAGATGAGTACAGGAGGAGTCCGACTGATTGTCAGCTTTCATTTCTCAGTCAAAGGATGTTTCTCTATTCATGTAGTGTGGATCAGAGTGGCTGCCACCCGGGGGGCCACTCCACATCAGCCTGGGTATTCATGGCAGTGGGAGGGAGGGCTGTGCAGGAATGCTCTGGCTCAGCACGCCATGTGGGATGGTGCCAGCCACTCTCCTGGGGGGAGCCTCGCAGCTGTGGCATAGTAAAAACGGCAGAACTTGAGAGTAAAAACCTGAAAGTTGCAGTGCAGGACACAGAAAGTGTGGGTGCTTGTGGGTGGTGCTTTGGGCGATGCTGGCTTTGTGGCAAACCCCGGCAGGAGGGGTTGGTTCTCAGGTTGACGCGGACGTTCCAAGGAGAAGGGGTTTCACGGGGCTTTTCTGCACATCCCGAGTCGCTGTTTCTCAGCGTGCCCGTTCCTTGTGCGTACAACAGGGACATGGACCTTGCTTCTCCATCCCTTGTTTCTCGTGTCTGTCCATATTGCATGCTGATTGTGGCTGATGGTGTCTCTTATAATGTGTAGGAATCCTACCCGATCTCCAGGAATACTGATAAAAGGACTAATCAAAGCCATCTCTGTGTACACAGCTGAGGCTGTGATCACGTGGGTTATCCTGTGAGAGTCTGTTTTCTATGAAGAAACTGTCTTAGTAAAAACAGGCAAACAAACCCCTGCAAAAAGATGATGTTCAAGAATGTAAATGCAGTTACTTATCAATTTTGGTTCTTTTTCAGCAGACCTTGCAGAGAGTTCCCAAAAGCTGTCAACATAAATATGGTTATGGACCAGCAGCCAACTCCAATTCCCCCCCAAACCATAGAATAAATTAATTCTCTTTCAGTCCGTCTGGAACACAGTAAGGTGGTAAACAGAAGGAAACTGGATCCCATTTGCTGCTCTGTGGGATTTTCTTTGGCTGGTTTTTTTCTTTTTTACAAAAAAAGATACATCCTAGCTGTATGTACTAACAACTTTAAAAAAGACAAAAAGAATTATCCCCAATGTACTTCAATCAGATACGAGACAGGGGATTAAGAGGAGCTTTAGTCTCAGCTCATTAATTGTGCAGGCTAAGGATGTACAAGCAGTGTTTTTTTGTATCTTACCTTCCCTGTGCTGTGGAGTGAAAGAGCCCCAAGCTACTGTGTGTAGTAGGTATTGCAGACATTCTTTCATGTTTGTAACATACACAGAAATTTTGGGCAAATCGTGCCTCAGAAGTGCCAAGTATCTTAGAATATTTCAATGAAAAATTCAATTAATTGAAACGGTTCCTGTGGTTTGGAAGGTGATGGTCTCGATTATAAGAAGAGATGGGTACAGTGTTCACAGAGTGCAGGTTACTAAACCGTGTCAGTCCTTTGTTTCTTGCCGAGAATTTACAACTAAACGTAAGCATATTTAAAAATTTAAAATCCATCAATTAATCAGAAATGATAAAATATTTAGCAAGCGTATTGCGGAGCGCAGAACGTTCAGATGAATGCAGTAAATGTGCTGCCCATTTTTGGGTGTTCGTGCGCTGCTGAGGACGTGGGGAGGAGCCCCGTGCCAGGCTGGTCCTGCCCCAGCACCTGTGGGGCAGGAATCCAAGCTGGGCTCTGGCTCTGGGCCATCTCCCCGCTCCCATGTGTAAAAAGCAACCCCTGCTCCCTTCCTGGTTCCAGTAATGCTCTTTCCACAGCAGAGAAAGCAGCTCAGCACAATAAACCTCATCCCCATCCCTGTAGGGCAGTGGCCCCTGGTGACCTGGCCTCCCTGGAGCTGCAGCACAGAGGCTGGATGGCTGTGCTGGTGAGGTGTGGGAGGAAGGGGCAGCCTGACCTGGAGAAGGGGGTTAATGCAGCTTTCCCAGGGAGTAGCTGGGATGGTCGGCGTGCTCCAGGTGTCACCCTATCTGGAGCTGCCCCTGATTGTCCCTTATCCTCTGCTTTTGCAGTGAACAATCGTGTTCTGCTGCAAACCAGCATGTAGTTAGTTAATCTATAAAAGGGAGAAAATGATCTTTGTAATATAAGATGTAGAGCAATAAAATGGTAAATACTATGCCTAGAAAAAAAAAATGGTAGTAAATAGATATAATAATAATAATAATGTATTCCTGTGTAGCATTAGGAATTTTCTTTAATTGCTAACCTGTTTTGTGACCAGTCAGGAAAATTAAATAGCTGATCCCTCTCACTGCTGAGTAGTGAGCTGCCTAACTATTAACTGCAGGAAAATTTTGTGATGGGCCAAATTCAAAAATTCTGTTGTGTTTTTGCGAGTCACAGAGCAGGGGGGCTTTGATTACCATGAGCATGTCAGTCCTCGCAGTCCTAACAAGTTCCCTGGAAAGCGTTAGTGTCTCCCTAAGACTGGGCTTTGCCTCCTAAGCTCTCAGGGGGTTGTTGTGCAGCCTGTTGGCTGGAGCTCTCAGGATGCCCCAGTTTATTTGGGTATCAATTGGCTCTATCCAGGCACCATCTGCTTGAAACCTGCTGCTGCAAGGGGAAGTTTGCACTTGAAACGCTGCTAGATCAGATCCACACGTTGCTGTACATCTCGATGGTTAAGTTCTTGGGAATCAGAAGGAAAAGTAGCAGGATATTTTGTCTTTGGGTATAAATTTGAAGGTATGTTAACAGTAGATTAATAATCTGGAAAAAAAAAAGCGTGTGTGGGTTAAAATGCTGTGCCACTTTTTCTCAGCACTCAAAAATATTTGTCTTTTATAATATGCTATAATAATTAACAAGGACAAATCTGAGATTTAAAGACTGTCTTCTAGGATATGCTGACTGATGTGAATTAGCCAAAAGCAGCGAGATGAATCGTGCAGCTAACCCAATTAATCTTCTTTACTTTTTTGCTGCAGTGGTTTAAAATAAAACCCCCCAAACTTTCCCATGATCTTAAAGAAAAATGCTCCCACATCAGGGACTTCAGAAGGAAAACTCTTATTGTAAGCTCACAGCGGGACATCAACTCCCAGCAAGCCAGGAGGATAATACTATGGGCAAAATGAGCAAATGTCCTTGCCTCTCCAATCAGCCAGTATTTGAAGGGTATTATCCTTGCTAAACTTGTCATCCACTTTAAATGGAAGTTGGACTGCAAATGTACATACTCTGCTTAGCGTGACTTTTGAAGAGTTGCCTCTGCAGTTTAGAGGTGGGTTTTAATTCTTAAAGACCTAACTTTGCTGCAGCTTTACTTAATCTCTGTTTATTTGCTTTGCCAATCTCTGCTTTATAATCTAGGCAGTGTGTAAGGAAACTACTAATAAATAAGTAAAGTAAACAAGAAACACCTTGGAGGGGAAAAAAAAGCTGAAAAGCTGAATATCAAATCAGATTCAGGAAACTTCTTTCTTGAAGTAATCAGAAAATAACTACTGTAACTGTATTTTGAGGAGCAGAAATAACCTTTTTGAGATGGAGTAGAAAGGGTGATGTGCTGGAATATTCAGTGAAATTGTGGGTCATCCTCTCTAGCCAGGACATTCCACATAATTAAAGCTTGAATTGTGAAAGCTTCTGCTTGTTGTTGCTGTCAGTTGCCCATTTGACTCCTCTATTTTGTCCTATTATAGTCATTTCAAAGCTGGATAAGCCCAAATATTTTTTAGTCTCATAAATCCCATTGCTTCCTCATCCAGAGACTTCATTACCTAAATCTCTTTCAACCATTAAATAGGAACTGCAGCCTTCAACAGGCTTAGCCAAGTCAACTGACACAGCATAAGAGGCACATTTCCCCCGTTCAATATGTATATAATAAATCTGTCTCTGCATATGTAAATATACACGTCATGTACATGATGGGAGTGGAGCAAGAACGTGTGGTGTGGGTGTGTGTGTGCAGACTGCTGAGACAGCCTGACCCTTTGATGCAGTTGCTGTAACAAACCAGGAGATTATTTCTCCATTGTCCTTTATTTCACCAATCCCTGGCCATTTTCCCTGAAACAGAGGTGGAGATGTCGTTTAAAAAGCAAACCCACAACACAGAGCCTGCTGTCGGTGCAGGGGTGGTGGCTCCCTATGGCTCCTTCTGCATCTCTAGACTCTCTGCTCCATTTCTCTCCTAGAAAAACACATACATATTTGATGGGTTTGCATCAGGAATTCATCCCTTCTGCGCCGGTATGTGCGAAAGGCTGGCAGCTGGGGATTCCCACCGATGGCAGATCTTCCCACCTAGCTGTGCATCACAGATCAGCAGTTTAGTGCATCAGGGAGGTATTATGATTTAAAACTGCGGCTTTATGAAGCAGAAAGACTCCTTCATCTGAACCAGAGGTGACTTAGTAAAATTAGACAGTATGCAGTGCTCCTCAGTTTCACAGTATAAACGAGATCCTCTGAAAGAACTGACTTAAAATGAGCTAAAGAATTTGGGCTGTTTAATTACTCAGCTTCATACCTGAAAACATGTCACTCTGGCTTTTGAATGTGTTGCCTCTAGCAAGCTGGATAGGATGAAAGCCCAAAGCTTTCAGAGGCTGCTGTAAGTGGAGCAAGTGGTTAACTGTGCTCTGTTCTCCTTAAGATCTAAAGGGAACAGGATCACATCTTGGAATAGAGGTGGTGGTATTTTGCCTTCCTGCAGCATCAGATTTGGTTTCTCCTTACTTTGTGTTCCATGGGTTGTTACACAGCTGTTGAACTTCATTCTGGAAATGGTCCTTTATCACCCTGGGAATTTCCAAGGGCGAATGGAGAGCTAAGAAAAGGGAAAGTAAAGCAAATAATTGCTAGAATTCCTTCTCTAAAATCTGATGGACCAGTTCTATAGGACTAAGGTACCAGTAGAATGTCTTTGCCTATTCTTTCTAATCAGAAAGTAAAATAAATGTTAAAAACATGAGGGTTTCCTCCCTGGTGGGATGTAACTTAGTCTCCTACTGAAATATCTCAGAGCTCATGTCTTAGTGAGTTTTTTGGTTACTCTTTGTATGTGAGCTAATTAATAATTCGGATGTTTTCAAACAGAAGCCTGACTAAAATCAACCGTGACACGAATTACTTCCTGGACTCTGCCTATCAAGAGATGAGCTTTCCTTGAAACCTAGCTCTGGCAAGGTTGTCTCTGGTGATTTGGATGATCATAGTGATCCTAATCTCCAAATATATTTCCATATTCTAAAGGAAGAGGTTCTTCTTCAGCATTTTCAAATCTTTGGATTTATACAGATGAGAAGTAACAAGGGACAGAATGAAATTAAGGGGAAATGCTTGAAAAATGTCCTAGCTTTGGAGAAACAATCTCTTAGTGTTTCCAGGTGTCTCAGCAACAGACGTGGAATGTTAATTTTCTTTGGGATTTGGGAATTTGTGCTTTGTGGAGATTTTGAAAGATGAGCTAAAGTGACTGAAGTCTGGTCCTGTGCATTGGTTGTGATAAATTCCCAAAGCAGCTAAAGGGGAAGTCCAGTTTTGAAAATGTACTAACAGTGAACAAAGGAATCATGTCTAAGTGCTGCACAATGTGTGTTTTTCTTCTCTTTAGGGAGGAATAGTCCAGTGCTACTCTGGGAATCACATCAGACATGACACCTATAATGAGAGCTTTTGCCCATTAGTTTAATCGAATTTAAAAGGAAGAGAAGGGGAAAAAAAAACCCCCAATATAATAAATGCAGTATTTTTCATATCTCCTGCTGTAAACTCAGCCCTGAGGCTAAATACAGTGTGTGTTGAAGGCAGGGCTGAGCAACTGGAGTTTCCACCTTGCTGTACGCCAGCTCTGCTGCTGCAGTGGTCTGTCAGTCTGGCTCGTGTGCCTGAGGACAGCGTCAAGCAGATGCCATAGCACGGGTCACTCATTTCTTCTCATTGTCTGAGCAAGGCAGATGCATTTCAGATTGTGAATGACCATTTCCAGACCTCTATCAATATCTGTTAATAAAAGTAATGATATTTTTATGTGAAACCAATGGCTCCCTAACGCAACGGACAATAGGAGCTATTTACTGTGGTGTGTCTGACACGTTAACTGTATTGAGCCCTGTGAATATACAGCCCAAGGGCAGTGCTGGAGTCCTACTGACCTAGAAATTGTAGCAGCTATCCTGTGACAAAGTCAGAAAGTACAGCACTGCACAGCAAAGGGCTTTGGGGTTTTAAAATAAAAAGTAATTGAAAGAGACTTGCCCTCGGATGACCCGGCTCACCATGTGTTTAGGAGTCCCTGTTGCTCCATGAGATAACACTTCCAGCCTTCCACTCTGGGGATGGAGAGAGGGAAGTTTGCAGCTGAGACGACGTCTCTGCTCTCTAGGGAACATTTTCAATTGCTTTGCTGTTCATTCCTGTGGCAAAGGGATGTATTAATCGTGTGACAAAATTTCACACTTGGTGCTGGTCAAAACAGGCTCAGTGTAATACAATTACTGCCATTCAGGCAATCTTAGGGGCTTTGTGAAGATACTGAGTTCAGCTGTTGCATGCACTGGCTGAAACAGAGGTAGGTGCAGGAGGACACCTCAACCTGCATGTGTGAACTGCAGAGGAGGAGAGGAAGGGCTGGCACTGTGCACCCCCAAGAGGGAAGGGGATTCGTGTCTGTTTGCCTGGTGTTTTTCTCACTTACAGGATGGGTGATGATTTCCTCATATTCTGTGACAACACTGACAATCAAATCCACAAAGAAAAGGAAAAAAGACAGTCTGATAATCTAGGTAATGATTTCTGAAAAAATACAGCACTGTGGACTATGTTAGGGTGCTTTGGATAGAATGCAGTCCCTCAGACTGTGTTTTTTTAACCAGGTCTATACAGCTATTATAGCAGTTATTATAGCTATAGCTGTTGCATTTATGATCTCTAAACAACCACCAGAAACACACAGTCCAGTGTGGAAAATGAGTTTGTAACAACAAGTGGATTTTGAAAAATCTGAATTAAAGAAGAGCTGGGTCTCTGGAATAAGACTGTTGAAAAAATTCTCTCCAGGTAAAGTGTTGATGCTGGATGGCCTACTGAGAAATTAAAAGTTGCCTACCTGGTCAGGAATGAACCAACATTGGAGAGAATTATTGTGGGAGGCACTCTCACTGTCACAGTGCTTAAGCAGCTGAACAGCAGATGCAAGCTGCTCAGTTAAAGAGCTCTTAGTGCAGTGCAGAGTTTTGAGTGGGGTTTTGTAGCTGGTCTTTTACAGTCGGCAAAATTATGCTCACTCCTGTGAAAAAAAATCTCTGAATCTGTAAGAGTCAGTGCTGTACTGTAAGAAGTATAAGAATTATGGGTGGCTCAGGCAGTGCCTATTTTTCGACATTTCCCTGCAGGAACATGGGAATTCCAACCTAATAAAATTTGTATTTCTTTTGGATCATCTTTAATATTTTTGTGAAACAAAGTAACCTTACTTAGATCCATGTAACCTGGATACATGATCCCTCCAAGCCCTCTGGATGACATCCCAGAACATTTTATCTTTCATTATTGCAAGAAAAGACTTCCATTTCTTTCATTGAAGATAATACTTGTACTGCAACAGTTTGGGAGTATTTATTTGATGGAGCCTATGTTTACGTGAGAGACCTTTGTTAATTTACTTCACAGCAGCTATAAAAGTGAGCTCTTTCTGCTGAATGCATAATGCTTGCAGTTGGAAAAAAAAAGCACTGGGATCCAGGAGCAACACTTGGTTTATAAAGGCACGGCATTCCCTCTGAGCATCACAGGTGCCAAAAGTGGCTGTCGGGCTCCACGCATTCTGGCATAGTTTTCAGGATAAAATTAACTTCCATGTTTCTGTGCATTCGCAATGAGCTCCAGTGACAAATAGTTCCCTGTGACATTCAAGTAGGATTGTTGTCCTTTATAGTTAGACTCTTGGCTGAGAGCAAATAACTCAGTGTGCTGCCATGGGGGTCTGTTGCTTCTAGAGTGTGTGGATTTAAACTATATTAAAAAAATTAGAGGAATCAGCTAATACTCAAAATTATTGTGGCGGTCTGTTCTCTGTAGACTGATGAAAGCACAGCCTTGACAGCCTTAGGTCCGAGTTTGAAAGCTTGCAAGTGTTCCTGGGGGTCGACTCCATGCTCCAAAGTCCCAGGATTCAACACTGAGCTGAAAAACCCCAGCTTGCATACCACCTTGGGATTGCTGAAAGGAAGTGCTGTAGCTCTCTGGCAGTTGTATTTTATAAATATTGCACTGGGGTCAACCGTAGGCAAACACGTTGTAAAATATATGGCAAAGATTTAGAGATTTCCTGGCATTAATTTTGACATGTCCTGTTTTATTAGTCTTCATGCAGTTGTTTCTCAAGAGGTTGCTTCATTCATGCAGTACTAGTTTTCCGTGGATACAGACTTAATTACTGCAAGGGCAGTGTAGGAAAGTCGTGTGCAACTTGCTCTTAAGAATTAGTTTTCCTTCAAAATCCCTTTATAATCCTGTTTTCCTGCTCTGAGGCTTTACATTCTCCATTTAGTTTCTGTACAAAGACTTACTGATGTGGATGGTCAAGAGGATACATCAGTAGGTTTTATCTTTCTGGAGTTCAGCAAAAGCATGGTTTGCCCTTTGGGATTCATTTGAAATGGGGATAAACTACTCAGCTTCAGAATGGGAGGAAACACAATCAGTGTTTTGCTCCTTCAGTGATGTGAAAACTGATTCAGATGATTGTTTCTTGAGGGAAGGGGTGGTTGTCACCTCAGACTTTGGAGGCTGTTCTTGGTGTGCGTTGAAGTGGCTGATGAGACCCTGCAACTGAAATGAAACTGAAGCATTGCATGGGGCAGTGTCTGCAATGGGAGCTATTCAACCCAGTAAGCAAAAATTACTTTGGGATTTTGGGGGGCGAGGTGTTAATTCAGCAGCCAGGTTTTCCTTGCTCATCATCACTTGTGGGAGCTCAGGTCCCCATGTCCATCAGTCTCATCTTCAGATTTAGAATTGTAGAGTATCCTGAGTTGGAAGGGACCTACAAAGATCGAGTCCAACTTGTGGGACACGCTCTGGTTTTTTGGTCTCAGACTCACGGAATATTCTGAGTTGGAAGGGACCCTCAAGGATCATTGATTTGTGCTCGTGCAAGCTATGTTTGTACTGATAAATAGGTGAACTTAGCCATGGTGCTAAGTTCATCCATCCCCCCTGTTAACCAGGTCCTGGGGCAGTTCATCCCTCTGATGTGCTGCGGCAGCATCCACCAAGGACCGGTTTTCCTTGGCTCCTTTCATCCTGCTCTATCCTCTAGCACTACCTCAACATGTCTTGAAGCCTCAGGCACCCCTTGATCCCCTTGATGCCACAACCCAGGGCACAAAACACACATCCCAATATTTCCTGCCATAAAACTTCCCAGCTGCAATGCAGTCGTCGCCTTATTTCAGGCACTTAACGGCCAGCGAACGATTCCTGCCCCTGTTTTATTTAGCTGTAGTCAAGGAGACTAGAAAGACTGGGATGTGATTCATGAGCAGAGATAAAGCTGGCAGGGTCTGGTTTTTCCTTGTCCCCAGGGAAACAGAAAGCAGCTTTAAGTGAATGGGCAATTTCTGCTCAAGATGGAAGTTCATTGGTACTTAAAAATGCAGCATCTCAGGTGCTGGGTACTGCCCCTCAATCCTGAGTTGCAGTCGGGGCTTCCCCTGTGGCCCTTTGCAGAGCAGCCATTGTCATGGCTTTTCCCGAATTGCGACCTCTCATGACGGGCTCACACGGTTTTGGGCTGTTGGCAGCGATTCTACAAGCAGCCCACAACAAGCTGGGATTGGAAGAGCTCAAAATAGAAATAGGAGCTGATTGCTTTTAGCCTGTGCAAGCGATGTCAGGGAAATTTCACCTCTGTTTCCTTGCCTAGTGTCAGTGTGCTCTCTTGCCAGCTGCCTAGGAATTCCTGGGAGTGAGGACTTTGCGTGATGGGACTGAACTTGGCAGAGGCTCCCCAAATCCTCACTGTCCTTTCTGTGCTCTGTCAGACTCTGAAACGAGAGAGCTGCACTTTCTGTTTGTCTGTGTGGAGCATCATTTTTAACTCTGGTAAAATAGGAGATATTCTGGTTGGTTCATAGTCTATGGTTTGAGGGGATGAAAGCCTCATCCACCCTTTCTTTCCTCCCGCAAGTTAGGAAGAGCATCAAACAAACTGCTTGAGGTGAGCCAGGCCCTTAGAAGGCAAAAGTCCTTGCTGGTGGCAGAGGTTTGAGCAGATCCCTGGGCTGAGCTGAGCTGGGTTAGTAAGTCTGACTTGGTGTCTGTAGGCTGACTGCCTTGTCAGCGGGCTGCTGGTGGCTGTTCATCATTCCGAGGTTCCTGCTTTTGATGTGCACAGGCTGGATGCTTTTCCCCGGTGCAGCCTGACGAGTCCAGTGCACTTTGTGAAAATGAAAGCATGTGCTGCCTGTTGGCCCAGAGACTCCCCCGATGAGTCAGAGGGTTTGCTGGGGAGCTGACGGACCAGTGCGTGCTCCTCGGATGTTTCCAGTTTGATTTCTGCCTGAATAGCCTTCCTGAATAATTGTTTACTTTTGAATCACAGGAACAGGCTCCAGCATCCAAAAAGTAATAGAGAGAAGCGGGGTTTCTGGGAATTAACCAAGCATGCGCAGTCAAGTGTATTTTTCTTCCTAGTAGCATTTTTTAATTATGCTAGTACTTGGGAAGTTTAATGCTTGTGAGAGCTACCAGGCTTGGATTCTGGAGACTGGATTGAAACACACAGCATGAACAGCAGCAATGTTCTCTTCACATTCACTGACCTTGCTGTAGAGCCAAGAGCTTATAGTTGGGTGCTCTTCACTCCTTACCCTTTTATCTGTATTTGTTGTGAGGTGCACAGTTTTGCATTAAGAACTGAGTTTATCTTGAAGAAACAGTCAGTAGCTGTACAGAGTATTGTTCTGTTTTCTCCTTTAAACCTCCTGTCATTTATTTTGTGAGAGTGGATATTGTAGCTTCACTGTGGAAATTTTCCTTTAGTAGAATCTGGTTTCTTACATATTGGTAATTGCCTTTTTGGTGTAGCAATACTGTGATAATTTAATTTTTTTAAACATAGACAAAGAGGTCGGATAGCTACTTTCATTGTCAAGAAAGTAGATCCCATTTCCAGTTTCAGGGTAGTAATTTCCTCAGGTATCTCACTGCTGCATAACTTAAAGGAACTTTCTGTGATTCTGGATGGAATCACTTCTAATGAGAAATGAGTTCATCTTTCTTTAAACCTTTGCAGCCTAGACATATGCAGTTGAACTGACTGCCTTAGGGCTCCTTTTATAGTTAAAGAACAGAAATAAGCATTTTTAGGATGTGATTCACCTGAACTATTTTAGGTACACACCGTTGGATGATCTCAGTGTGCTGTAGCAGGGCTGTTTCTCCCCTTTGATGGCAAAGGGAGTTGTAGCTGGTCCTGGCTTTCAGCATAATCATATCTTCTTCAAATAATCATTCCTTCTGTGTCCACCCTGTGTCCTAGATAGATTTGTGTTACATGCAAGGCGATTTTTCTCAAGCTAACTTCTCGACTAATACAGCCTTCAAGCATCCTGGACACCTGTTGTTGAGCTTTGAAGGTACAACAAGACTTGTGCTATTTTTTTTATTTGATGCTTTCACTTTTCTGCTTTTTACACTCCTAATTGCTTCAGGAGTGGGATTATAGACCAACTCGGCCTGCCTTGTATGACTGAACCCTGCAAGTTCCTTGACACCATTGAAATTCTAGAGTGGAATTGCCTTGGAAACAGCAGCTAGAGAATGATGTGTAGAAAATACAGGAAAAAGAGCAGAGAAAATGCCTTGTGCGGTTGAAAGAAATAGTCAATCAAAGAGATGGGAAATAATTAAGCTTATGTGGTGCTTTTTTTAGCTTCAGTGCCAGTTTTGCATAGTAACAGCTGATGGGAGGTGGGATGAAATTATGTGTTCCCCGGGCTGTTGTGCTTTTCCTGTTTCATTAACCTGTCAGGTTCTCCTCACGTAAACAGAGTATTTTTAATGGAGCTGCCCAGCTGCTTGCCTGGAGGCTGGGCCATCAGACTCCCATTCTTTTCTAAGTAGACCTGAAGATGCTCCTACAAGTCTGAAACGCTGTACTTGGTCCAAGGAGGTGGCCCAACAACTGTATTACAAAGTTTAGGGTTTGGGTTTTCTAAATCCATGTCTCATGCAGCTCTCTGTTTTTTTTGTAGCAGTGAATAGCAGTGCAGCTAGAAATGACAGGCAGCCTTCAAACTCTGCTCTACACAAAGACAAGTGAAGAGGGTATGTGGATGGAGAATAACTTAAGTGTTTGGTTTGGCTTTAATAAATTGCATATCTTAATGATGATACTGTAAAATGGAACGAATTAGATAAGAAAATGTCTTCTATGCATGAATGCACAAGGAAAAAATGGCTTGCTTTTGATCTGTTGTTTTCCCGGCTGGACTGACAGCTGGCTGGAATTATGGGAGCTGCTGCATTGCCACTCTTCATTTCCTTCATCTGGAACATACATAGACTTGTTTATACAGGGCCATCTTTCTTCTTCAAGCACAGTGGATATTTCTGCTCCATAGAGGGATGGTTCACTGTTACATCCCGAAGGCTATAAATATGCTACAGTCTGCAGCATATTGGCTCAAGCCCTGATTTAGTTGCTGGTGAGCAAGTCAGTCATCCATAATGTCCACATGAGATGCTGGATAACTGGCCTGTATTCTGAAATGGGGAAATAAATGAAATTAATGTGATATTAATATGTGTATTATGTATAATATGTGACATTTATTATTAAATCCACTGGCTTAGGTCTGGGCTCAACTGCCTTTGGTGGAGCAAGGAAAGGTTGTACCTTACCTCACACTCACCAGGTGCCTGTGAGAGAGCCTGTGTCACTCCTGTGACAAGCCTGCTTCTTCCAGCAGCTCCCTGGGGCTGAAACTGGTTAGTTTTGCCAGATTTGATCTGTATCTTTTGTTTGGACTGACTTTTGCTGTTGAATATTAGGAAGATAATTAGTTTTAGTCCAGCTGCATGCACTGAGGACAAAAGTCACGCTCTCATTAGCCTGTAATCACCCACCCATTGCTTCTGCTGCCCCTCTGCATTGGAACACATAGGTAAGCTTATGGAGCTCCATGGGTTTAGTGAAGATGTCAGTCCTAAACCAGAAAGCCTGTTTTTGTTTTAATTTCCTGGCTCAAGCACAGATCTCAGTGACTTTTGGATGGCGTGGAGCAGCATCCATTCTCTCTTCTGTTCTCTATTTAAAATTAACAGCTCCATGCTATCGGCTTAATATAGTTCAGTTTTTATCACTGCACAGTCCCAGAATGTCTTTGGGTGTTGTCAGCCACGAACACAGGAAATAATCCCTCATTAGGCTGAATTATCTAGACACAGCACAGGCTAGTGAGGCCAGTGCAAATAGTTTTGTATTGACAAGGGCTTCCTGTTTAGTACAAGAAAGTCAAGGCACCCGAGGTGAAAACGGCAGCAGCAGATTCAAATTTCATCTCAACGGGTGCAGGGAGGTGACATAAAATTCCCAGTCCAATAAAAATAAAACACCAGTTTTTGGCCACTGGCAAGACCTTCTCTTCAGAAGGGATTCCAGTAAGTCACTCTGCACATGGCACGTAATATTTTCAGCCTATTGTGGTTTTTGAGAGGGGAAAAATAACAGGTTTGGGTTGGAAGGGATTTTAGAGGTCATCTAGCCCAACCCCTGCAGTGAGCAGGGACATGTTCAACTAGACCAGGTTGCTCAGAGCCCCATCCAACCTGACCTGGAATGTTTCCAGGGATGGGGCATCCACCACCTCTCTGGGAAACCTGTGCAGTGTTTCATCACAAAAAAGCATCTTCTTCATATCTAATCTGAATCAGCCCCCTTTTAGTTTAAAACCATTAGCCCTTATGATGGGCTTCAAGATTTTTTTCTGCTTTTACTTCACGACACAGGCTGGACATTGAGTAAAAGTGTGTTAAGAACATCTGCAAGGTGCAGTGAAAGAAAGATTGGAGTGTTTTGATCATGCTGTAGTGTTCAGTGTTGGCAGAGGGGACGGTGGCCCTCTGTGAGTGAGCAGGCTCTGTGTGATGGGATCTTTACACCCCTGAGGTTTAGACTTTTGACAGTCAGGTGAGAGACACTTCAACTTCTTGCTCTCCTATTCTCTCGTTTAGGGATGATACAATAAGTGTGTCTTTGAGGCTTCTGTCTGTGTGTTAGAAATTATTCTGTACAATTGGGTGCTAGGAAAATATTCCACAGCATTTGTTTATTAGGGCTATATCCATTTTTTTCACCACAGGCTGCTATCTCTCCAACTCCAGGTAGTAACCTGAGAAAAGGATATTCCTTACTGATGCTAAACATAAACCCTGTATGCACGAGCAAAGCTGTTGTGTTTGAGCATCTAATCCCATACCTATCCATAGATATCACTGCTATCCAAGCAATCTGTTTTTATTTTCTTGACTATTGCATTATTTATATGCTGCAGAAGTCTCCTGGACAAAAAAAAAAATCCCACATGGCTAGATAACAGCCCACTTTGGCTAAACCACCGTGGTTTTGTTTAATACAAATTACTTCTATTTTAAAGCCTGGGATTGTCCACATGTTGTTCTGTTGCTGCTTAGTTCGAATTTATCTGCCCACCAGATCCTTGTGATCCCCCTTAAGGTACTTACAGAGCACAAGAAGATCCCCCCTGTAGCCTTCTCATCTTCAAATACATACGCTTAAGCGCCTCATCCTGTCATCTTAGCAAAGGCCCTCCCTGTCTTTGGCCAGGCTCCCATCTCTCTTACGGTTATTCTCCAGAATGTGTATGTTGCTCCTATGAAGATAAGAAGTGCCCAACTCCAGCTTATGCCCCAAAATGGCCATTTGTGGTGGCACAGCCTTTTTTTTT
>VXAD01011017.1:615038-634360 GCA_013399195.1 Dicrurus megarhynchus | reverse complement strand
TTTTTTTTTTTTTTAACGTTTAGAAATCGTCCTTTGCTGAGTTGCAGGAACCAGCACATTGCTCTTCCCCTGGAAGGGGTGTGCTCCGGGCTTGGCTGTCAGGGAGGAAGGAGAAGGCTTGCAAAAAGTGATGGTGGTGGTTCTGCTGTGCCACGTTGATGGCAGTAATTGACTGACAGAGCGACTGCTCTAAACAGGATGCAAGGTCAGCAAACTTCTCAGCAGAGGCCGAGTTATGGCATGGAAGATACCAGCTGAGAGCAATGGAAATAGCTGACTGTTCCCAAAATATATGGTTTGCACTGGGGGTGGTAGAGAGATGCCACTCTTCTGTGCAAAACTCAGGCAGTAAGTGTTTTCCATCCTGTTTTTTTCCAGCTCGTATGCAAAAATTACTGGTATTGAAACATTTCCTTGCTGTATTCACAGCCTAATGTTTGATTTACTTCCCTATTCACAAAAATTACTGGTATTGAAACATTTCTTTGCAATATTCTCAGCCTGGTATTTGATTCACTTCACTTTTCATGTCTGCCAGGAAGTGAAAATTTGGGCAAGCCTGGGTAAAATGTATTGAGAAATAAATGGGCAAGCAGTGATGGAAAAGCTGTAAAGGTGTGATTTGTATTATTGCTGGCTAGAAAGGAAAAGAAATGTTAGCCCAGCCTCGTGCTATTTGTTCCTGACAGCATGGCATGAGGATCAGAGATGTGTCTGGAGATTAAGGAGCAAGGGCAAACAGCCTGGAGGTGGGAGAACACAAACCTGAGTGATCTGGTGTACAGAACTGTGGCCCTGAGCTCAATATAGAAGAGAGTTCTGTGTTCAGTTGTGCCATTTTTAGTCCTTTCAGTGTCACAAGGCTACTCCTTAGCATAACGTCCAGTTTAAAAGCATAGTCTTTTTTTAAAAAAAGGTTATAGCCTGGATTTTTTTTGTCCTCTGGTTCTTGAGCCTTTTTTTAAATACCTTTTGCCGTTGAGGGAGAGAAGAATTGGTCCTGCACAATATCTCATCCCCTTTGATGCCTCTCGGTCACGTTGATCCTGCACTTACCTGATGTTATAGCTAGATGTCAGCCTCAGATGTGAATCTGTCACTCACATTTATTTTTGCTCCTCGTCTCTCTGTACCGTGGGTCTGCTGAGATAGCATGAGAACTGGGACTTGCCTCCTTCACAAAAGCCTGACCTAGGGGTTTAATTATTAAAGTTAACAGAGCCATTAGAAAGGATTTTAACAAGCCTGCTTTTAACAGGCTTGGAGGAGCATCTGTGCTCATGGTAAAGTTTGGCCTTCTGTTGGCTTTTGTGGTGGACTCCTTATTTTGCAGGTAAAGCCTCTGCCCGTAAGCTGTGCTCACACCCTTTCTCCCAAAGCCTTCCCTCCGTAATGCAGCCTTAGTTGGTTCCAGGAGCTCGATACCAGCTCCACACAGGCCAATGTGGTGAGACACCGGGGCAAGGACAGAGTCAGACCTGGGACAGTGACAGCAGCCAGTGCTGGGAAAGGGTGATTCAGCTGTTGTGGTGACTCCTCACGGTGAGCTGACAGCCTTGTCAAACAGCAGGTCACATTTTGGCACATGGGAGGATGCATCAGCTAACAGAGACCTGTGAGTCATGGGATGACTTATGCTGGGAGCAGCACAGGGTCACGGCTCCAGGCCTGATTTGGGGTGGGGGGTGGCTGAGGTGAATCCGGAGAGGCTGGGCCACTGCAGTTCAGATGAGCTGTTTTGGTGTAGGGCAGCACAGATGTTTCCTTTGCCTGTGCATGGCTCTCTCTGAACTGCAGCAGCTCAAGGCCTGGCTATGGGAAGCTGGAATCACATGTGGATTGGGAATGGGGCACACAGCTGGTCCTGGTGACTTTGTCAGTCCTGTCTCTGAGTCAGCGTCATGGGATGGGATGGACAATGCAGATTGTTACTGAGTTTTCAATAAGAATGTTCAAGACTTCAGCAAGAAAATTGTAAATTATGTAATATAAGGATTGTATATCCACTATTGAAAGCAAGCAGGCAAGCATAAAAGCCCTTGTCTTTCTGTGCTAGGCTTCAGAAATGTCTGTTTAATGTTTATGTTGCCAGGAGCTTACTGCTACAGGCATTTAAATGCAAGTGATTACCCGGGGGCTTACTAAGGTCTGGTCCCTATCTCTAACACAGTTCAATTTATCTGGATAATCTTTCAGCCCAATCTTCTCTTTCCAGGAAGGAGAGAAATTGAGAGAATTCTCTCCTGCAACTCACTGTGTTTCTTGCCTCACTTCAGTAGGTTTGACTCAAAACCAGCTCCTCAATACATAGATTTGCAGGGTAGATGTGGTGATGTGCTCTAATATCAATGTCTTGAAAAGAAAGTGTCCTGAATTATAGGTTCTCGAGCTTAAGGGAACTCATCACAAAACTGGGCTGAAGCTCTGTAGCTGCCTTTTCCCCTCCACTGAATTACTGGAGTCCCAGTGCCATCTTCTACATTGTAGGCAACAATAAAAATTGGGGTGACATCGTATGTGCCTTTCCTTGCACTGTTCCTTCCCCTTAATTTCAGCTGCTTGCCTGCACAGAGATGATTTCCATTCCTGCTTGTGTTTCCTGCCAGACTCAGGACAAGGAAAAGCAGCAGGTGTAAACACAGAGCTGTCAGCAGAACAAACTCATGGGCAGTATTTTGAATGCTTTAGGTGACTTGCTGTAGAAACAGGAATATTTTATTATGATTATTTTTGGTTTCGCAGGGGCGTTTGTCTGTTCAGGGGTTTTTTTCCTGATTTTTAAAAAAAGAGAACTGCACTCCTGACTGTGAGACAAAAACCTGGGCTCTGTGGCTTAATTGCTAAAATCCTAAAATAATTTATGTTGGAAGGGTTGTGTGGAGGCCATCTGGGAGTGGGAGTGTGCGTGGGAGTGTACTGCACAGTGCCCTGCTCTGCACAGGTGGCAGGGACACAGCAGTGCAGTCTGCTCATGGCATTGCTGCCTCCTTCCCTCCCTCCCACCATGACTTTTGGCTAACTGGTGCTGCTCCAAGGTGGCAGCAGCCAGACCTCTCTAGACCCTGTAATTTAGGAATCTCAGCAGAAGTCAACCCTTCCATAACAGGTACAAAGCATGTAAGACTTCTGTCACACCATCAGTCAGTGCTTGCTGTATCTCCTGAAGGATATCACAGAGAGGAACAATTACTTTACAGATACCGAGTCATCCTTGGGAAGTGCTTCCAGAGACTGAGCTTAAAAGACTAAGGGAAGCACAAAGGTCTTGATTTAGGTTTTCTGTACATCCTTATTCAAATCTGGAACATACTACCCAAGGACGTTGTCTCCCATTACCTGTATTTTAAAATACTTTATCCCAGGGGAAATACATTACCCTTAGCTCTTGAGAGTGTCCAGCCAGATTTTGACTGTGAGGTGAGCTGACATGCCAGTGTTTTCTGGTTTTCTTTAGGAAATAAGTAGACCATACTTTGCCCGTCAAGAATAGCTTTGTGGCCATTAGTCACATTTTGCAGTGTGTCCTTGTGCATCTCTTGCATGTTGTAGCAGCTACATGATAGTTGCCACCCGTTTTGGATCTTCATTTATAGCAAAGACAACTACACACAGTATAAATAGAAATAACCACTGGGATATCTGGGAAATATCTCTATTAAGTATGCAACCCAGAGTAATGGGGGAAAAAAAAGGTTATTTCTCTCCCACTCAGTAGCTTCTTTCTTATGAAGTAATGAATGCAGACAGTTCTCTGACAGAATGCTGAGGATTTTTAGTAATATGTAATAATATGGCAGGAGTTAAAAATGATAAGTGACTGTATTTAGTTTTTGGTGGAAATGCTTCAGATGCCTACTTTTGTAAGAGACTTTTGTAATGCTAACATTGCTGCTGATTAACATTCGCTGTGATGTCACAGGGCCAAGCTAGGACAATAAAGAAGCTGTCCTGTTCTGCACAGTTCCCAAATAGTGGCGGGGTGCTTGACTCCATCTCTGATAGCCAAAGTGAAGTCAGGTGAGGGTGAGGGCAGTCCTTGGATAGTACAAGTGGATGGGAAACGCAGGGAAGTGGGGGGCTTGGCAATGCCACTCTTGCTTCTGAGTCACTAGTGAGCTAAAAATCTGGGCAGAGTGTGAGGGGGTGTATTGACATGGCAAATTGCTGTCACAACAGCTGCCTCTAATCTTATTTTCACGTATTTATAGTGGGTAAGATAACATTTTCTCTCAAGTGAGCCCTCTCGCAGGCCCCTGGGCACAAAGGGACCGTTTTCTGTCGGCGTCGTGCGGAGCAATGCTCTGATTACTCAGAGGGGATCATTATTGCTGCCTCCTCGCCAGGTTTTGCCCAGTGCGTCTTCAGGTTGAATTCGAGAGCTCTAATGGCCTTGATTACAGACTAATAACGAGCTTTGATGCTGTGCTTAAACCCGGAGTGGGAAGAATAGCAAACAGAGCGGGAGCTGAAATATGGGACCGCTGGGACAGTTTCCAGCTTCGACTTGTGATCTTTCTTTGTGCTCCCAGGCTTTACCCTGTCCATGACTCAATTACTTATTTTATACAAGTATGAAAGATTGCTCTAATGTGGCTGGTTCTTTGTTTCTGAGGGCTGTTTTCAGCCAATGTCCTTAGCAATTGGATTTGCTTCCACATTGTTATATCCAGAGCTGCCTTTTATTTGCTGTGATTATCTGCTCCCAGCACAGCTCTGCCACACAAAGGTTTGTGCCTGTGCACACACATGTTGGAAACCGCTGCCCTTTGTGCTCTGGCTCTATGTGGTAAAGCATAATATGGAAAGGAGGAGGAACATTTTGTGGAATTTTTGGATCAAGGGAACAGAACTAAGTTTTCAAAGTCACAAACAGCTTTAGTGTTCCCTCACCCTCCTGTTTATGGGGCAGGGAATCAAAATACTGAGAGTAAAAGGAAAGATAAACAGTACCTTCCTTTATTTCTTCCTTCCCTAACAATGTTATCTGCATAATCCTCCCCACTTTTCATCTCATTTGTTTGGGGCTTGGTCATGCCATAAACATGAACTCAAAACAGATAGCGACATCAAAAGAGAAAGCTGTTATTTTAGATTGCTTTACAGATATTTTTATATATAACCTATTTATTATACTTTATTTATTTCTACTCTTCATTAGTTTGCTTACACATCCCAAAGGTTTTTTCCAATGGTTTTGTCTTTTCCATTTGTCAAACTTTGGCTCTCTATCCCCCCTTCCAGCTGCTCCCCTGCTGTGATTTATACAGGTTTGGGAATAATTACAGCTGTTTTCTTTAGCTGCTGCTGCATCCATGTGTGTAAATCCCCAGGATATGTCAAAGAGCCCAAGTTTGTAGACTAGCCTGCAGAACTGATGTTAGCTGTACCCTTCAGGAAATATAAAATCAACTATTGTGCACTGGGGTTTTTAGTTTTGTCTTGCTAAGGAGCTGAAAACACAGATTCACAGAATATTCTGAGTTGGAAGGGACTCACAAGGATCACTGAGTCCAACTCTTTAAGTAAATGGCCCATACAGGGATTGAACTCACAACCTTGGTGTTACCAACACCATGCTCTGACCAACTTAGCAAAACACAACCAATTTAAACTTTTTTTGTTTGTTTCCTAATTTCAATCAAGACTGGGAAAAGACGACACACTTAATAGTCTTTGTTCTTTACTAGGAGTATAATTGCCGCCTTTGCCTTCCTTTTGGATTTGCTCACATATCAGCTGTGGCATCCCCCCATCCCCTTCAGTGCAGAGGAACCTGGCTTTGGGTCACACAAATGTCGATCAGCATTAATTACATAGTGGAGAATGCCACCATGCTTAAATGAAATCTCTGTCTGGTAACATCTCAGTATCTGAGGTCCTTCTGCTAACAGAGCTGTCACGTTGCCCTGGACAGTGTGCAGACATTTTTATCTGGTTTTACAGTTCATAAAGAGAAAACGAAGAAATACATTTCCAAAGCAGCAACTAATTTTACTTGTTTCTATTTTGGGCAGCCTGATTCGAGGCGTTTGCCAAGCTGTCAGGCCAGCTCGCCTACATTTGCAGGGGAGCTCGGCAGTGGCACTGGGCTCTCATCCCATATCCTTGACTTCCAGGGCCACAACTCTCCTGCAGTACAAGTGCTTTTCCTTTTTGCCTGAACCGGTCAGATCTGTGGTGCTCTGTTCCTGTTAGGAAGCTCAAGTTGAGTAAGTGTGGCTCGCGTTCTGACTGCAGACCCTTCCGACACTTCCTGGCCGGTCACAAGGGCCGCCCTTGGGAAAAGAGCAGCTTGCTCACCTTGCAGCAGGGCACCGGAGGTGCCGTGGAGCACGTCAGCGTCCTCACGGCCACCGCGATTAAATTGTTGCGGAGATAGCAAAAGCCATCTGCTGTTTGTCCCCCCTGCCTGCTGGCTCTCTCAGGGAGCCCGTGCCAGCCTCGCCTGCCAAGCTGGGCTGTCGGGGTGCCGGGCTGTCGTGTGGAGCGGGCCTGGCTGCGCTGGGGGCCGGGTCACAGGCTTGGTGCCCCGTGTGCAGGGGACACCGTGTGTGGAAAAGGCCGGGCCGTCAGCTGAGGGAGGGAGGCTGTGGAGAAGGCTGTGATGGGCGCTGCAGCGGGCCTGGCTGCCCTGAGGGCCGGGTCACACAGGGGACACCGTGTGTGTGTGTGTGGAAAAGGCCTGGCCGTCAGCTGAGGGAGGGAGGCTGTGGAGAGGGCTGTGATGGGCGCTGCAGCACGGAGGGCTGGTCCTGGCTGCGCTGATAAGGTGTTCTCGCTCTCTTCAGATTACGGCTGGCAGAGTTGGGCTTGTGCCTGCTCCTTCCCTGGAGAGAGAGAGAGAGGGTTGTGTGGGACTCATCCCAGCATCCCTGTGCGGGGATGACCTTGCAGTTGCTGCTGTGCCTGTGGCGGGATGTTGAACTTCAGTGGTCCTTGTGGGTCTGTTCCAGCTCAGGATATTTTGTGATCCCGTCTGTGCTGAAAGGGTTGGGGCAGGCTGCAGGGGTGTTTGTGTGAAGCACTGGGATGGGCTGCGTGGGCTGTGTGCACATCAGGTTGCAAAGAGTCACTGTAAATTTTCTGTGCAAGAGTCTGAAGTTCTTTGATAAACCATCCAATATACACTGGGAAACAACATCAAGCTTGTTGAACAGACAAAGTGTTAAAAGAATATTAGGGTTGCTGAAATACTAAGGTTAAGGACCCGAAGTTTAGGAAATGCCAAATACAACATGTCCCAGGTATCTGTTTTTTACATTTTGTGACATAAAGCCTATTTATCATGATGATACAGTTTTTAAGGGCATGATCATACACTGTTTTTTTCCAATGCTGGTCTTACAGAACAGTGAATTAGCAACCAGTTTTTTAATAGTGTGTTTAATTAAGAAAGAACAGTATGTGAGACTCTCAGCTTTATTTACTGTACTTAACTAAATTCCTCCCTAATGGCAAAATTTGTATTTTCCTTCCCTCCTGACACCCTCATGGATTTTTCCTGGTGTGTGCTTCCCAGTGCATAGTGCTGATCAGTTTAATATCTGAATACTGTATTGGCAGTAATGTGCCTTCACCTCATCTCTGGATGAGGTTTGGTGGGTTATGGGGATGCTGTAATCTCTGTTACGTAAACGTGGGCCTGAAACACTGGGAAAGTTAAAATTAGTATTCTGCTAACTTCATGCATGAAATGTGAACCTGATTTTGGGGCATACACTGTGTAGTGTTTTACACGTTCAGAGCTTCCATGTCCTAATGCTCTCTCTCTCCATATCTGGGTGTTCATCCCAGTCCTGTTCCCATCGCTGGCTCCGCTCTTCACACCTTCCTCTTTAGAACCAGTTTCCATCTCCATGTCCTTCCATAATCCGTGCTCTCAGCCTCGCATACAGGTCTTCTCTTTGAGCCTTGTTACCCTCCCTGCTGCTTAGAATCCTCCTTTTGTTTCTTCTGGTCCCCCTGGACGGGGGAGTGCTCAGTTCAGCTGTGGGCCTGGTCCCTCACTCGTGGGAGCAGTGTGGTGTTCAGGAACACAGACTCGGCAGACCTCAGCTGCTGAATTTAAGTGTTCTTATGGACCATGTGTAAAATTAAGTGATTTTAAAATCAGCTGTGTTGTGTGTGTTTTCATAAAAACCGTGTTAAACTTACTTCTGGCACAAACATAACTAGCTTGCCCAATCACGAGTTCCTGGTTCAAAGCTCTGGAGTACCTGAGCTGTTGAAGCAAAGGTCACTGGTGCTTTTGGACGTGGCTGAGTGATGACGTATGGTTCTACCTTGGTTCTGGCATTTTGGCTAAAGCATTCCAAAATTTCCAGCCTGAGGTGGGCACTGGCATTGTGTGCTTCATACCACAGTGTTAAAGTTGCACAAAATTATCAGCAGCTGAGAACGAGGTATCGGACTGAGGAGTCTCTCAGTGGGCTTTAAAAAGTTGATAATGATATTTAGAAGAATGATATCTGCTCTTTAATTATTTCCTAACGAAGTTTGAACTTCCTGTGATCAAAATGGGTGGCATAGGCACAGTCCTGCCTGTCCCAGCACTCCCAGTGTGTTCGGGCAGCAAGTGCTCGTGGTGGGCTTACAGTGATGAATTCTCATTGATCTTTGCTAATGCCAAGTTAAAGCTTTGGTATTTGCTCGTGCTCTGATTTTTTTTATGGCATGCTAATTACTCCTTTGAATTGGAAATGCTTGTTCAGCACAGGGTAAGAGAGATTGGAATTGGTGACGCTGTGCTGCAAATAGTGTTGAACTTTTCCTGTTTATGTCGAAGTGCTGTTCTGGTTTTCTCAGGTCAAATTAGACATCACCACATTTTTATTCAGCTCACAATACATGTGTGTGTGCACACATGCAAATGCATACACAGCTGTAATTTTTTTATTGTTGTACTAACAGCAGTACTGCCCGGGAGAAATTTTTTTCCTAACATCATGGTAGAAACGTCATGGTGATTTTGGAAATGGCTGCAGCTGTCTGAAAACATAAGAGAAAAGACAAAATAGAAACACAAATATTTTTGTGTCTGTGCAGAGAGACTAAAAGGTAATTAGCCAAGGGTAAATAAATGGCTTTGTTTTGAAAGACCCAAAATGGTGACCCAAAATGTTTTGAAAGGTTTTCTGGATGATGGCATTTCTGTGTTAAAAGTTTCAGTCCAGAAATCTCAGACAAAGTGATAACTGTTGGCAGGGGAGAGCAGTGGAAAGTTATGCCTGCAATAGGAAATCATCTCACTTTTAAAAGTGAACATTGCTATTTCAGGTTTTAATTTTGATAATTAGCAGTAGCAGCTCATCCTCAAATTGCTCTTCTAACAGTAGGTGGTCCAGAATGGCATGAGGTAACTTAATATGCCCTTTTTCCCCTGAGTCTGTAATCGGAAAAAGACAGGAACAGCTAAATGCTATTAATTGCACAAGCTATTTACAGCACAGAAAAATTGGTTTCTCATTTGTATACATGCAGAACAGTGTTAGCACTGCTGCAAAGTGATGCGCTTCAGAGGTTTTGCTCTAATATTGAGTATCAAATTCCTGTTACTGAAGGTCTGCCTTGGCCTGTACCTCACAAGCACTTAGCCAGAGCACCTCTCCTGGTTCCCAGTGTGGTGTTAACATATTCCCCAGGGCCTGCCTTTCTTCTGTGTCCTTGTATGTTCCTCTCACCTCCCCAGTGGATATGGCAGCTCCTTGTGTGAGATCTGTCATGGCTCACTGTGTTCCTGCCAGCCTTTCTGGTGCCCACAGACCTGTGGAAGATGCACGTCTCTCCTGGGTTATGTTACACCAGCTCTGCCTGCGCTCTGCAGATGGAATTGGGATGCCTGAAGAGTCTGCTGAGAATGCAGCAGGTAGCCAAGGAACTTACCGAGATGCCCTGGTGCTGCAGGTTACACATATGTTGTACCTTAGGGTGAAAACATGCACTGTGGTTTGGATTTGGTGTCGAAATTGCTGTTAATGCTGGCTAGGTTAATGTAAATTGCAAATCCTAGATGTAAGCATCTGTTCACATAACTCAAAGTGGTAACACATTTGTGTTTGAGAGAGATGTGAGAGAAGAACTGAAAGGAAAATCACACTTAAACATGTGCTAACGTTATATTCCTAAAACCTGATCCGCTGGTATCTTCTGCTGGCCCTCCTCCCTAAGCATTTTCTTGTGATGGACCAGTTTATTGTTTGTAGCTGATTTCCACTTTGGGTTCTTCCAGTAGATACTAATGGAATTTTGAATTTTTTATCTTTTATTTTGCTTGGGAACAGTTGGGCTAATTCAGATTGAAAGGGCCCTCAGGAGGTCTTCAGTCTAACCTAATCAGTACAGGGTCAACTATGAGATCAGACCACAGTGCTCAAGGCTTTATCCAGTTGAGCCTTTCAGGAGTGACAAAATTGAATAGCTGGATGCCCAGTGATGTGTTCATGAACAAAGATAAGGAGATACAGAGCTGGCTACAACTAAGGCTTGTCCCTGTTCTTCAGAAAGCCAGAGGTGCAAAGCTGTGAGCTAGAATTGAAGGTGGAACAGATGTTACACGTGTATTGGAGCTTCACTGTGGATCCCTATCTAAAAAGATTTATAATTTCCCAGTTAATTTCCAGATGATCTTTTTTAACGTGCTGAGGTAGCAGATGTGTTTGTTGTATCCCACTCTTTAAAGTCAATTTTAGGAAGTTAAACAGATGGATGCCTTTTGAATTCAGCAGCTGTAACAGCGTTGTTTCATGTGCCAACCGGGATGGAAGGAAACAGAGCAGCTGAGAAGCGCTTTGCCTGTGACAAGCTGACCCACTTGCCAACAGCCAGTAATGTGCTAATGTTGTGACAGGAATGATTGACTACACCTGCTTTTACAGTGGAATCAGTTGAGTTTCTAGACAGCTGGGCAAGCTTGAATACAGGTTGTTTTACCGCTGGAATAAACAAAGCTCATGTTAATTCTCATACAGGAGGCGATTATGTCTCAGAACACAGAAAATGATTCCATCATCTGTATGCCATTTATTTGAAAAAAGGTTCTGTGTTACAGTGTCCTTGCTACTAAAATTTCAAGAGGAAATACGAAATTCAGAAAACTTCTCTCTCAGTGCCATGCCTTCGGCCTGTTGTTTGTTTTCCAGTGATAAACATCAGCCAGATCTTCCTTATGGCTGTGGGGTGTTTTGACACTGATACTTTCCCAAAACATTCCAGACACTGAGAGCAGTGTTATTAAAAATCATATGATGTAGTGTGTAAAATAAATGCAATGCTGTCAGGTCTTTATACTGTAGCTTTAAACCATGTGAGTTCAGTACAGCATCATGGGTAAAATTCAGGGTGGCAGGAAACCTGTCACCTTAAAAAAACCAAAATTGATTTAACGTTGAAATATCAAAGCTGTTTAAGGCAACAGACACGTCATTAATCATTACACTGGGAACCTCCTTTGATTTGGTAGGAAACAAAATATTAGGACAGCATTTTTGAGTAGGTTTTTATGTCAGTTTTGGGTGGCGAATATTACAAATGCTTGAAAAAATCAGTGTTAGAACAGCAGGAGGGTTAGTTATCAGTTTGCTAATGGGAGAATGGGAGAACAAAGGAAATATAAGGAAATTTGAGAAGGGAAGCTTGATCCTGCCATGCATGAGGCAGCGCAGTGGCCCTGCAGCACTTTAAATTTGATTATTCTGTGCTAGGTTAATAGAGAGATTAAAGAATAACTGTTTCCTGTACATTTCCTTGCGAAGTGGTCATTTAAGCTTTCTGGTTTAAAACTGAGCGTGATGTTTGGCAGGTGCAAGTAAACCTCTCCCTCAAATGCACATGTGATTTTTAAAAATAAAATGAATTATTACTTTTTGCTGGGTTTTTTTTTCACAGTTTAGGGGTTAGGTAATCCTCATCAAATTCCCTTGTTGGATCATCACGTTGGCGAGGGAGGTTGGTTGTGCGGATGTTGACTCTCAAGAATGTTCATGGCTGTTGATGGTTGACTTATGTCTGTGTAAATCTGAAGAAGCTTCACTGAACTTTTTGATTTAAGAATTTCAGTAGAACCATTACCCCAAAATTCAGCTGATAAGGATGTGCTTTTATTTTCTGTAAATGTCAACTCAGGAGAAATCTTTCTTCAGAGGATCTGTGGGGGTAGGCAGCATTCATATCAGGGCATTGTGTTATGCACTTTCTGTGTTTCCTGTGATACCACTGTGAACAATCGGGGTTTGTGGATTTTTTTTTTTTTTGGTAACATGTTCAGAAATAGCTGGTGTTTGTCATACTGCAATTAGTAACATTATATGGTGCATTGCAGGTGACTTCCAGCAGATGACTGCTCCTGAATGGTTGCCCTGTGGAAATGCTCCCTTTTTTTTTTTTGGGTTCTAGGGAAGAGTGGCTGCCTGCAGGCTTGGGTTGTGAAGTGTACTTGGCAAAACCTGGAAGTGTAGGATGATATTCATCGTTCCCTGGTACCAGCTGGCAGTTGGTGAGCACCACAAGCTCTTTTTCCATGGCTCCAGAACTGCACTGTGCAGCTGAACTGGATGCTTGGGCTCAGTAGGCAAGAGGATTTTTTAAATACAAATTGGTAGGAAATACGTGCTGAGGGGAATGGAGATAATGTGAGTATATGATAGGATTGGAATCATTATGTAAAGAAGATTTTAATAAATACTTCGAATTTGGAAGTCAAATTCTGATGTTGGCTGTAGAGAAACTACACTGATTTAGGGCAAGTGAAAATCTGGTCCTTGCCACTTAGTTTGAGTAGTGACACTTTGCTCTTTACAAAATAGCTGAAGTTGCTTAATGGTAATCTGGCCAATTTGTGTTTGTTCAGAACTGCTGATGTGGGAGAGACTGATGGCAGCTGAGGCTGGGTTGGAATGCTTAAGCAGATCCAGCTGTAAAAAGGCTTTGAAATACAGCCTTTTCTTCCGATCCGTTTCTCAGATGGTTTCTACCTTTAGGCTCTGACAACTCTTCCAGATGATGGAGCAGGTGTATTTGAAGCGTGCCAGCAAGGTTACAGAAGGGGGACTACCTGATGATGTGAGGTTGTTAGCTTGTAAGTGGTGGCTATTTTTAACATGCCACTTCTTGAGAGGGTAGAGAGAACAGCAGCAGAGGAAAGAGAGTGGTTTTTTAGGTCCTCTCCTTCATATTTCCTCTTAACTTGATGGTTCTTAAAGTCAAGAGTAGTTTGTGGTATTTATATCATCATCATCGTCACCACCTTTCTTCTGTGATGTGCTCATTAGTCACAGATGTTTTCTTTGCTTTTCCAAACACACGAAGCCATGGGCAATGTCAAGCCAGGCATAAAATGATATAGGAGCCGGTACTATTAACCTTGTGGAAGCAGAGGACACATGAATAGATTAAGAATACCCAGATGCACATCTCTGTCGGGAAGACGTGATTTGCAAGTCTCTTTCCCAAATGGTATTGCAATATTTATTCCAGGTGCTGTTAGTGGCATGGAGAGATGACGTCTATTGTTATGGTCACAGACACGGAGATGTGCAAGTCGAGGTGAGCTATAGGTTGGCCTGACAGAACTCCTCTGTTAGGATCATAAAGATTATTCATGTGTATATGCTTTACACAGTGGCCACTGCTGTGACTACGGCAAAGACAAATAGTAAGCATCTAAATCTTGCACCACCACAGAAAGCGTTAATTCAAATAAGCTCTTGCATTCCTCATCCCTTTCTGTTCCTGATGAGTTTAAGTCTGAGGAATGAACTTTACATGCAAAGTCAGAGAGATGGACCTTTCCAAAGCCCATCACAGAACCCCTAGCAGTGTGTGTCTCAAGACAGCTGAGCCCAGTTTTTATTAGATTGTGAGAAACCGATATGGCTACAAATCCAAAGGCAGCAGGAGCATAATGAATTCAAAGCTGTGAGTGTGCATTTGCTGTGACAATAGAAACTTATGAAGCTATTGAGTGAAGCACTACTACAGGCTTACATTACAAAACCATGAAGCATTGTGGTACAGAAGTGGGATTAAATGTGAGCATTGTTCAGAAGATGCTAATTTAAAATGGTGCCATTTTCAGTCACCATGCGAGAGCATCTGCCTGTATCACTAGTGTGGCCAGTGAAATTTCCTGTGTGTTTCCTGAAAATGAGTGGAACAGATGTTCTTGTCCAGGTGGAACTTGGCTTGTGTATTTTTTAAAATTTGACACCATTATAAAATGAAGTGGAATTAAACCCAGTGTGAATTAGAATCATGTCAGGGGATTACAAATGGAATTTTAGATCAGAATTAGTGTAATACAGACGAGATTTCTGTCAAAAGAACTGGGAACAGAACCAAGGTTTCCTCCTCTTCTCACTGCTCTATATAAAGAACTCACATGTACAGATTATAATTGCTGTGGTGAGAGGATGCCAAATTATATAATGCTTCTATCCACATTCTTCTTTCTAATCTCTACTGTTCCCCTTGGGGGAACACAACAAAAAATTATGGGGTTTACACCTTTACTCCTCTACACCTTTCTGGATTGTTTCATAGAATGGTAATGTAAATGTGTGCAGATGGGATCAGGCTTTTCCATATTTGATACTGATCAGGGACAAAAGATGGATGTGAATGTGCAAAATGCCTGCAGTACCAAAAATAGGTCCATATTTATTCCTGTCATAACTTCACTTAAGTTGATGGAGCTGTGCCAAAGCTGAACATGACCACAGCCTATAGGGTAGCTGCCTGGCAGAAGTAGAGCTTGGTGAGAATGGCTTTGAGAGTACAATTAAGCCCTCTGATTCTGACAGTGTGTGGTGACATTTTAGGGATATTCACCTTGGCTTGAAACGATTTTTCTGGGATATTGCAGGTACATCCTTAATGCCTAAAAGCCGAGGATAGCGTTGATCAAGGTATTTTCAAGCCTTGAGTTCAGTTCCATCAGCAGTTCTGAATCACCACACCAGCTAATGAGGTGTTCTAATTGATAGCATAATTCTACATGGTTTTTCCATTTAGGCTAATGTAACATTTGGCTTTGCTGAGGATGAATATTAACCACAAGTTGAAAGGAAGGTCTGATTCTCTGATCTTTTGCTACATTTCATCAAGCTTTTAATTCTACTTGCAATACCAACATGCAATCCATACAGGCATTTTCTTTCCACTTGGGTGTAGAGACCCTGTTCTGTTGTTAACTGGTAAGTGTGTGAGCTGTGGAGGCAGCTTCAATGGTTTCACTGTTCCAGAAACGTTCATCTCATTCATAAAATTTCATCTGTTCAAGAGCAGTCAACCCTGGGCTTTTGTTCTGTTTACTGGCTTTGTTTTGGGCAATGTGCTGACTTGCCTACAAACTCTTGAACTACAGGGCATTCAAATAGTTTCCTCTGATCTGTTAAGTTCTTGAGTTCACATGAGTCTGCTCACTAAAATTTTGAGAATATTAAGCCAGTTCTCAACACCAGAGTCTTGGCACTTGAGTTGACACTACACGGTGCTGAGCAGCCACAGCTTGAGTCCAAAGCAGTGATACTTTCTGAGCTTCAAAATCAGCTGTGTAAGCCAAATCAGTAGGGTTTATTGTGGTTTCATGGTGTTGTTTTTTTTGGTTTTTTTTTCCTAACAGGGAAGTTAAGTACTTGTTGATAGCATTTTTCCTTCCATATTCCCCCATTTGGGGAGTGGGTGGATGCTCCCTGGACTACGGGCAGATAAGGGGGGCATGTTGTGGTTATTCAGGCAAAGATACTCATCAGACTTAAAGCTGCAAGGGAATTTCTCCCAGTCAGAGGCTTATCCAGCGTTTCTGGGAAGGAATGAAGCTCTTGCTTTTTTTGATAATTTGCTTCCTTTTTAAGATTACTTCTAGTTTAGACACAGAAATTTGGGTGATTCAAAACAGGGGAAGGGAAAACTGGTTGGGCTTTTCAAAGAAGATAAAAGGTTCTCAGATCCCTTTGACTGTCCAAGAGAAGTAGTTTCTTTTAAAAATCCTAGCCTTAAAAACAGATAAAAGAGAGTTTATTAAATAATAACAACAACAGAAACAACCCATACCCAAAACAAAACCAAAAATCCAGACAACCCAAAGACTAGTCACTTCCAAAGACAGACCAGAATTGATGCTGCCCATCTTTGCAGATAATGCCTGTAATGTGATATAATTTATGATCTCATGGTGTGACTGCACTGCCACTGGATACAGCAGTTGGCATTTCAGTGCCATTATGCTGTGCTGTTTAGATGTATAAAGTGAAATCTGTATAACATAAAAACTCCCCCAGGTTTTAGATGACAAAGGATTATCAGATGCAATCTGAATCCATGAGAGAAGCAGTAACTCCAGGTCACTCTTCGAATGTGTTACCAGGAATTCACATTAAAGCTTTGGTGAAGAATGTGTCCATGTCACTGATTTGGCAAAGCAGCTGTCAGGATCATACACTGAGCGTATTCAGAAGACATCATCCTCAGTAGGCAGGACTGCACCCTGAGAAATCAGTAAGATTCCCTTAAGTGTCCAAAGGAACTGTGGAATATTCAATCCACCGTCATCAAAGGATCGGATTCCATAATTGTTAAAGGAGCAATGAAAGGAATCCTTTTCTTTTGGTCAAATTAACTTTGTGGCTGTTTTGGTATCCTGTAACCTAGCCAGTTTTCCAAGATAAAAACAGAACAACAAAAACTGGCAAGTTGGGTGCAGCAGGGGTTGGTGGCCTGAACCTCATAAAACGTGTAAGTTTTAGAAGAACAGAACATAAAGCTGTCAATTAGATCTTCTAATAGCTTTTAAACCTTACTATATTTTATTACAGACCTAAAATTAGCCTGGTTTTCAGGCCTGGATCTTTTTCAAGATGTTCCATACTGGAGCCCAACCTTCTCTTAGCCAGCAAGGCTGGGTTCTCAGCATGGAACGATGGAAATGGTGTTGGAGCATTTGACACATACCAGTCCTCTCAGATGGTAAATTTACCTTCTTTATTGAATTGTAGGGTTTTGAAATTTTCTGTATAGCTGTGTTTAAGCTGACATTGTACACAGTTATGACAGAACATTAGAATATTTGTCTCGGTGGGATCTCAGTGAGATGGATGAAGAGGGATGTGCATTCTTCCATCTGAAATTGGTGGATAAAGAGATTGAGGTGGAAGCAGTTACTTAAAAAACCAGCTACCATAAAATTTACCCTTTTGTAGTTACTACAAAACAGCCTGCAGAACTGATACACGTGAAAGCAGATGTGCTGAAAAATCCCAGCAACAGCCAAAACTCAGCATGGGAGCTTTATGTGTGCTGTGGGAACTTGAATTACCTTTTACATTGCAACGTTGAGGAAGAATAGTACTTTATAATAAGTAGAGCACCATTTCTGACTTTAATTTTTAGTTCTGCCATTTAGTCACTGTGGAACCTTGGGTCAGGCATTGAAGAAGACAGCTGCAGAAGGATCCAGCAATGCTGTCTTCATTCTGGAGACACCTACAATACAATCCAAGAAATGTCTCAATTTTCTATCTGAAAGAGTCTCAGATCTAAATACCTGAGGTTTGCACCTTTAAAACTTCCTCAAAAGACAGAGTGTTAAATAGGCAGGTCCCAGCTCCCCTTGACATGAGTGATTGGGCATGATTGAGCCTTCTTTCCCTGAGCACTGCTCACAGCCTGGGTGGGGCTGGGCTTCCTCTGTCCTGCTGAGTAGCTTCACCCAGTGTGTATTTCAAATACTTCAAGTGTAGGTTCATTACTTCTCTGGATGCCCCATCCCTGGAAGTGTTCAAGGCCGGGTTGGATGGGGCTTTGAGCAACCTGGACTAGTGGAAGGTGTCCCTGCCCATGGCAGGGGGGATGGAACTGGATGATCTTTAAGATCCCTTCCAACCCAAACCACTCTCTCCTTGCTGGGATCACTCTTGTCCTTTCCACTCAGGCAGTGCTTTAGGGATTCAGAATTTGAGGAATGGATAAGGTGGGAATAAGGAGCTGAAGGAAGCGGCCCTACTTGGGAAATAAAGCAATTAACTGGGACTGTGATGAGGATGTGATTTAAATGCACCTTTTGCTTCCATGTCTCATGTTGCTTTTGTGAGTATTATTCTGAGGCACCCTCCCTATAATCATAGAATTGTTAAAGTTGGAAAAGACCTCCAAGATCATCAAATCCAACTGTTAACTCAGCACTGCCATATTACCACTAAACCATGTCCCCAACTGCCATATCCATGTGTTTTTCGAACACTTCCGTGAGCAGCCTGTTCCAATGCCTGACAATCTTTTCTGTGAAGAAATTTTTCCTAGTATCTGATCTAAACCTCCCCTGGCACAACTTGAGGCCATTTCCTCTCCTCCTGTCACTTGTAACTTGGGAGCAGAGCCCGACTCCCCCCTGACTACAATCTCCTTCCAGGGAGTTGTAGAGAGCCAGAAGGTCCCCCTTGAGCCTCCTTTTCTCCAGACTGAGCTCCCCAAGCTCCCTCAGCCACTTCTCATCAGACTTGTGCTCCATTCCCAGCTTCATTCCCTTCCCTGGACTCACTCCAGCCCCTCAATGTCTTTCTTGTAGTGAGGGGTAAGCCAAAGTCTTTCCCAGCCCTTACAGACCAGCTGAAATTTGGGCACTGTAGCATTGCCTATCCTGGTGCTGAGCCTCCCCATACATTGTGAAGGCATCTCTTGGTGCCTTGATTTGCACACTGATACTCTTCCGCTGTCCAGGATGGTGCAGGTGTGCGCAGGAAGAGGCACATGTGCCGCTCTGAAATGTGTCAGGATGAACAGGAATGGGGGATCCGGGGGTTTTAACGGATCCTGGCATCCACAGAGCAGCGTGAGGAGGAACCTGCGACACTGAAAGCCTCCCCAAAGCCAAGTGTTGCTATAATAGGGCCGGATTACTCACTGTGCTTATTCAAATTCCTGTTGATGCTGGCAGCGGGAGTTCTTCCCGAACAGCCACGAACAATGAGTCACCTCCAGGTGTTTTGATTTGAATTTTTTTTTTTTTTTCCCTCCCCCCGCCTCCAGCTTTTTATGCTCAGCACTGGGGGAGCCGGGAGATTTTGTGGCCACTGAGATATTTTGATTTAAAATCGCTGTCAGTGGACGTTTCTCCTTCTCCTCCGGCATCGTTGTCCTGTTCACAGCTATTTAGGCTTAAGAAGCTTGATTCTCTAAGGCTCGTATCCAAGGGCATCAGTCATTAACACACTGAGCTACATCTGCTTCTTGGCTAAGACTGAAGAAAGACATCTTAAGCTGGAAATCCTGCTCGCTCACTCTCTAGTGCGTACGGAAGGGGAAGCATATGCAGCAGCAGGTTCCTTTTTTTT
>VXAD01011017.1:577293-614775 GCA_013399195.1 Dicrurus megarhynchus | reverse complement strand
GCTCCGTGCCGGGCCCCAAGAGCATCCTTCCAGCGCCCGGAGCATCCCTCCAGACCCCTCCGCCCCGCGGGTCTCCCTGCCCGCCGCGGGAGCCGAGGCCGCTCCTCTCCCTGCGGAGAGAGAGAGAGATTTCTTCGTTATTTATTTATTTTTTTTTTTGTTGTTGTTCCTGCTCGGAGCGGGCAGGACCAATCCGGGGCCCGCCCTGCCCGCTCGGTGCCGGCGGGGCCGGGCAGCCGCCGCCTCCCGCCCGGCTGGTCCCGGCCCCCNNTTTTTTATTCCAAAGGCTGCCTCACTTTGGAGATGCAGTGACAAGATAATGGAGTGAAAGTCTCTCATTTCCAGGCAAGAAAATTGCAGGAGTCAGAGAAAGGAAGGAGCAAGTTACAGAGCAGAAATAGGAAAGAGTATCGTGGTAAAAAACTGAAAATAAAATTAGAGGAAACAGGTGGAAGGCTGGCATAAAGCTGGGCAATATTTTAGGCTGAAAGTGGTGTGTTTTTTTTTCTTTTTTTCTTTTTTCCTTTCCTTTTTTTTTTTTTTAAGTTTTTTTAAATTGGTTTTATTGTTGATTTTAAATTCTAAGCTGATTTTGGAGATCTCTGCAGTGACCAGGCTGCTTTAGAGTAGAACAGCTTCCCCAACGTGTCCTTTTCTCTCTCCCTGCCTGCTGTTGCTGTCTCTGCTGTTGCTGCTGCTGACAGAAACGTGTTAGGAGAGCAGAAAGAGAAAATGCCAGCCATCCT
Source organism: Dicrurus megarhynchus (assembly GCA_013399195.1). Taxonomy (NCBI): domain Eukaryota; kingdom Metazoa; phylum Chordata; class Aves; order Passeriformes; family Dicruridae; genus Dicrurus; species Dicrurus megarhynchus. The sequence goes on along the minus strand of VXAD01011017.1, from coordinate 614,029 downwards.
GGTAGCCTCCAAAATGAAATCGGGACTACCTAAACCCGTACACAGCGCTGCTCCAATCCTGCATGTCCCAACGGCCAGGACCATCCCACAGCCCTGTTACCTGAAGTTTGGGAACAAGGTGGAGGTGACGAAGCCATTGTATTCCAGCCAGATTCCTCTCAAATCTTCCAATGGACAAGAAAACGCAGGAGATGGCCTCCCAGCAAGGAAGAGTAGCTCGGTAGAAAATGGATTTGACACACAGGTTAGCAGGCACCGAATGCTGGGGAGGTGTATGTGAGAATTTATTTCTGTGCTGAGAGCGTGCAGCAGGTTTTCTGGGGTAAATAGCAGTGTGAGAAGGGATGTGCATGTGTGTGTGTGTGTGCTAACATCTGTCTGCAGTGGTGGGATGTTTTATATTCCACATAGTGGCATGTGTAATTCTGTCAGCATGATGGAGCTGATGGTGGGGTGCTGAGGGATGGGGCTGCGTGTGCTGCTTGCCTGTGCTGCCTTCTCCTTTGCCTTTGCTTGAACTTGGGGGGATTTACAGGAGGGAGATGGTAGAGATGTTGTTTGTGGGGTGTGTTCTTTGTGTGCTTTCTGTAGGTGCTAAGTGTAAGGGCTGGCTCGTGTGCCTGGGCTGGGAGAGGATTGCTGGTTGTCATGAATGTGTTTTGTGTTCGGTCACGTACTGTACCAGAGCACTAGTTGTGTGAACATTGTGTTTGTAGCTGTGTGGGGAGTGAATGGGAGGCAGTGCTTGATGCTAGATTACAACATGCATGTCATTCAGTGCAGCTAGATTAAACAGATTATGTAGGAAATGAGCACTTAAGTGGAATTGCCTGTATAATGCTGTACGTGCATGACATCATAGATGCAGCACATCATCGATACACATATTTTAGGTTTCCCTTTAATCTGTGTCAGTCTTCTAATGTATTTTTATATATGCTGTGTGCTGCATAGGGAGGAGAAATGTCCATTCCTCCTGGTTTAATATCTGCGAGCAGGGTGAGATTGTCAGCATGGCTGGGACTGCCCTGCACCGCTGTGCCCCGGTGAGCTCCGCAGCAGCGTGGGCACAGCATGTGTGTTACTGTGCTACGGAGGGAGCAGAGCAGATGGGCTGCTGCAGCAAGCACAATTGATTGCTGGGGTACAGAGATGGCTGTGCAGCCCTGTGATGTATTTTGGCAACAGCCACATACGTTAACATGCTGCTTCTGCCAATATCCGAGCCCGGTGGAAAGTGATACCATTATGCTCAGAGAGGGAAACGATGACAGATACTCACCTGGTTTTTTCCTTCTTCGAGGAATAATGGATCATCCCTACCACCTAGATTCTGAAATCTGTGGCCTCGTAACCCTATTCCCATCAGAGGAGCGTGCCTACTGATTGGGCACGTTTGACCGCGTGCCCTGATTTCAGGATATGCTGCACTTTTGTTGCCGGTAGACAGGGTGACGTGTTGGGCTGCTCAGGCCAGACAGATATGACTGGAGCAGTTCCTGAGGGACTGAGAGCAGGAAAAGGAGACAGCCAAGCATTGGTGCAGGGTAGTGGCAGCAGACAGACCAACCTGTGCATCACATCTTGCCCTTACAAGAGAATCGAGTGCTCTCTCTCACTTGTGCCTGAGTCTGTCCTTGAGATTATGAAACATCAGCAAAATCTCATTATCTGCTGCCCTTTCTCTCACACATGCCATGGTTTCTGCATGGAAATCTTCATTGCTGAAAAAGTGGTTGTTATTCAGAAACACCTTCTCATCTTGTAACAGATTATGCTCACAGAGATCCTGCCAGTGGGAGCTGTTTGCAGCAGTAAGGGCAACGCTATGGTGGTTTTAACCCTTACAGTGATGTGGAACAAACCCCATCTTTTGTAGCCTGATGATGAAAGGGTCTTGATGCTAACTTGTTATACTGGAACTGGGAGTGGTTTTGGCTAAAGAAATGTCAGATAATTTTATGTTTTTCATTACTTCAGCAGCAGGAGAAATCTTAAGCTTTGCATTCTCAGTAACCTCCTCTGGCTTGCAGTCTGAGCAGATGACCAGCACCTTTTAAGGTGTGAACCAGTGAGGCTTTTTTCACTGCCTATTATCTTGAATAAACACAGTCATTTTTTGTTGTTCTTACTGATCCAGCTTTGATCCTTCTGCCCCCAAAAGCAATGCAGGGTTTTGCCATTCAAGGTGGTCATTTGGAATGCCAGTCTATATCTAGAGGGAGATTTTTCCAGATGTGTTGTATCAAGGGCACTGTTCATTCCTTTTCCTGCTGTTCCTCCCTGCCAAGGGAGGAGGAACAGGATGGATGGACAGCTGCCAGGTGATATGGCAGCAGCTGAAGCACTTTTATCTTGGAAGACCTTCAGCTGCATTCAGGTATCGATAATAAATAATTTCTGACAATGTGCCTGGTAAGGTTTAGTCTTGAACACTGCACCAGGTCTGGATGTCTTGAGAATCTGAGAGTGATCACTTTGCTTCTCTGGGTGGTTTATCTGAAGCACCAATGGGACCCTCACCATTTTACTGTGCAGGCACCTGACATCACCTGTGAGGGAGGGAAGTTATATTCTTACATTAGACTTTAGAATTTGGATCCACAAGTTGGACCAATGCCGATTGTTTTGGCACCTATCTTCTGTAGATCGGTGTCTATGCAGAATTTTCAGCCCACAAGGAAGGACATCATATCCTCCCTCCTGTGTGGGCGGAGGGAGAACGAGAGAGAGATTGTATCACTTGGATCAATTCTCTTGGTTCTGGGAGTATTTCAAGGAGTTGTTCTTAATCCCATTGAAGTGGGTCCTTTTTGCACTACATAATACAAAATTTAGTGGCTTATTTGACTGGTTTTTCCGGAGAAGAGGCTGTGTCTAGTGCATACTCCAGAAGCCACCATGTGAGGATACCAGACCATGTTCTCATGCTGGGTTAGCATGTTTCAAGCCACTTAGACATCACTGCAAAAGCTTCATGAGCTTTTTCAGTGCCAGGTGGTACCTTTCTTGAACCTGATTCTTCAGAGAATATGAGTACTGCAGGTAGTATTCATTAAAGTACCAATTAAAAAAAAAAAAAACCTGCTGAAAATAAAGATGTCAGTGAAAACTTCTAAATGTTTTGCTAATTTTGTTCCTCTTGATACGATTTTACATGTGTAAGCTGGATTTTATAGTAACTGGAAGTTTCGTGCCTTAAGGCCTTATACGGGCAGTGTGTTTTTTAAAATGCTGTGCAATTTATAAAAAGCATACTTCAGAGTATTTCAGAGGCACTTTCCAAAGAAAGGTCTGAGGGTTTTAGCATCAAGCCCATTGTAAATGCTAGTCGGAAATCTTAGGTCGATGAATCACGGCGGTATCATTCCTATTTTACTGTTACTGATATACACACTCTATTTTTCCATATTAAATCCCCTGTGTTGTGCACAACGGTATCCGACTGTTGCACTGGTGCTTATTTTGTCTAATTTGAAAACACCGCCAATAAATTGTACCCATATTTAGAGAGAATTGTTTTGGAAATATTTAACTTTGTTACCAGAGAAACTTCCGTCGAGTAGATAGCAAGATTGTGATCTGTCATCTACAAAATGGTATTTCTCAGTGATTCTGAAAAAGTCAGATGCATTTGGCTACTAAATTTGCATTAGTTATTTAAGAGAGAAGTCATTGCCAGTTAGGAGTCTGTGGGCATGGTATGATTGTTCATGCAGATGCAAGAAGGAAGATGCCATTGCAGGCATACAGTCTGCTGCCATGTTATTGTGAATGTCACTGAAGGAGATAATGGATTTAATTATTGTGTTTATTGCTGCTAGGTTGTATTCTCCAGCTTCTTGATTTTCTTTCTCCAGAGAACCTAAAAAATAATCACTGTTTGTACCTGCAGTAACTGAACCAGCACTAAAGGCACCAGGACCTTGCTAAATGGTTGGTCCCACCCTTCCACTAAAACACTTCAAGTTAAGAGACATCTGTTTAACCTGGGTTTAAAGTATGTGTGTTCAGCAATTACCTGTAATTGTGCTTAGTTTGGCCGGGAGGGGTGGGGGTCGGAATTGGTATTTCTTTGCAAACTTCTTTGCAGTATTCATTTGCTGAAAACCAGACAGTTGCCCTCTCCTGGTGGACATGGCAGGCAGGTGCTCACTGGGTGTGATGTTCTCCCTCACTTTTCTCTTTCCCTACCCTAGGCAAAGCCTAGGATTTCTAGAGCTCTTGCAACTCCTTGTGCTATCTACTGAACTCTTTTCAGTTTCTCTAGACTCCTTTTTTAAAGGAATTCAGTTTAAAACTGGTTAGATGTCATTGTCTGAAATCAAGCTACCTTGCTCAGCTAGTTTTTTCTTCCTATTGCTTTCCCAGTTTGTGAAGATCTTGTTGAGCTGGGCAGCCTGGATCTGGGGGTGGTCTAGTTCTGAGGTGTTCTAGATGTCCTTTTTTCTAGTCTTACACTAGATTTTTCGCCTAATGATTTAGTTCTTCTTTCCTAATTTGTCAAGATCATGGTCATCTACATCTGGGGTGTGCTCCAAATGCATTTGCCACACCTCTCGAGGTTAAAAACATCTCTGTTTTTTTCCTCATTGCCCTTTCTGTGGTCCAACTAATGGCAAGGGTATGGAAGCTCTGTTACAACTCCCTGTAAATAAATCTAGTGGATAGCCATTCCCAGGTTGGTGACATGCTGCTGGCACATTCCAGGGAGTTTTTCAGTCAGCTGTGCGCTGCTTTCAAACTGATTAACTTAATAGGTTCCTCCAGTGCTTTTCCACACTTCAAATTGAGGCTCACATCAACTGATGAGCCACACGTGCCCCATGATCTGGTGGCTATCAGTTTCCCTTCTCTGCCTCACTCCCCTTGTGCTCATGCCATTAGCAATCCAAATGAAGCCACATAGTTCAGATATTAGTAATTACTTTTCTATATTTTAATTAAGTTTACCAGAAGCCATTTAAACCTCCGTATCACTGTCTTGCTAATGTGAAGCTTCATAGAGAGAAAGATTAATGGAGCATATTGCAGAGAAATTATGCCCTCCCTTCTCACATGCATTAGCCATTTTTGTGCATGATACTGGGTTTCACAGGTCTGATGCTGAACCCGCTTGCAGAAGGGATCAAGCAAATCTTTATCTGGACCTAATCTAAAGTCAGATGAACATCGATTGGTTTCAGTGCCATCGCGTGAGCTGCCTCAGTGGTGTGAAATTTGGTCTTGCTACGACTGCTGAGCTAATTATAAATGAAATTATGAGAAATGTGGTCAATCACACTGATAACTTTCACATAAAAGATCACTTTTTGCAATTGGAAGAAACCAAATGGGGTCGCCTTTAGGATGTGAACAAAGGATAGATTTTACTGAAGTTGGGAGAAGCTAAGAAAAGCTATAGATTCAGGCTATCAAAATACATAAGCACAAAATAAATGTGAAATTGGTACTAATGAGCTTGTTCATTTGATTATAATTATATACCTAAGTACACTCCTACAAAAAGGCCTGTGCTGTATCTTCCTTTATGATGGACATTTCTTTTACACGCTGTAAGCAATTTGAGGCTATTAAGTAGCCAAATTCTTCTTCTAGTTATGATTACAGTGGGTTTGATATATTTTTAGAGACATACTGAAAAATCTTTAATTGTTGGGAGGTTGCTCCAGATGAAGTGTTCCCAGGTAGAAAACAAGGAAACCATTCCGAAGTTGTTTTATTGTGATGATTGCCATGGATTTTTCAGTGTTTTGTCTTTTCATATAATGAGCTACCTTTTCTAAAGCCCTGCATTTGAACAACAGGTGTAACATTGCACTATAAATTCAGGAGGTTCTTTAATCGTTGGGTTTTCATTTAGAATATGCAAAGGGTTACTTGGACTCAAAGTTCCATTTGGTTTTTTATCATACTGGAAAATGGTGTTTTTTTTCCCCCTCTTACTTTTGACAGTCTATCTATCTATCTGGCTTAAAAATTTGAATGTGCTTAACCTAAGAGCACCCTTAGAGGTAGGGATATTGTTCTTATTTTGTGGAGAACATTTATTAAATGGGTGTCTGAGGCACAAAGAAATTTAGCCAAGGTCAGAAAGTCTCCAGTTCTGTAGAAAATTACTAGCTAGTCCCCTGATACTAGATTATCTTTCTCCTTTGCTGCTACTTGTTAACAGCTCAAAATGCTCATGCATATGGTGTCCGTGTGTTCTCCTTCTGTCCTTGAAACTGTTAGTTTGCTCCGTGAAGTTGAATTTCTTAAGTGAACACTCTCACTTTCTTTGTCCCTGTTTTAGCAAGTGATTTTTATCACCTTCTGCTGTGACACTTGATGTACGGTGACACCCGAGCAGAAAGAGGTACAAGGATATTAGTAGAGGAGAACAACATATACTGCTTTTGAAATCTGCTGGCACTGAACCTGAGCTTTAGTTCTCAAAAAGAAAAAAAAAAAAAATTTTAAAGGTGTCTGGTAAACAAATCATGAACCTTTCCCAAGTTTCAAGTATCTGAGAAGTACCAAAAAGAAATAAAATTATGAGACCAACACCACTCGTGCTCTTTTTGCCTATCCAGAGGGTATCAGAAAAGAAAGCCTTTATTTCTTGAGATAGTGTGGATTAAGTTCTGGGTTTTGGAAATTCAGGGTTGGTATTGGCTGGTTTTAATTTCCTTTTGAGTCCTTTGAGAAACACTGTCTACTCTGTAATTTCACCTTCCAGATTGTCTCACCACTAGATTTAAATCTCTGAATAATTTGTAGAGTATTTTAATGCTTCTAGCCTACAAGTTCCCTGTTCTTACCAAAGTGGAAGAAATTAAGGAGGTGCTTAAAACAATAATTATTTTGCTTGAACTTTCCAAATTTGCAACAGAATAAATATTGTAAGTGTTGTTTAAGAAGATACATTTGTGAATTAAGCAATAGCTGGGCCTTTAATGAAAAGATGTGTGTTCTGCTCTTGACCTTTTTTCCTATTTGTTTTTTTTGCTTCTCAAAGCTTTGGAGTTAAAACTTCTACTTTTTATTTTGGTATAAATCAAGAGATGCTCTTAAAACTTTAACCCATTAATCTGTTTTTTCCTTGCAGCAAACTGTAGAATCTCATTCTCCTGAGAAATTCACCTGGCTAAAAATACCCTGCTTTAATATTATTTTTAGAAACATCTATATTTGAAGTATATAAATGGTTAGATATTATGGGTATTATTAGACATGAACTGTTGGTACATTTTGTAACAGGAAGCTGCTGGTTTTCCATTCACCAAGAACTGGAATTCAGTCAAACACTTGGCACTTAGTTGTATGCCTCTAATTTTATCTGTAAATTGTTTTTTCTGAAATAGTTTGTGGAAACAGTCTCAGTTTCTTCAGTTTTGCAAAGCATAGGCATGGAAATAACTGCTAAAACTTAGAACAAATAAACCACCTATTAAAATAAATGAGAAAACCGGTCACTTCTTATTTTAAAACAGGCTGAGATCTGAAGTTTTATTCTGATTCCACCTTTTTTTTTTTTTTTGCCTCTTGAAAGTATTTTTAGGTGTGTTATCCTTGGATTATTTTTAATTTTAATTTTGGGTTATTTTAGAATTGGAAGCAATGTGTGGGAAAACAATGCCTGAAAGGAAAAAAATACCCAACTTCTGTATTTGAAAATGCACTTTTACCAGGACTTTTTCCCCCCTGCATGTTGAGTTTTGGACTGTCATATCATCTTATTTTGACAATGTCTTGTTTACTTGCATTTTTTAGCCTGTGTTCATCTCTTGGACGTTTCCTTAAGTCCTTTCCCTTGTGTGTTTTATTTTGTCTCTACAGCTGTGGCTACAAGTTGCCGTATCCTGTCCTTCACAGTTGGAAGGAGCCCCTAATTGTCTTTATTTTACCTGTCCTGTCATTAATATTGGTCCATTTCTTCTGTCTTGTCCTTTATGTAACGAAAGCCATAGTATAATGCAAAAGTGCCTTGGCATTACTGGGCTGTGAAGCCTTCTTGGAGAAACCCAGAGATGTTTGTCTCACCTGCTGAACAAAGTGAGCTAGTTATACACATCCAGGCTTTCTCATGAAAAATATAATCCATAAATAAATACATAAAAACCCTAAACCAGCCCTTGACAGGCTGGCTTACTCTCTGGCTGCTGCAGGAGCTTTTCTCAGTGCTGGGGTCTTGTTGGCTTGGTTCCACTTTCTCTGAACCAAAGGGTTGAACCAACTTCCCTGATCATGTCCATGTTCTCCCTCATCTCCCAAATAACATTGTAGGAGCTGACAAGGCCTTTTAGCCAAAGCAGCTACATTTTTCAAAGTTGTTTAGGAAGAACATCTTCTAGAACAGCTGTCTGAGGACACCTGTACTTTACTCTTGGGAGAAGTGGAAGAGGTGTGTGACAGGCTGGAATTGTAATTTTATGTATTTTATGTCTCATGGAGTGACATTCTCAGTCATGAAGACTGTTGTAGTAATACCTTTTTGTTTCATGCAATAAGGGGATCTTCCCTGATAGGATTGCTTATCTTCTGCTGGAAATGCTGACCAGAAATTATTATATTGTCTTTTTCTGCCATCTATTAATTCTACATCCTTGCCCATTGGTAGAACAAAATGAATACCCTGGTGAGATTTCATGTTGCTGATCTAGCTTGTGTGACATTTTATAGTGAATATGGGTACTGAGACTTTGTTGCACTTGTATATTTTGAAACAAATATTTAGAAACAGATTCCTGTTTTCTTTAGCCATCTCCACTTGAGCCATGCCCACTCTTGGAAACTGCAGGTAACTTCAGTACTGACATTTTGATCCACAAAGATCAATGGGCAACTTTGATTGCAGCTGGTGGAGACAATAATTATTGGATCAGTCTGGTAAGATGAATTTGATTCCGTTTTTTCTCCGTTTGCCAGCGCCTTATGGATATTTAAGTCTTCAAAACCGATCGAAAAATGTCACGTGCTGTTTCAAGATCAAAGATGCTTTGACCATTTGATGCAATAGCTTAGAAATGGGTTTTGCTTTTCTTGCTCAATAACCAGGGGTCAGTCTGCTTCTCAGGACAGCCACATGTATTCCAGGCTTGTCTGGGGCTTAACTGGGACGGATTATTTTGGGAAGGAGTATTTTTGGCATTGCTGCATCTTACTCCTCCGGGATGGGCTGGGGAGCAGACAGGGGTCTGATCCTCCACGGTGCCAGATGGGCACTGCCAAAGAAAGCTGGCAGAAAGGTGCCAGGTCCTCTAGCGTGGAGCTGGAAAGGGGAGGCAGCAGCATCCTGTTCATCCCTACAGAGCCTCTCCAGGGGAATCGTAATGAATTTGCTTTATTTCACTGAATCAAACCGCTTTCTGCTTTTCAAGAGGGAAGAGCAGTGGTTGCCTAGGATCCTGTTTCCAAGCAGTCAGATACCAACTTCCCACACTGCAGCAATGTAGATTTTCCTTTCCTGCCTGTAAGATGCCTTTTGGCCTTTCCCTGGTAGGGTTTGGACCACGTGGGGTGATCGGTGGTGCAACCACCAAGATGCAGTATTGTGTGGTGGGATGATGTGCCCGTGGGTCACCACCACTGGTGGGTTGGTTTACCAGACTGGATTAGTAAGGCAGTTTACCTTATTTTTAACACAAGAATTAATTCCACCTTCCCCTTATTGAGCAGGTCAACAAGGAACCTGAAACAATAATTCTTAAAAGTCTGTGGAGCTCCTAGACTTCTTAATAGCAGATCCTTCACTCTCACTGTTTCAGCTTTGTGCTCAAACTTAATCTCTTGGCCACAATGGTGTGAACTAAGGAAGATTTAGCCCTTTTTATTGCCTCCTGAGTGCTCTCAGGAGAGTGCTCTCTTCTGCTGCTCAGCAGAAGAGGGTTTTGTGTTGAATAAACACAGAGTTTCATCTGTTCCCTTCACAGTCTGAGAAATGTCCACTGGTGTTGGACATGATGGAGGGGACCGATGCCGCCCTCGGCTGCTGTGTCAGCGTTTCTGAGCCGATGACCCGTCAGATCCACTCAGTGTTCATTGTGCAGCATTAAGCAAAGAGAGATTTGAAATTTCAGTGTTCCACTGGCAAATAATTGAATTTTAAATAATTTTTCAGCGGTTCTTAGTAGCATATATAAACGGATTTTCAACAGATAAAAGCCCCAGGCTTTCCATGCTCATGGGTGCATTTTGGTCATGCAGACAATACCTGTGGTGGAAGGAGGCTCTTGCAAACCATCTTGTGAATAGCTGCAGCATCACTCAGAGCCACTACCCCCCCTGCCTCCTCCTCTCCTCCCTGACAGCAGCTGAAATGGCAGGGCTTGGTTTGGCCAGTACTTTGCATCGTTGACAGCAATGCTGCTGAACGCTGGGCTGAAATGGACGGGAGCTCCGCTAATTTGCATGATTTAAAATGCCAGCTCGGTTTAATGTAGAGCAGCTGGTATATGCTTAACTCCTTCAGGAGAAAACGTAATACCAGCAGATCGCATTATCCAGGGCTACGCTACACGTATTTATTTATTTATTTATTTATCCCTTCTCCTCGCTGCTTCCTAGAACGTTTGTAAAGATCGTTTGTGTGCGGCTGGCGAAGGGCTCTGCTCCCTGCTGATATTTCTGTGTCTTGCAGAGTTCACAAAGCAATTGGTCCAACCGTGTGACAAATACTTGTTGCAACTCCTGGGCATCCACTTACACACTGACCTTAGCAGATAGGACTCTAAATTAAGATGTGTCATGGTGAAGGGTGGTGAGATTAGTTGGGAGAGGGACAGGTGTAGAGGCCTGGATTATGTGGATTACTGCATACTCAATTTCTTAAGGTTAAATTTCAAGGTTGAAAATGGCTAATTCCACAATTATGGAATTAGGATATGCTGTGCCGTTCCTCTGGGTGCTGTGCCAGCAGCCAGAGTCACCTTGTGAGGGAAGGCGGGCTTGGAGGATCAAAGAATTCCTTTGCTCCCCTGAAATAATTAGCATAACCTCAGTGAGAGGATGGAGGGAGCATAATCTTTTAATACCAACCTTTCTCAAAATTGACCTTGTCACAGGCAGATTCAGCCTCTCACAGAGAAACAGATGTGTGGTAGAGTCACTCTTACTGCATCAGAAATGCTGGCACAGTATCTCATCCTCTGCCAGAATTCTCTTTGCCTTTCCCTGGGTGATCAGCTGCTTATGCCAAAGACTTTGAACGTGCCTTTGGGTGAGCTGTGGGATACTGATGGACTTTACAGAATCAGGGCTTCCTTATGGCACTTAAAATGGAGCTTTCTCTTCCTCTGGAAATTCTTTATTCTGTCAAGCTTGTGCTGAGTTTTCTCGTGAAACAACAGTTTCAAATGGTCACTTTTGAAGACCCTCATCAATTTCAAGTGCAAGCCATTAAGCTGATGGTAAAAAACGTGTTAGGTTCTTTTGACACGGGTAGGTCCTTAAGGGTTGCATTTCAAATTTGCGCATTTCTGTTACCCTTTGTAAACCTTTGTGCCAGACAATACCATGGAGTTACTTGGTTGATATCAGTGCTGTGCTTGGTGGATAGGACAGGAAAGTCGTGGTACAAAAGAAAGGACAAGTCTTCCCTAATGAAAACTGATAATTGTCTTTTTTGTTGTGAAAGGGAAACCTCTAAGAAGATGACCTCCCATAATCTTCTTCCATGAATGTAGGCAAGGTAAATTGTCCTTGGTGAGGAAATACTTCATTCTTTCATCTTGTGCTGTCCCTGTGTATAAGATCATTGCATGCCTGCATGCTGTGGAAGATGACAGCCCTGCATTATATAAGCAAATCATTTATGTTGTAGTGTATGTATACCACAACCAGGTTGAACAGCTGAATATTTTTGATGTATAATATGCAATTAAATTCAGCCATCTGAGGAAAAGCCGTTACTCTTGCAGGCCAAAGAGATAGTTCAGCAACAGGTATCCATCCTTTAAACAGACAGAAACCATTCTGTGGGACCTAGCTGGGGTAGAGCAGTGTGGTTTGGCAATTGGTTGTCAGGCACCAGGTCAGAACTTGGAACAAACGAGGCTGTTGGTGTTTATCAAGTCTGACTCCAGGCTTCTGGAGCAGGAGCAAATCAGCCAGCTTTTCATTTGTGCTGTGTGGGAGAGCTGTCTGTGAGTTTGTAAATCCTCACCAACCATGTCACTTGGGTGTCTCAAGTATTGTTTGTTTTCTTTTTATAGCTAAGGGATAAGTTTATTTATTTTAATGCTTTTCCATTGGTTAATACAAACTTTTCAGGGATCCAAGCTTGACCTCTAATGCTTATTATTTCATTCCTTGCTATTTTCCACCACAGATATTTTTATTTTGCTCTTTTTAGGACTTTTCCAGCTGGTCAGAAGGTTAGGAAAGCCAGTTCCACCAGACTGGGTGTGCTGTGGAAAAGCTTGAAGAAATGATAAGACTAGTTTTTATGGCACCCTCATTTTGAGCCTTTCTGCCAGGAGGGGTTTCAGTCCTGAAGGGCAGGGAGGATGCAGGGTGAGTCTGTGAGCCACAGGCCATCAGCATCATTGTCACCTCCTTGCTGCCTGCTGCAGTTTACCACCAGCAGCTCCCTTATCTCACAGGTGTTCTGCAGAGATAAATCCATTACAATTCCAAGCAGCTCAGGTAAAGTGATACCTGGAGCCATGAATTACCTTAAATAGCTAACTGTGGGACTTCTAAACCTTCATGCGTGTGTGATCTGTTTTTCTCTTATTGATCTTTCTTCTTAAGGGAATACTTGAATCAAAGCAAGAGATACTCGATTTAAAGTCCTTTCCGGTAATGATTTATGGATTTTAATAAAACTTGTGAAAGAAAATACAAGTCACACTGTTAGGAGAAGGTTCTCAGCTATAAACAGATATCATTACTTTTGGCTGTGCCTTCTGAAAACAGCAATTTATCCTTTATTGCTGAAAATAATTTAAAGAGAAGATGAGAATCGAAGAGCTGCACACGCTATTTCAAATTATAATGAGAAGTTTGTGGGCTGTGGGTTTCCATCTGCACTCCGCTTCCATGCCATCTGCCCACGAGGAGAAAATCATCAGCTGAGAAAATAGGAGGATGTCCTGCATTTAGGCAGCCACAGAACCACCAGTTACACATGAAACCTTGTGAGATTTGTAATGGGACCTGAGCCTGTGATAGTACTGCTCTGAAGAGGAGAAGAGGAGTGTAAAAAAAGCCCGTTGAGATTTTGGAGGATGGAAAAAGGAGATTTTAAGCTCCATGAAATGCATGATTGACCACGTTAGTAGAAGCGAGGAATCTGCAGAGTGTTAATTTGTAGTATGTAAAACAGCTGAGAACTATCTGTGAAGGCTGAGATTATGCTAATTTATGCAGTCCACATTGCTACTGCAGTTTAAAAATAGCTTCTTTTCTAGAGATCTAGAGCTACTGCAGGTTGGCTTTGCATTTAGCTCTGCAAATTTTACCACTTTGAACACAGAACAAAGCCTGACTTATGTGGTCTTTTTGTCACAGAATCACAGGATAGTTAAGGTTGGAAGGGACCTCTGGAGATCATCCAGTCCAACCCCCCTGCCGAGCCAGGGTCTCCTAGAGCAGATTACACAGGAACCTGTCTCCTGGTGGGTTTTGAATACTTCCAGAGGGGGAGACTCCATGAACTCCCTGGGCAGCCTGTCCCACAGACTCACAGAATATGCTGAGTTGGAAGGGACCCACAATGATAACCTAGTCCAGCTCCCGGCCCTGCACAGGATGCCCCAAGAGTCACACCATGCACCCGAGAGTGTTTTCCAAATGCTTCTTGAGCTCTGCCAGGCTTGGTGCTGTGACCACTGCCCTGGGGAGCCTGTTCCAGTGCCCAACCACTCTCTGGGTGAAGAACATTTTCCTGATATCCAAGCTAAACCTCCCCTGACACAACTTCAGGCCATTCCCTCAGGTCCTGTCGCCTGTCACAGAGCAGAGATCAGTGCCTGCCCCTCCTCTTCCCCTCACGAGGAAGCTGTGACTGTGATGAGGTCTCTCCTCAGTCTCCTCCAGGCTGAACAGACCCAGTGCCCTCACTGCTCCTCACACGGCTTCCCCCCAAGGCCCTTCACCTTCCTTGTGGCCTCCTTTGGACGCTCTCTAACAGCTTAATGTCTTTTTTATATCGTGGCACCCAGAACTGCCCCAGCACTCGAGGTGAGGCTGCCCCAGCTCAGAGCAGAGCAGGACAATCCCCTCCCTCGCCCGGCTGGTGATGCTGTGCCGGATGCACCCCAGGACAGGGTTGGCCCTCCTGGCTCCAGGGCACTGCTGACCCATATTCAACTTGCCATCGACCAGGACCCCCAGATCCCTTTCCGTGGCACTGCTTTCCCATTCCCTGGTGTCTCATTCCCCAGCCTGTCTGTACATCCAGGGTTGCCCCATCCCAGGTGCAGAATCTGGCACTTTCCCTTGTTGAATTCCATGTGGTTGGTGTTTGCCCAGTCCTCTAATCTGTTGAGATCTCTCTGCAGGGCCTCCCTGCAGGCTCCTCTCACTTTTGTATCATCTGCAAACTTGCTTAGTATTCCATTGAATCCTGCACCCAAGTCATTAATGAAGATGTTGAAAAGCACAGGGCCTAAGATGGAGCCCAGCAGAAGAACCCCGTTAGTGACAGTCTGATGCCCCCCCATTCACTGTCACCCTTGGCACCCGACCCGTGAGTCCGTTGCTCACCCATCACGATGTGTTTATCCAGCTCTGTGCTGGACATTTTGTCCAGAAGGTCACTCTGAGAGACAGTATCGAAAGCTTTACTGAAATCCCAAAAGATTACATCAGCTGGTTTCCCTTGACCAACCAGGTGAGTTACCTTGTCATAAAAGGAAATTAGTTTTGATAAGCAGGACTTTCCCCTCAGGAAGCTCTTGCCATGCTCTCTGGAGTGGTGCAGTGCTTGCTACCCTCCAAAAGGGTGTTCCCCTTTTTGTGGGGCTCTGGCTGCTTCTACCACATTGCATCGCTTCCACTCAAGAGGCTGAAAGGGAAATGTTGGACCTCTGGCTTAGGAATGGCACAGAAGTATTAGTGGATGCTGTGAACAGCTGCAGTGTTAGGCCTGAGGCTGAATGCCCAAAATAATCAAATCAAAGTGTGTTTTGGGTTTTTGGTATCTGGTTTTGTTTTGCAGAGCTTGACGCCTGTTGCTTACATGTGTGGCGCCTTGGAGTACCTTGGGGAGGTATTTGGCTCATCTTCTGCCATTCCACATGTCATTGTTTTGGGTGTTTATGGGATGTAAGGAATGAAAAGGCAGGGGGGAGAACCTCCATGTACTAGTTGTGATTAAAACCAATTTTCAGGTTGTCATTTGAACTACGTTTCCAATGAGTTTGGGTGAAATGAGAAATAAGAAATGTATTGCAGCTGGAGTCAGTGGCTAATTTCGTATTCTGATTTCGTGTTTTAAATTCTGAAGGAGCTAGAATGAATTTTGCAGTTCAAGTCATAATTTAGCTTTATGAATAGAATTACAGACAATACTGGAGCTGAAATTAAAGACCAAAGCAATTTGGGACAAAAAGTCCTAGTGTGTAACTTGCATTTGAGCAGCTGTTCCTCTGACAAGAAGATGCTGTGGTTTTGACTACCAGAAGATAAATCCATCCTAAGCATGAACACAGTTTTAGAAGTCTACAGTGATGGGTGGAAGCCAAGAGAATATAATTCCCCTTTCCTCTTTTTCTTCTACCACCTTCAGTCACATTTCCTTTCCCAGTGTTGGGATAAGACTTCTGATAAAAAAGCTCATTTAACAGAAAATCGTAGTAGAGAACAGTGGTTACAATGCAAGTTATGCCAGGTTCTACTTTAGGGTCATATAAAATGGTTTTTGACTTAGGTCAGTGGGTTAACCCTTGCAGGCCAGAAGTATGGCTGTTGGGGAGGGAATGCTGATCTCTGCTGCTGGAGGTGGAAGTTCCTGGTGGTCTGAGGTAATTGAGGACTCGGGACTGTAAGACTGAAAAGCAGGTGTAGGTCAGTGACTCCTTTTTGCTTACCTTATTGTAATTCCAACTAGGGTACTGGTGAGGTCAGATCAGAGATGCAACTAGGATTATATTCTTCCTACAGCTCCATTTAAAAAAACCCCAGAGATCTGTTTACCAGACTGCTGAGAAGTTTAGAAACTGTAGTCCTGGGATACTGGATGAAGCCAGATTGCTCTTTGATTTACAGCATTGTCATTCAGTGTGATGTCTGCAACTTGTGTTTGCAGTGGCAATTAATTTCCATACACCAAGCCACCTCTGCCTCTTGACTGAACTTTAAATAGCTGGTAAAGCAAGACCATACAGTCCTAACTCACTTATATGAAGAACTCACTGAAATCTGAGAAATAGGAATCACTTTTTGGATCTAGCTTTCTGTGCAAATCCAGGCCTGGTGTACTTCTGTCATTCTCAGGTTATCAGAAAGTATATTTTTTTCCTCCTGCTTTTCCATGTATCATGTGGTTTGGGGCATATATGCAGTGTTTGGATAGGGAATAACTGGAGCCTTGCATGCTGTTCCCTCTTTGAGCCAAAATACATCGAAGGGGTGTCAGTTTGCAGAAATCAAGTGAATGTGATGGATATCTGCATGAGGCAGCTACGCCTTCAGCACAAGAAGAGTGGGATTTGCCAGATTGGAAGTGTCAGTCACGGGTTCTTGGGAGCTGCTTAGGTTGGACCCAGTCTTTGGACTATCTCATGAAGCAGGAGTAGCTGTGGGGGTCCTTTTTATTACAGATGCTTAGTTTAAGTTAAAAAAAAAGCTCGGGGTAGGGCTGAGTGATTCTGTGATAGAAAGTGAGTGAAAGGAGAAAGGAGAATGAGCAGTTCGTGCTGCTGGCATGCTGTGGGATGGGTTAGCTGGGCTGCTATTGCCACCTGGTGGTGTTGGACAAAACCAAAGCACACCTCATTTTCCTTTGCTTTCCCGGATGAATTGCATGGGATTAAGTGGCCACGGGGTATGGATTAGATTTATTATGGATATGATTTTATTATAGGTAATTCTTTCAATGTCGGGAAAAAATCTGCAGTATTTTATGACCGTCATTTATTTTGGGCATAGACGATGTTGTGAAAAATAAATAATTGAACCTTTCTTTGAGCATCGTCAGATTCTGAATTGCCAGACACCAGTACTCGTGTGGCTGGAAACTCATACAATAAGTATGACTGATGAATCCAGAATCTGCCTTTTCTGGTACAAAAACGGAACAGGAGGTAACGGGGTGTCCTCCCAGCCTCGGAGTGTCTCCATCAGAGACACGCTGTGACCTGGTGGCATCTGGGTGCAGAGCTAATGAACATCTCTGAATTGCTCCAGCAGGGTCCAGTCACTGCATTAGCAGGGCAAATTTGATTACCGTAAGTGATTAGTGTCTTATCTTGCTGAAATTAGCGGATCATTATCAAATGATGACTTTTTGCACGTAATGTGACTTAATTGTCCTTTCATTATAAAGAGTTTTATTGCAATCCTTTTGGCAGGGGAATACAGATTAAGTTGTAGTTACCAAGAAAAAAAGGAGATCACTGTTCAGCCCCTCCTGTTCAGTGACAGAGCCACATTCTGTAGCTTAATCTGTAGATTCTCTGTCTCTGCAAAACATCTGCATCTGCTGGAGCATTTCAAAGCTTTAATATATTTTCGTAGTGAAGTACTGGCATAGGTTATTTGCTGTGAATCTTGCAGGCAGCACTTTGGAGCTAAGATCAGCCTTGTCATGTATGGAAATTTGATCTGACCTGTGGCAGGGGTCTGACCTAAAAGTCTCCTTCCCTCTGTTGTAGCTGCCATGAACTGTGCCACAAAAACTTCTATTTTGGGGGAAAAATGTAAACCCATTAAAGTCACAAGCATTTGCTTGGAATTACGACTGAAAATTTTCCATTGTGTTGTGAGGTCTGGAAGTTTTCCCTGGAAGTGTTCAAGGCCAGGTTGGATGGGGCTTTAAGCAACCTGGTCTAGTGGAAGTCGTCTCTGCCCATGGCATGGGGGGTTGGAACTGGATGATCTTTAATGTCCCTTCCAACCCAAACCATGATCCTTCATAATGAAAGAAAAATAATTTTAATGGAGGAAAAACATTTCTGAAGCAGCTATACTGTCCTTATATCGATCATCTTTGGATTTGCAGATAATATGGCAGTGTGAGCCAATTTAACAGGACCTGAAATGTAGCTAAGTGGTTCCCTTGTGTGCAAAATCCCTTCCCTCATGAATATCGAGTGTTAATTTCACTTGGCTCTTTCAAGCCGCCTTCACACTGTATTTTTGGCTGCAGGAGAACCATTCTGACTAGAAAGTGCTATTATTTTGTGACTTGCTGTTCTGTATTGTTATTAAGGCTTATTAGATTTCTAGGCTTGTTAGCAGTAATCATAATTTTGCCTAGAAGCAGTTAAACCAGCAGGAAGCAGAACAGTTTTTTGTCAGTCACTTGTTAACAATTTCAGTTATTAATATTCCCTGAAATGGAAGCCAGACCTTACTTCTCATGTGTGATGGTTGGTTTGTTTTTTCTTTCTTTCTGGTTCATATGTGCTTAATCCTCACAGTACTTGGAAAATGAATTGGATCACAGTGGTACGAATGCTGCTTACAGTGATCTCAGACTGTAATGTGCAGTGAAAGGGGATGAAAGGAAATACACTGATTTTTTTCTGTGGTTCTACCAGCACACCAGAAGGTCTTTGAAGATCATTGTTCTTCCCAGTCCTCCGGTGGACGCTTTCTTGCACTCCTTCATGCCAGGTTCTGCTCCCCCTGGAAGGTGGTGACACGAAGGTGGTTGTTGCAGCTGGTTCAGGATGGGGTTTTAGGTGGGTTTTACTGCCCTGGTGAGTGTAGAGCTTCTCAGGTGGGCAGCAAGTGGAGTGCAGGCACCCCTGGCACAAGTAAGAGTCATCCTGGTGCTACTGGGCCGTGCTCAGAGGGTGCTGCAAGGCGAGGGGTTTAGCTGAGCTGGGTCTTAGTGACAGGTAAAAGGAGATTTAAGGACACTTTTGTTGGGCTTGCCCTTTAGATTTAAAACCACTCAATGAACCTTCATAAGGGAACAATATCTGACTGAGTGTCTCAGATGCAGACAGAGCCTGCATTCCCCAGCTCAGGCAATCTGACCTGCACTGCTCAATTTAGCCAAAGAGGTCCCCTGCTTTTTACTGTCCAGGAATGCTCTGTGTCTGTGACAGAAGTACAATGCACTCCCAAACCATGTGAATAGGACATGAAATTTTTGGAAGGCATCCTCAGCCAGATGTCTCTCTTTACCTCGCTCTCTTCCCTCCTCTTCTCCTTCCCGTTCTTGGGACTTGCATGAACCACACCTCAAAGTTTCCAAGGCAAAGGTCAGTGGAACGCTGCTTCTTTTGGGCCAAGTGCTTGGAGAGTAAACCAAGCAGCATTAATAATATTTATCTGCAGAGGAAAACTAATAATAGCTTGCTCTCAGGTTTATTTCTTTTTCCTACTCACACTAGTGAGGAGCTGTAACAGTAGCAGCAGTGAGTCTTCTTTTTTTTTTTTTCTGCTGGTCTGTGATTTGAACTCTGTGTAGCCAGACTAGAGGCTGGAAACCAATCTTGTTTTCAGAGGCTCATTGCCTCTGAAAATAACATTGTGCTCACAACTAGCACATTCTAGGATATTCAAAGCATAGTTTGACACTGTTTTAAAATCTCTAAATAGCTTAAAAGCAGTATTAGAATCTCCTCTTTGGGGCATGGCCTGACACCAGTGAAAGAATGCTTAATAAAAATGAGGAATGTTTAATTTCATGTTATCAAACAGGTCTGATTCTTTTATAGCTTGCAGCTTATGTCATTGCTAGTTACATGAGCTGAATATTAAGGTGAAATGCTAAATTACATGGCCAAACTTAAAGGCAAAGAAGAGTCACATCCCATAAATCATAATTGGATTTTTTTTTCTTTAGTCATCATATTAAGGTACACTGAGAACAGGCCAGCAATAATTTTTAGTACTGAGATATAAGCTAATTAGACACAAAAGTGATAGAATATGGTGCAAGTAGGGGGAAAAATTGCCTGGTATTCTAATATAACCTTATAACTGAAAACCTGTTAACTGTTTAAGTGAATCCCAGACAAACTGTTGATGTTATGTTCTTAGAGAGGCATCTCAAATTGAGGCTGATAACTGAGTTATCTTAGTAAATGCTAATTGTTTTGTTCCAGTCAGACTGGGCTGCAGGTCACAGTCTAGATTGGGCCAATTTGGGGAGCAAATTAAAACAACATGCACTTCTTTGCCCCACCATGACAATACAGTCCAATTCTTAGAGTGATTTGAATGGTAATAAAACTCTTTTTGACATTTATGGGGCAAGGATGTGCTCTGTTCATTAGTGCAATATAAGGTGAACTCAGCAAAATGCTTCTGGTTGTTTATGGTGGGGCATGCTGTAGCTTCTTTTTATTTATTCATATTTTCCATTTATCTCATATTTTGAGATACAGAAGAATAACAGTGCCAGTAAGCCATGAGAGTAATCCTTAGCGATGATAATATGTGGGGGAATAATATTAAATTAAAAGCCTATATTCATAGCTCTGTGCTATTTTACTAATCCATCAAAAACATAAACCAAGTTTTGTAGCAGAATTTTTGTGTTTATTTTCAAGCAAGTGATAATCCCTTTAGAATACTAGAAGCATTAATTGGGTATCAACTCCAGGGACTAGAAAAGCTTTTCTTAGATAAAACTTGTTTTCAGGACCCCCACCTTAGGCAGCTCATCATTTGTTTACCCTGTAGAGGAATCTCTCTCTTTTAAAGTAGTAGGAATATGTTGAGATTTGGCTGTCTGTATCCAGCATCGTGAATAAGAAGTTGCATTTCTATTTGATACAGCCTAGAGCAGTCTTTCATGATAAATATCAGCATCTTCAATTCTTTTTTTGTCATTAGTATTTCTGTTTCTGTCCTCAATTTCAGAGTACAGGGACAGAGTAGCTAAGTAATATCTTTAGTTGGCTCTTTTGAGCTTGAATGGGTCTTGATTTTTTTCCCCCCTAACTGACAAGATTGATGATTTAGCAGGATGAAAATTGAGAGAAAAGTTGAAAGCAAGTGGAAAGGATAATATTTGAAATAATTAAAAAAAAAGAGAGAGAGAAAAGCAGGCAAATTTGTAGGAAAAATTGTTTTCCAGTCAATGGACTTAATATTTGATATCTATTTTTTTTTTAATTAACTTGGAGAGAAGGGAGGACCACGAAGTAAGCTACTTCTTGTTACTTCTGCTATTATCAAACAGTAGTACAGCAAGAAAAGTTCCAGCTGCCCACGAGTGCAGTGAGCCAAGTGGAGGCTGGCAGAGGAGGTGAGGGGAAAGCAGCTGGGAGGGAGGTACAAAAGAGCAGAAGTAGCCCAGACAACTGGAGAAGTTTTTGCTGTAGCAGGCAGATCTTTTAAGATGCTGGAATACTATGGAAGGGTGCACTGCAATGTGCTCCACTGCACTTTGAAACTCTCAGTTGTTGCACATCTTGTATGCACGTTTCCACCCCGCTTTTATCTTTCGAGTTCAAGAGATTATCAAAGGAGACATGCATTGTACTCTGTCATTAAGGCTCTAATTATTTAATTCCTTGTATCTTTGTTTTGTAACGTCAAATTAGCGCTGCTCTGGCTGCAGCCTGTCATTCCCCCATGACGTGCTCAGGGAGTGTTATTCTGTGAAATATTGAGGAATTGGTGCATTCAACTCAGAGGACCGAGTAAACAGAGGAAGAAGAATTACATTTTGCTATGTATGATCATATCAAGTAATTGTGTTTTTCAGAACAGTGTTCCCTGTGTTAAAAACAAACAACAACAAAAAAACCCCAAAAGACACAAAGCAAACAACAAACAAGTGTTTCTCAGTTTCTCACTGTAGTTTAATTTCTTAGCTCAGGTAGAAGGTTCACCGAGGGTACAGAACTCTTATGGGAACTTCTAAAAATCAGTTTTGGTTGGGCTGCGGAATGAAATGTGAATTTATTGAGGAGAGAGAGGAGAGCCTTGTTGGGCATCCAGCTTAAGTACCTGGGTATCCCTAGCACAGGACCAGGGTTTTTCCTGTTTCCACGTGTCCATTAATTTATGGTGTGTGTGTGTGGGCTTTCAAAACCAACTGTTGCTGTGCAGCTGCTGAGAATGTGCCTTGCTCTAGTCACAAGCCTGCACTAAGAGCTTTTCTTCATCATGTAACTTGCCATTTTGGGTAAGAGATGAGACCTACCCCAACACTGCTGTCCCTGGTGGTGTGGGTCCTTGACCAGCTGTTCCAGAGTAAGAAGTATTTATCATGAAAATACTAGGCTGCATCTCATAACCTGTGTTTATATCTCCAAATTGCTGCCTTCAGGGAGCTCATTATGGCTGATGAGTGAAAGGGAAATGATGCATCCCTGAAGTCATCTGTGCCTTAGAGGCTGGGGAAGGGGGCACACAGAAGGTGGTTCTGTGGGGCTGGCAGCAGCTCCCTCCCATCTCTTGGTTGAGCAGGAAAAGCAAGGGGAGCTGTACAAGGCTGCCCATGGTGATATCAGCCTCTGACTCAGAGCCATGCCATGAGCAAAGCAGAGAAGCTTTCAAAGCTGATGCTCTAATAAACAACCAAAAGGCCCTTATTAATCCATTAATGCTGTTCCATGCCATTGTCAACAAACTCAGAACAAGCCTGGGCATTGTATTTACTTGTTTAGAGTTGAAGGTGCAGGTTCAGAAGGCAGTGCTGGAAGCCTGAGTGTGAGGAGAACAGCCACATCCAGAATCTTCTGTGGAAACTGGAAATACTTCTTTGAAACCAAATTAGTTGGGAAGACCCGATTATGGCACTTCCACCAATAGTAGGTTAACTGCAACTTTTACAGGCAAACTTCTCGATGGATTCAACTCTAAATAGAGCCATGGGGTGGCCTGGGTTGGAAGAGACCTTAAAGATCATCTTGTTCCAACCTTTCACCAGACCAGGTTGCTCCAAGCCCCATCCAGCCTGGCCTTGGACACTTCCAGGGATGGAGCAGCCACAGCTTCTCTGGGCAACCTGGGCCAGAGCCTCACCACCCTCACAGTAACAAATTTCTTCCTTAATAGGCAATCTAAACCTACTCTGTTTGAAGTCATTCCCCATTGTCATGTAAAAAGTCTCTCTCCATCTGTCTTGTAGTCTCCCTTCAGGTATTAGGTCACCCCTAATAAATGCACCCATAACGTCATTATATATTTCAATATTTCTGTATTTTGTATGCATATGTAATTTCATAATACAAATTGCAACTCAAATCTACCATATAGGCTCTTTGGGTCACGGAATTTTGTGCTCTTGAGTTAGCAACCACTTCATTTAAGAGTGAAGTATAAAGAGTTTGGCAAAAGGATCTGTTGGATACCAGTTGTTATCAAGTGTTCCAGGTGGCTGATCAAGGCTATGAGTAACAGCTATTTTTTAATTAAATCTTGGTAAGTGTTCTTTTGTGGGACAGGTTTCAGAACTTATGGTGAGAGAGCCTTTGTTAGCACTGAGCAGCTTTGTCTGCAGACTAACTGAATCACTTTTTTCGTACTATTCTGCATCTGCTTAAGTAGAATTGCTTAGTTAATTTTAAATTGTTGCTGTTCAGGGCAGTTGGCAAAGACTCAGCAGAAACAGAGCAAATAACATTTTCCTGTCTGTATTTTAGTCTGCCTATTAAAATAATATGAATCAAGAATTAGTCTCAAATATAGTAAGTCAATCTATTTTTGTTTGATATCAATATTATTATTTTTTACATGTTGGGAAACTGGGGAAGGGCATGTCAGGTCACAGAGCTGGGAGTGTGGGCTGGGATTATATTCAATCCAAAAACAACACTGCCCTATGATTTTTGGAGGAGGACCCATAGGTTTCCTTGGCAAAGCTAATCCCTGGATTATTGTAATTTTCAGACCTTTAGACTGTGGGACCAGGGTGGTTGGAAGAGGCTCCTTTCAGTGACCATTTGGGCACTTGTGTCCCTGAGACCACAGTGAGAATTTACTGCTCTCCATCAACTGGGTGGCCTCGTTAATATTGTCAGCATTGCTTAACCAGTGGGTATTCAGTGTACTGGTATTTTTGTTACTTTATTTAGCAGCTTTTTTTCTCCAACACATTGTGTTCTGAATCAAGAATTTAATATTTTTTTAAAAATTCCCCAGACCCCAGCTATTTCTTGGTGCACTGGTGAGCTGCTGAGTACCAGCAGACTGGGACATGGGATAGAGCACAGGAAGCTTTCCACTACTTGTATATTCCATGGAATCCCTGAAGACTGCTGTATGCTACATGGGGTTGCTGGCAGGAGTCAGGTGACAGTATAGATTCGAGGTCGGCAGGAACAGATCTGTAGCTGACTGATACACTTCAATGGGGAACTTAGAAATAACCTTTGATGATAAAGTAAGACAGCAATAAATGTGATAATTCACTCTGACTTCCTCCATAAAACAGTCCACATGACTTTGCTGATTTGCTTTCATTTTTTTAATTAGTTCATGTTATGATCTCATATTTGCCCCTACTCTTCTCTGACAAATGAAATGGAGCTGTTTGAATCTTGTCTTGTGATACGCATTTTTCAGTCCTGAAGTCATTCTCGCGGCTCCCCTCTGAAGCCTCTCCAAAGGTTAAACCTGTTGAGCTGTTCTAGGCAAACAGCATTAAACCCAGCAGGTGATAAGGCCTGTTCTTGTTTGATAACCACCTGTTCTTAGGTGCAAGTATTGCATCACCCCCATAACCAGGGCACAAACCCCGGCGTCCTGATGGCACATGGTGCCTGTGATGCTCTTTCCAGGTGCGCTGAGCTCATGGAGAGTCCTTTGCTCTGTGACATTCTTAGGTTCTCCTTGTTACAAGATTGCATTTGCTGTGTTAACACCTTTTCGTGGTTCTAGTCAGTATGATGAGCTTCTTTAGCTTTGATCTTACTCTTTTTTTACCATTTATTTTTCCCATTACTGATGTGCCACCACCAAATTTCCTAGCCCCTTCTAGGGCTTGCTCAGAAAAGTAGGGCTGAAAATGATTCCTGTGAAACACAGTCAAGCTGCTCATTTTCTTCAAGATAATTTCCCAGTTATCATGCATTTTTAAACCAGTTAGCTCCTTTTCAGTCCACCAGATGTTTGCTGGGTTGATTTGTTATTCTGGTTTTCAGCGTGCCAGGTGAAAATGAGGCAAGAGCCTCCTGACAGAATCACATCTGTGTTATCACTTTCGTAAGCTCCTGTGAACTCAGCAGAAAATACCAGTTTAATAAGACATGTTTTCCAGAGAAAGGATGCTCATTTGCCAGTAATAACACTGTCTGCTTCAGCTGTTGATTAACTGAGTTTCTATCTCTTTTTTGTACTTCTGTCTGGGACTGGTGGGAGGTTGTGACTTATCAAGGCCATCTCATTCTCTTTGATCTGGTACCCAGCACGAGCTGTCTCTCTGTCCTCCAGAACCTCCCAACAACTGCTGAAAATCAAGAGTAACCATGTGGGCAGTTCCTTCACTGGGTCCTCTAATGGTGCTGCTCAATGCAAGGCATCTCATCTGCTGGTTTAGAAAATGTTGAATTCAGACGCTGCTGCTCAACACCATTTTGAGGGCTTTTTTGGAATGAAAATTGTTGAGCATTTGTTATGATTCCATGAGCCAGGCTCCTGTTCCCTCCCACATCATGCTTAGCAAAATATTGTTATTGACAACTTCAAGATTTCTAAGATTTTTTTCTAGATTTTAATCTGTAGATATTTCCATTTTGTAATGCATGAAACGAAGACCTATGTGCTTACTATCATATAGCAAAAATAAATAAACCCCCAGCTTTCAGTGAACAGAAAATTACAGTATTTTTGACCGAAATGCATTGAAAAGCAGCAATAAAATTTTCTAATATGCTTTCTTTTCCGAATTAAAAAAAAAAACAAAACCAAACCAAACAAACCAACAAAATGTTGATGTGTTTAAAAAGCAAAAGTAATGGGTAAGTACAGGAGTGTGGTTTTGTTTAATGACTGCGGAGCAAGCTGTTAGCACACATATTTTTCATAGGCAAACAATGAATTATTAGTGAACGGATTTCCCCAAGCTTTCTTTATAGTAAATGTTGCACAGACAATGACCGTGTGCACTGAGTTCATTCATAATGTCTCCAACACCTGTTTCCTCCTGTTTTTCCAGCAGTTTTATTTGGAAAGCATTGGGAACTGGAATGGTGTCTCGTTAGAGCACGGGGTTTGCTGGGGACACGTGTTTCTGTGTCATTGAAGACTTGCTGGTGAATAACAAGTGCATTGTTCAGCACTTTAATAGGGAAGTTTAGATGCCCATTAGGGCTGTAAATAATGTCCTCTCCTGAAGGTTCAACTTAATATTGACCCCATGTCATCACATATGTGTTGCTGAAGTTCATAATAAAGCCTTAGAGAGCTTGGATGCTTTATGGTTTTAAAGGATTCAAATTCAAGCAAATATCTGGTCCTTGTTCTCTTTTGAAATTGGGCATTGTATGGGAAAGGCATCTCCTGGATCCGTCAGCAAAGCCGGGGCACAGCAACTGGGGAGGAACTCCCGCCGAGATGCTGCCAGGGGGCAAGAGGTCATGCGGGGATTTTACCAGCTTCAGTCCTAACCTTATCTCTTTCACTGTGTTGTGGGAGCCTGAAAGGGAGATAGGAGGATGAAAGGCTGCTCCAAAGTCTTACTTTTTAATGGAAGAAATAAATTCCGGTTACACCTGGCAACGCTATCAGAACTTGAGGGATCTTCATCCCAAATGAAGGCTGGCTTAGGAAAATCCATTCAATAAAAGTGTCTAAAAGCAACACAGATTTTAGTTAAGGATATTAATTAGCTTAGAAAGTGATTGGGAGGTACAGAGCTTACGCTTTAACCTCAGGAGCTCTGCTTTATTAGTATTTCAGGCTGATTACATGCGAGCGTCTCTGTCCACATTCAGCGTGCTCAGCTGGCTCATACAGGGATAAAATGAGAAAATACTCAAGCCTGAGCCACACTTCAGTTCATGTAAAAACAGGCAGCAGACTGTATTCAAAGAAACAAGACTGGTTGGCTGGAGAGTCCTTCCATCCATATCTGGTCTTTTAATCTGCCTTTTGTAGCTGCGGCAGTTTGGCTCTACTTTGTTCCCTGGGTCCCAAAAATGGAGTTTTCCTTGTGATGGTAGACAAAAATCTGCCATTTTCTGAGGCCTCTCCTTTGTTTCTTACAATTCCTGATTTTGGCACGAGGTTGAGTGTTGAATGAAAATATTTGGCCGTTCAAACTGGCAGAGCAGATCATCAACAACCTTTTAAGAGGCTTAGGAGGTGTCTGAGGCAACGCTGACTTGTGCTGTGGGTTCTCTTGGCCCTTTGTACGGGCTGTAATCCTGCAAGTGTAAAGCTCCACTTGTCTCAGTTCCCTTGGTTTTTTTGCCTGAAGTTGGTGTGTTTTTTGGAAGCAGAACACCATCGTGTCATGATGTTTAGGCAGGTGCCAGCAGGTCGGTGGGAAGCCCTTGCGATGCTCCCCCTGTGCCGGCAGCAGGGAAGGGACAAACTCAAGCTCAGCGAGGAGCGCGCGCTGCAGGCGCTGGCAGCTCCTCCAAGGTGCTGGTAAGATGCTCTTAGAAAATCCTTTTGGCATCACACCCAGGCTTCTCCCTCCCAGTGCACGCATTCATTCCCTCATTCATGAGTCTGTCAGCAGGTTATTGTCTCAGCCTGTGACCCTCCTGAAGACCATACATCTTATGTTCAAGCCCTCAAATGGGCTGTGACCTTCCCCTCTTTTGAGTGTTGGAGGAATGACCTTTCAGCAGGGTACTTGCTTACGTAGAGGGCTGGCTGGGAAGATTTGGCTGTGCTAGGGCTTTGGTCCACGTTGGCCTGAAGGGAAAGAACAAGAGTTCTTTATTCTCAGAAGAGGATTCAGATTTTACTTCTATGGTTCAAAGGTAAGCTGTATGCATAAAGTCTTTAAATGCTTTCAACATGCAGCTCTTTTTCTATACATAGCTATTCAAGCTACCAGACTTGGTGGGGCGGTTCTTTTTACAGTGCAGGAATATGGTTGTTGGTTTCAATAATTATTCCTTCTTCTTTATCACTTAAAATAATAAATTAGAACAAGAGAACAATTACAGATGGAGGGAATTAAATCTAAGTCGTGGAAGCATAACTGTTAGGGAAAAGACTTCAGTAAGAAGGCACATGTGTTTTTTCTTACGGAAAAGGGTATTTACAGAATTTCAAATGCCAATTTACTGATTTATTGTATTTCTTCAGCAACATAATGAGTGGATACATGAAGCAGCCTTGCCAGTAAAATCATACAATGGGGGAATTTTCAGATAAGAAAGTGATCAGTTTGCATACAATTTGGTCCTTTTTAAAAAATATTTTAATATCTTTTTATTGGCTTATTAAAGGATTTCATTATTAGAAAATGATGTTGATCAGCTCATGGCTTATGCCTCTGGTAATTTCTTGCCTCCCCTCCTGCAGCCAGTGAAATTATCTTTTTGTGAATCAAAATTTACATTTGGAGAGAAGATGAGAAAAGGGTGGCCTGGGGAATTCCTTCAAATGGGTTTTAATTCCCCGTATTTCCCTGGCCTGGCAAAACCAAAGCTACCAAAGAAACCACCCCCCAAGCCCAGGCTTGGAGAGCCGCTGGGGTGCTGCTCATGGAGCTGCTGCTGGAGCTGCTGCTGGAGCTGCTGTGGTCTCCTTATCCGCCGTGGGCCACCCCCTTTGTCAGGTGTAGCACCTTCTCCAGAGCAAAGGGTGAGGAGCTGCAGCCAAGTGCGTGGTTCCCACCGGTGATTCCATAGGACCTGGGGCAAGAGCGGGCATGGAGCTTCCCACAGCTGAGTATCTTGTCTGGACAAGGTGCTTCAGGGGAACACAGGAGGTGTTTCAGAGGGGTGCAGGAGAGCACCTGTGGAATAGCCTGGCTTTCACAAAGACCTTTAATGGCTTTATCTTAAATACGACGTGGCAAACGGTGATATTTATTGCATTAAATACAGCTCTTCTGCATATTAAAAATACTAATTATTCTAAACACTCTCACTATTCTCTTGTTTGTGTCTCCGAAGCAGATCTGCGATGCAGCACCTGTTGAATCATTTTTAAGGCAGAATATTCTTCCCTTTCTCTCAGGGCAAGCCTGGTCCTTTCCCACCCCAGGAGATTCAGTATAAATTCCAATTCTAAATGGAAGCAGCTCGGATCACGTCAAATGCCGATCCAACACGGCATCTTCAGAACCTGCGTGCTTTTAACAGAGCCAGGCTGCCAAAATGGGGAGAAACCCCTGTAATTTGCAGTTTCGCTTTAAAACGCGCCCGCTACCCTTCAGCATCTTGCTAAAACGCGGCTTGGCACTCGCTTCATTTCTGCTTTCGAATGTTTTCTCGGCTGCTTTCGCTCCGCTCCCTGTGCGCCCCCGCCCCTCCGCCAAACCCNCCCCGACCCCGGCAGCCGCCGCCGGCCACACTCGCGGCCAGCCCGGGGGCGCGGCAGGTGCCGGCGGGACCATGAGCGTGATGCTGTGGCGCTGGGAGCAGAACAACAGCACCATGAAGCTGGTAAAGCACCTCGGGGAGAGCCGGGACAGCCGCTGGTGGAGGGAGAATTGCCCCCGCACGGTTCTCGTTAGCGAGCAGGGGTACCTGGGGTGGCAGGGCTGATGCTGGACCGGTGCGCTCTCCGAGCGGATGCTGTTTTGCTATGGAGTCGCAGCCGGGTTTGTTACTCATGAATTCGTATTTTGGGCTTGTTTAGGTCGGTCTGCGTCTTGTTTTATCTCTGTAGTTAAGCTCGTTTATAACTAAGAACCGAAGCATCAGTAGCTTGTGTAGCCCTCTCCCCTCATCTTCCTTTATTTATTGTCTTTATTCTTATTGTTTTCTTCTTCTTGGAAGCAATTTTATCTCTTTCAGTTTTGCTGGAATAATTTTGTCGACTGGGAGCATTTGGACTTTTTGTTTGCTCAACAGTTTTTGTTTTTAAATTCCCCATCCCCTTTCCTGTCTCCTCCTTTCCTGAAATGTAAAAAAACCCCAAACCCTGCACCCTGTAAGTAAAAAGTGTGTGGCTGCTCCATTCCTGCAGCATAAATGAGCTCAGGAAACCTACATATCTGCCTGTCTGCTTGAATTACGGTCCGTACCAAGATATAAACTCTGATCAAAACTTAGAGAGACTTCTCGTCAGCAGCTATTTTTAAAGCTATTTGATGTAAAGAATCTCAAGACAGTGGCTGTCTGAGATAGCTTTAAATTTGTTTTCTCTGTCTCTCTGGTAGATTATTTAAACAAAGAAAATTACATTTCTATGCAGTTTTTAGAGGAAAGATTTATTTTCCTGAGAAATTTATAATAAAACCCCAGGATTTGCTACGGGTCTAATCCTTTAGCCTTTATGTGTGAAAACTCTGTTGAAGTCCATGTGGGAGTTAAAGGTTCCCGGCACCTCTTCCTATCAGGCTCTGCAATCAAAGAAATTTATAGTGCGGCTGGTAATGTAACAATCTCTGTTTTTACATACTTTCCTCGCCAGGAATGAGGTGATAAACACGTGTTAGTGAAGGAGTATTCAGCTCTGGATACAACAGCAGCCCTTCACGTGGGATCAGATAGTTTCGGATATCTCACGCATGAGTAGCCCCTGGAATAATGAATTTGTGAGCTGGCGGTGGAAATTGCCGGCTTTGTGTGGGGGTTGCCCAAGCCTGGTTCCAGCTGAAGCCAAGTATTTTGGGAGGGAGCTTAAAGTGAGTCCTTTCTCTCGCTTTTCACATGCAAAGAGCCCTTTAGGAAGCAGAAAGAGCTTATGTACACAGGTGTATTGCAAAGTCTTTGCATATACATTGGCCTTTAAACCATCCCCCAGTGGGCTGCCCCAAGCAGCACCAGCACCTGTGAGAACTGAGCTAGGAAATCAAGCAGAGAAAAGGAGATGGGAGAAATCAAATAGCTGGTAGTGTGCAAGGCACAACGAAATCCAAGTGATGCTCAGAGTGAAAGAAAAGTGCTGGATTTACCCACTCCTTGGGCAGGAGGAGAGAAGATAAAATCCTTCACCCCATACCTTGCTCCTGACCCACCTTCCCTGTCAAGCAGCAGGCGTTTATTGCCCCTGCAATCCGGGAATTCCGGAGGTTGCCCTTGTGGGGCTGCCTCCTGCCTGGCGTGGTTTGCTGGGTGCTGGAGCAGGGAGAGCCCTGGGTGCTCCTCAGTCTTGGGGGCCTGGCAGGGTTCTGCCTAAAGCACTGGGATGAGCTCAGCTTTGTGCAGAGCTCTTCCTGAGGCCTTGGCTGGTCTGTTTTGATAAAGTGGATCAAACAAAGACAGCTTTTATAGATGTGTGTGTGTGTGCATATATACATGTGTATATAAAATTTAAAAAAAAAATTTAAAAATCCTCAGCTAATTGAGTGTCAGAGTAAATAACCTCAGACGTTGTCCTTCTGCTTTCTCTCCTCCTCCTCCTCCTTCCTTTGGCCCAGTGAGGTTTCTG
This sequence comes from Dicrurus megarhynchus, assembly GCA_013399195.1. Classification (NCBI taxonomy): domain Eukaryota; kingdom Metazoa; phylum Chordata; class Aves; order Passeriformes; family Dicruridae; genus Dicrurus; species Dicrurus megarhynchus. The sequence goes on along the minus strand of VXAD01011017.1, from coordinate 582,463 downwards.
TGGAAAAAAGAATGAGAAAATGCTTAGGGTGAGCTGTTTGTGGCTACTATGCCAACAAAAGCCAAGTACATTCTGCTGGGGGTTTTGGGTAGTGATGGCAAGAAGTCACTTTGTGCTTGAAATCGTAAGATTCGGAGTGTGGAAGCTTAGGGGTTTTTTCAGATTGGTAGTGTAGGGCTGTTCAGGCATCCAGGGATAAATCTATCTGCCTGCTGTTATCACGGAGTCCCCAAATATCAGATCCTCCAAGACTTACTCAGATAAGTTTGTGAAAATCGTGATGTTGCCATAAGAGTGCAATGTGAAACAAGTATCTCTTTGTGTTGGTAACTCCTTTTCCGTAATATTGTCCTTGAATAATTTTGGGGGATGGTGGCCTAATTTTTGTCACATACCATCCATTCAGCTGCCATCTTGTCATCTTGAATTAGCTGCAAAATACAAGGTTGCTTTCATTGTTGATGTATTTCCTGGGCAGTCATGACAGGTTTCTTGCCAGTCTCTCTGGAGCATATTTATGTTATTACTGGACATTCAGAGGAGTGGCCAGACAGTAACCAAGATAATTTTTTTTTGCTGAATAGACTGTGTCCACTTTCTAAGGTATTGCCACCTCTTGTGAGAAAAAGAATGAATTGTGTAGCTTGCTGCTATTCATGGTGAGGGACTTGTGCACGGCTGATAAACATAATTATTTTGACCCCAGAGTTCCTTGTTCCTGGCTTCTAAAAACAAATGTTTAATTCTGCTTTTATTTCCATTTTACATTTGAGACTAACAGTATTTCAGTGTAGAGTGTGAAACCTCCCTCACTCCTGTTGTTTAACTGTTCTGAGTCAGCTTCACACCTTATGCAAACACCTTTTTCTAATGTAATCAAAACAAGGATCGTTCCCACTCACTGTTTTATGGCTTTGAGAATTCACAAGGGATAAGGTATTGTTTTTGTGATGATTGAAGGTTGTAAAAAGCATGTGATCCTTTCTCTTTATGCCAAGTTCAAATTGTCCCGTGCATATCCTACAAGCCCCCGGCCTTGTAGCGTGTGTATACAACGTATACAAATATGAGAATGTTTCAGCCTTTTACAAGGTTTTTCCTACTATTGTATCAGTAGAAACATGTTAACTAACCTATCTGTATGTAACTGGCAGCAGATAACCTTTCCAGGGTGGGTTTTCTTTCGTGGTTTGGTTGGTTTTTGGTTGGGTTGGTTTGGTTTTCTGGTTTTTTTTGTGTTTGTTTAGTTTTTTGATCCTGTAAGAAACTAATGAATGAAAACCCTACATATGTCTTCTCAAGATAAAACATTCTGTGTCTGACGTGGAGAAATAAATGACCCCAGGATAAGCCTGTATTGAAAGTTTTTTTTCTTTGAATGGAGTAAAAGAAACTTGACTGAAAAGCCACAGTAATGTCAGCAGAGGCTGTAGCATTTTATTGTGAAATGTACCATAATGGTGTTTCGAAAACAGGTTTCAGATGCACAAACATTTGAGCTTTTTAGGATTTTGTTTAATGTAGTTTATTGATAATTTTTTTTTTTTTTTTTTGCGGGGGGGGAGAGTGTAACTTTTGTCTTTTCTCATTTGGGATCAGACTTATGGGTTATGCAGAGCTAGAGAAAAATGAAGACTTCTCAGCTTTTCCTGTCACCTTTATTCTTTCTGTTTTCAGTTCATAAAGTTTGAATGGTACTTACTATTAAGCAGGTACAATAATTTTAGGACTTCTCTCTCCCTATAATTATTTTCTGCTTCGATTTTAAAGCTTTGAGTAACATGAGAGAAAAGAAACGTGCATGTCTTTGCACGAGCACTTTCTATACAGACACCTGTAACTTACGAGCTGGACCAGATTCTCACTTCCACAGCAGCAGCCAGGCTCTGGGTGTGGATGTACCTTACTGTTCCCATCCTTGCCCTTGCTCCATAGGAGACCCTGAGACTCCAAGGAGTGGGAAAAGTGCTCCTGCTGGAGGTCAGGAGGTGCAGGAGGAGTTGGGCCATGTCCATATGGACTGGGGAAGAAGGAATGGCTCCTGCTCTGCACGCCCCCGAATGTGTGCCAGGGGGTGAGTGGTGCCAGCTCCATCTGTACCTGAGGCTTGCAGAAGTTAACAGGTCCTAGGCTGGGCAAACCATTGGATCTTTAAAACATGTTCTGGCAAAAAATAGGGAAAAAAAGTTATTGTAAAATAGCTAATTCAAAATGTTCTCTGTGAAAAGAGTGTTAAAAGGTTTATCTCTATGTATAAAATTTCAGTCCTGGTTTACACATGACTTCTCCTTCTATTAAACATTTCCCTTTAATGCTCTTATCTCTGTGTGCCTTCTGGGCTGATGTGGAGCATACAGCAAAGGGAACATACTTATTTGGAAGAAACACTTCAGTCTGGAAGAGATTTTCAAGTGCTTAACTTGAAAACCGAGAGAGAAGAATTGACTGGGCTGATAAGAAATTTGCAAAGTTATGATTTGATAGGCCTATTTTTGCTAGCTGACTTAGCAATACTTTTCATTAAGTAAGGGAAAGAATTCCTGCAGCTCCCTAAGCTTTTGCCATCTATATTAGTGCTTATAAGCAGTTTATTGGAATCGTCACAGCACTATCTTGCAGCTGATTATTGACTTGATGTTGGAATCGGATCACAGCCTGTTACCCAGCTTTTCCAAGCCAAAAAGTGTGGAACCTCAGCCAGTTGTTAGATGTCTAGATCGAAGGCTTAGTTGCTGGCACTCTGCAAAGATTAAAATAAATAGCAAAGTATAATTCAGTGTTTCATAGGTTAAGATATGTCTGGAAAAGGCTGTTGCATGTAATCATACATTCCCCACGCTTGTATTTAATCACACAGCGGAGGAAATGTTCTTTTGACACTGAAGCCTGTGAGCAGGCAGTGTGCTGAAAGAGCACACACATCTCTCTTCTGAGGATCAGTGGGGAGAGGACAACACAACTGTGAGCTGCAGCGTCACAGGGCTGTGCAAAAGGCAGACCTGTTCCTGACAGGTATCAGGAAAGGTGCTTTCAGCAGAGATAAGGAGGTGTGAAAGCAGTGAAACTACCAGGAGGCAGGTGAAACCTCACCCAGAATGTGATACACAGTTGTGGTATCATTTATGAAACATCAGTGCAAGGAAACAAGGCCTGCTGGGCTGACCAAGAGAGAGAAAAATCTGTTTTCTTAGCACTCCTAACCAGAGCAAAAAGGACAATGTGGGCATAGGAGTATTCTCTGTAAGGACATCAAAATACAGCAGGGTGCTTCTAATCACCACAGCAGGGACTGCAACAGGCTCTCTTTCAAAGAGGGAAGCTTCAACACACCTTCTAGGAGAGACTTGGATCATTTATGACAGCACTTGTATCGCACAATTAAATTCCCAGCTACAGGTATTCTGTGTGTGCATACATGTGCCAGGGACAACCCACCACAGTGTGTATTTTTTCTGTACAATACATAGATATTTAAATATTATAAAAAAATTAAATATCTAAAATTGTATTAGTTATTTGTTTTAAGGAGTTGATGTCATTACAGAAATCAAAGTAAGTAGAAAACAATCACATGAAAGTGATTTAATGTGCATATTCAGATGTTTATATCTCAAGATAAATAAACACCATATTATAACTGCTTTGTTACAAACTATACATATCACATTTCAGTGCAGATATCATTAAAAAACCCTAATATAAGGAGTTTCAGAAATGCAAATTTATACATGTATGTAGATGCTGTATGTTGCTTGGTTTAGGCTTTCTGAAATATTCCAGATTAATCTGTTTATCCGTCCTAATTTAGAATTCAGGTGTAGAGGTTTGAGTTTAATTCTGTTCTGTGATTATGGCAGTAAACAGCCTGGAAGGGGATTTGAGATAGGTGATCCTTCAAAAAGCATTCCTGTTCTGGTACAGGATGCATTTTGGGATTGAAGCTTGATCTTAGTTTATTTACTCCCTTCCCTCGTAGGACACTGAGGAAAGATTAAAAATTCCATATGCTTTTCTAAAAGCCTTACTATTTCTTTTACTCCCAGTTGTGTGTGATTTTGTGCTAAGTCTTGCTCTTACTGTGGAGCAAAGAGGGATAGGTGCAGATGGTATTTAATAGCATGTGAGGTAGAAGGTTTATTGTTTTAATCAATGTCAGACTTTACTGTTGCAGTGTACTGATTAATGTAACAATTTCACCCTTTCCATGAGTATAAAATCTGAAAACCACTTGGCTTTCAGTCTCTTGTTCTTGGTGGAAAGATGCCACTGAATTCTGCTCCAGCCTCATCTGCTGTGGCTCTCACAGCCTGTTCAAGTGCTCTTGGGGGGTTGTTGCCAGCACGTCTGTCTGTTGGCTGCTCTGCTCCTCCTCCCCAGTGTTCTGGGCAAAGAACGTCTTACTATGAAGTTCAAATAAACCTAATTCTAAGAGTTTTCTTTTGCAAGACTTTCTCTGAATTTCCCAGGTCATTTTCTGTACCATTTCTAGTCTGAACTCCTCCTTCTTGAACACAGGTGGCAAGAACTGTACAAGATGTTTCAGGTGAAGTCTTACCAGGACATTGGACATTGTACAAGGGTTTTAATATGTCTTTAATTTAAAAATTTTGCACGTGAGTAAGCATTAAGTCTCTCACGCAACCAGTACTTGCCTTCTTTTATTAGCTGGTAGTTGATGATTAGGGCCATCGTGGTGAGGCTGTGACTGCTCAGATGTTTTCTGTGTTACCTTTCTGTGTGAAAAGCCTTGCTTCAAATACGCTTGTTTATTGTCACAGTGGATCCGCTTTTTCATTTTGAAATGACAAACAAAAATTCCTTCTAGATTATCTGTGCAGTTACTAATTTAATTATAACGATCCTAATCTTGTTGCCCAAGAGTCATGACCCTACATAACTTTTGTCGGGGCGAGTACTGTGAAAGTGAAGGAGAGAGGGTGATTTTGGTGTGGCAGGGTTTAACGAGGGTTTCTGAACTAAGCAATAGTTGTATATCTTCTTTTATCAGTATCTTTTACAATGAAGCACTCGAGAGCTTCTAGAGCACTCCTGAGTATCCGGTTTCAAGTGGTGGAGTGGTGTCACTGTTCTGGCATCTCACCCTTGTGCCCACGCTGGAATGTGATAATGATCACCTGTGAAACAGTTGGGCATTGTAAGGCAAGCTGAT
>VXAD01011017.1:537169-577186 GCA_013399195.1 Dicrurus megarhynchus | reverse complement strand
CTCCCCTCTCCCCTCCCCTCTCTTTAAGAAATCTTGGGAGGTTTTGATTTTTCTTTTTTTTGATGACCAAAATGCAGGTAAATAACCTGGGATCAGAATTCGACACCAGTGGATTCAGTACAGGGCATGTGAAACGACCAGAGCTTTCAAAGGCTTACCTGACTGTGGCTTGATTTTGGCAGAGACTTCCAAAACCACGCAGGTGCTAGTTTGTTTTCTTGTGATACATGCCTTAGTGTGCAGAAGGTAGAAATATTTGTTGTTTGATTTTGGTTTAAGACATTGCAGTGGAAAATATTCATTAGGAGAGGGTCTGCAGTACAGGATACTGGGATTTATGAGGATGAGATGTCTGTGGGGATCAGTTAGTCTGTTCTGGCCTTCTGTAAAAACATTTCCATGACTAAATACAGATTTAGGAGGCGAATTTGTGCCCTTTTGAAAAACTTTATTTAAATCTTGAGTAGATTGCCTAGATTAATTTACTGAGATCACAGCCAAGTTGTATGAGGTGCTGCCGAAACTTAAAGTGGCAGCTCTTGTCGTGGAGGTGTGTAGTATAAACATGTCTAAGAATTACTACCTAAATAAGACAGGGAGTGGGAGGGGTGAGAGGCATAGAGAGCAGTAATGAGATTTACTCAGTGCTGAGAAAGTCCTTTTCAAGGAATAAAAGGAAATACACCTGCCACGCTGGGCACCTTTGTCTCTTGTAAATATGATTCTTTTCCTGTCATTTCAACACCCTGTGTTTAAAATATTGCAGGTATTGCCTGGTTGGCTTTTTCCTTTGTTGAGAGGGAATGGATGTATTTAATTAGGTTCCTTGCCCTCACATCCACATCCATTTCTATCTCTGTCCCCATGTAACCTGTCCTTAACTGATTAACAGCTCCAGCACAGAATGGCCCTTGCTGCCAGGGGAGAAAACCATCAGGTTTCTCACTTTCTTTAGTGCATTTATATTGCATGGTATGTGATTTTTCCATTCTGGAGTCATCATTTGCTGGGCCAGTCCCATTTCTACTCCTGTCCACAGCAAGGCTGAAGAAGGTGTGTGTGCTCTTGGGGGAAGGCATGTGGTGGGTGCTGGTGGGACAAGCTGAAACCATTGTTTTGGGAGAAGCAAACAAAGAGGTGCTGCTGATTGTTGGGTCATTTTGGGACCTGTCTGTTCTGCTGGGCCCAGGTAATCTTCCCATGAGCTGTGGGGCCTTAGGAGTCTTTGCTGCCTTGCCCTGGGGATTACATCCTCCCTTGGTGTACTGGGGGGTGTGTGGTGGCTTCACGAAGCAGGCAAGAAATTTAATAGTCTTGAGTGGGTGCTTGGGAGGCCTTCCTGTAAGATTATACCCTTTGTACACAAATAGAAGTACACACAAATACACTGAGGGTCTCTCTGAGCTGGAGAGAAAATGCTTAATAATAATGCTTAATAATAATTTAGTTTGTACTTAAGAGGTAAAACAGTACCTTTAAACCAAACTGCATGGGAGCAATAGCTTACTTTTTATGATGTACTTAATGTTAGGCTGACTATTCATCTACAAGCAAATATTTTTGTTTCATAAAATAAAGATCCTTTAATGTCATTCTGAAGGCAGAGCGATTGGCTATGTGTGTTGAACAATAATGTGAATGGGGCCATGTGTTGGGTTCAATTTGGTGTCAGCCGTTCATTGCTGATCTTTGGTTAATTTAATGTTCTCTGACATTTGCTCAACAAGCTTTTTTGTTGTTTTGGTTTTTTTCTTTTTTGCTGACAAGCGATTGCCAATGAATTGACTGATGAGAGAATGAGGGAGTCTCGAGGTGGTGTAAAGCAGCAAAGAGATGCATTTGGGAGCCATGGATCATTTGCTGAATACAGGAAAGGAGAGGGAAATTTTTAACCTCGTGTAGAAGTTATGGTTTATTACTTTGTTAGACATCTGCTTTCCTGATGCTAATTGTGTTTAATCCTTCTTGGGGGTGGAGTCTGGTCTCAGGGCTACTCAGTACTTTTATGAGGCCTGCCAGTCTTAGCTGCCCTCATGGAAATATCAGGCTGCTAATCTGATCTTTGGGTTATTTGCTTTCTGAGACAAGCATCTGCAGAGAATTGGGAGAACAAAATGTTGTCAGTGCAGAGCAGGTGTCCATGAAGAATGTGCAGAGCCCTCCGTTACCCTTATCCCTTACCCAAGCATTGTCACATCCTAGTTTATATAAACAGTAAACATGAAGAGTCACACTAAATAGACACAAGTGTTTAAAACACTACAAAAACTCATGTAGACCATCAGAATACTTTAATGTGCTATTTACTACTAATTATACCAAAAAAAAGGAAAAATTGATGGTGTAAAAACACAGGAACAGATGTGCTAAATGCAGCTGTATTGTCTGTAAATGCTTAGTTCAGAATGTATTGCTGAGAGCTTGCTTTCTGCATTATTGATTTGCAAAGCACTGGACAAATGTCAGCATACAAAACTGCAGAGACTTTGTCCCTTAGTCAATGGACAAGTCTGATTTAGGATACAAATATCAGCGGTGTTCCGTGCTGTGTTTTATAACACACAGACTCTTGGGCTTTTTTCGCTTGTTGGTTTTTGTGCAATCTCAATATCTCAATAAGATTGCTCATTTTTCAAGAAATCCTGATTTTTACCAGTTATTGCTTAAGCTGGTTCATGCTCAATACTTATTTCTTTGGCCAACTGTGTTGTAGCAGTTGTAGTAGTAGTAGTAAATTTTTCCCTTATGCACTAATAAAATGAGGTTTGAGGACCTCATGCCAAAACATCCATCCTTCAAATCCTCTAGGAGCTTCTGAATCATAGGAGAGAGATGTGTATCTTTGGAAGGCACTACTGTTCCAGCTTATTAGTATTCTTTACAGTGTGTGCTGGGAAATGTTAGTTCCTGGTATTTTTGTATGCTCTTCAGAAATAACCTCTGCATGTCATTCTGAATGATCCTGTGGACTTCTCATGTTTTAAAAACTAAATTGTGCTCTGATTTGCTTGGTTTCTTCTTTGGGATCTCTTAGACAGCCTTGTGGCGAGAGCGGATGAGCTGACAGTAATTTCCATGAGGATTCATTTTTCCCAGCGCCTACTGTAGATATAAATTTGCCCCGTGGAGCAGAGCAGCTGCTGCCTTTGTCAGCTCCCATACAGTTCAGTAAGATGTTTTCTCTTTATTGGCCTTTGTGTCAGAGTCCCTCTGATGGGGACAAGCCTGCGCTCCTTTGATTCATGCCTGGAAGTGTCACTCACCTCCTTAAAATGATGTCCATGGTTGAGAGCGATGGAACGGGCCCAGAACCACTCGCTAATTGTCAGCTGCCTGGATCTGTCCTCCTGATGTTCACAGGGTGTCACCAGCCTGTATTCCTTGGAGTGATTTGTCATTTTGCTGAGGCTGCCGTGCGTGTTCTAGTGCCAGATGCAGCCACGGGTGAAAGGCTAATGCCCAGCAGTCTTGCTCTTCAAGAATCCAGCAGTGATGGCTCAGGAGAAAACCTGCAGGAGGTATCTGGAAAGGTTCTTTGTAGAGATAAAAACGAGTAATTCGTAACCTCCAATCATTGTGGGATTGCATAAACAAAATTTTCAACGAAAGTGTTGCCAAAGGTATAAAACAAACACTGCGAAAATGACAGTATTAGGAAATTCAGCAATAGAATTGCCACTGTTCAAAAAATAACAACAGAACCAAACAAAAAACACCCACAAAACCAGAAAAACCACAACCAACCAACCAACCCCAAATCCAAGTGGGGAGCTGCTTTTTCTTTTACTTTGTTCTAATAGTAGTTTTAGTTTTAATTCACAAGTCAACCATTTGCTTACAGCTTAATTAATTTGTTACAATTTCAACTTTTAGATGATTCCCTTGCCTTTTGCAAAAAATGGCCTGTAACCAAAAATATTAATGTGGTGCTACATCAGCTGTTGCAATTTTCTTTTATTTTTTTTTTTTGCCTAATTCTAAAGCTTTAAGATTATACAGCTTGAACTGTAGTGAACAGACAACTGGGCAAGGAATGCCATAAATAATTGGTTGTTTGATCAAGAAAATAGGTAGCCAGTCCTGATAGCTCTTTTTTCTTTATTTCCTCTCCTGGTATCAGTGGTTAATTTCTGAATCAAAATTTTATATGAGTGCATAAGTCACTTATTTTTCCTTCTTCTTCTTTTTTTAAACTGGCAGCATGCTCTTTGTTCTGCATTCCTCCAACCCTTGCTCCAGGCAGAAAAGAATAACTGATGTTGCTGATGTCCCTAAGCCTTGTTTCTGTGCCGGTAGGCTCTGTCCTCCGAATGATTACCAGTAAATTGCTCTGATTTTATCTGCAGCTAAGCCACTGCTCTTATCTGATGTTACTTTAAACCGTGCTTAGTTTCATACATAGATGGACTTTCATCTGCATCCTGTGGGAACGTTTGACCACATTTATAGCATGGATCAAAGTGGATGTTCTCATCTGAAGGAAAAATAAGCATTTACCAAGTTTAAAAAAAAAAAAAAAAAGTTTTATGTCAAATGTTTGATTTCTACAGATCCCAGTAAAATGACCACAAGGATTAGTTGCAGGAGTTTACTACCTGTAAATTCCGTGTAATTTTTCTTCTCACTAAACCTTTTACTCGGCTAATTTTAGCAACGTAAGTTTGCTGGAGTAACACTTTCCTAGGTGTAGGTGTTGAGGCAAAAGCAGGACTAAATGGGAAACTAAATGCAGGATGTCAAACAGAGAAAGGGATTGTGTAGGTGTGTGTAAAATGACATTGGAATTTGAGTGATGGAGGCCCCAGTGAGGATAGGCTGCTGTCATTGCCTTGTGCTTTTGGAATTTTCCAGAGCTTGCAGGTCTTTTGATCAACCTCCTTCCTGACATGTAATTGTTGAAGGACTATTAATAATAATAGAAGTATTTCAACCATCTGCATTTTAAAAAGGGATGCATGAAGAAAAAACATAAGGAGCTGATAATAGTCTTAGCCTGGTGTAGGTCATGCTGTTCAAGACTTGGAAATTCCCATTAAATACCTTTAGGTTAAAACTCTTTCTGCTGGAAATAGATGAAACCTGCAGTTGATCTGCCTCGTGACAGTTCTATTAAAGGACTGTGCTATATATATATTTCTGAAGAAAGCTTCAGGAGCAGTGCAAAAGTTATTCCTTTTGCTTGAGTGATTTTTTTCAGGAAGGTTCAGGAGGCCTTTAAGTGGCCGATGGCTGTGTCAGGAGGCTCCCAGACAGAGATGCCCAAACCTCCTTTTCTTGTGGGAATAGTGCCTGTACTGTCATTTCTTGATCAATCAGAAAATATACTTTTTAATTATTAATTCTAGTCAGCTGTAAGTTTTACTTTACTGGATTTTTTTTTTTTTTTAATGTAGAAGGAGGTGTTAAAAGTTCAGTATCAGATTTTTTAGCAAAACCCCACAGCATTGATTTTAATTACCAGATCCCTGAAAGCGCAGGCTGGTGTCACTTTAGTGAACCTCTCTAATTAGGAGCATAGGATTTGCCATCACAGATCAGGCCAGTGGTTTACTGAGTCTATGAGCATCCTGCCTGCAGCAGTGCCCACACCAGCAGGCTCTGATGGAAGTAGCATCCCCCCTCCCTCCTTCCCCAGCAAGGCATAAGGTCAGTGGGAAATGAAGAAGCAGAATTTTCCTCTTGTATCGTGCAGGGGATCATTCTTCATGCCAAAGACAGTGATTTGGTAACTGGGGTCTTGGCCAGCCGGTCTGTAAGTGGCCTTTAGGGATAAAATTACTACTTTTTTATATAGTGCTAAGCTAAACTTAGGAAGAGAAGTTTGCTCCTTCCCATTAGGAGGGGAATTTCTTTATTATTTATAAATATACAAGTACATTTGACTGAAAAGGTCTTTGTGACACAGATTGTAGTGGAGAAGGGGGAACTAAATTTTTTCCATAACGTCTGCACTCTAGAGCTTTTTTCCTATATTCCCTTAGTCTGCATCATAGCTGGGGACACTGCCCTTCTCTGCCTCTTTAAATCTGATCTAGTGCCAAATGTGTAGCTTTAACTATTGCCAATTTTCTTCTATCTAATTGGCATATAGATCACGATACAGAAAGCACTCCCAGCCTTTTAAATGGAAGCAGGAGGAACTAAGCTGGAAGCAGGGTCAGCATTGACAATTTAATCTAATTTAGAAAGTTATCAGTCAGTAGAAGATTCAGTTAGATTTGTATCTGTGAAACAGATGGCCAACTGCAAGACCATTAGATTAGGTTTGTTATGTTTGTGGAAATTAATTCAGCACTTTATTTTTTTGTTTGGGGAAGGAAAAAAAGAAACAACTGGTGTTGTAAGTGCTTAGCAGGAACAATTTATAAAGACGACCTTATTTCCTGTAAAATATGGCAAACCCCTCGTGATCCCAGCTATGCAGAAACCTTTTTGCTGTAGCCTGATTTCTGGGCTGTGTGGCAATACAGTGACTGACATAACAAAACCAAAAATGCTACCACCTATGTTGGTATATTCAAATGCAAGAATTTTACTTCAAGATCTCATTAACAAAGCATTTAGGGCCAAGACACTTGTGTGGGCTGCATCCTTCCATCTGTATGTTGATACAAATATACCAGTATTTCCTTTTTCCCTACTGAAAAGTGAGGACCAGATTTTAAAAATGCTGGAGATCTGGCACTTGTTTAGATTTTAAAAAAGTATCTGAAGTTTTCTGAAAGATTGGTTGTTTATTTTGGTGGCTGGGAGGAAGATGAGCTCTTGGGATAGTGTGGCTCTATGGGAGATGCTGGATCCTTCTGAGATTCGTAGTCTTTTCATGCATCTTTGGGATGGAGTCTTTGCCACACAAATTAATGCTCAGCTGTTAAGATTTTTCACTATCTTAAACTGCAGCTTAAAATAAAAACAGGCCTTCCAAAAGTAGGTCCCACCTAAGATTTCTCTAGCCAACTGTCCCATTTCTGACAGTGCCCAAAAGCAGGAGGAGCATTAGAAATAGAAATATGGGTAGAATATACAAAAAGTCTTTGGAAAGGCAATTGGCTCCTTCTCATTCTTACTCTTACCATCAATAAGCTTTAGAAATAATGGAATTAATAATGTAATTCTTTAACTACCAACTTCATAATTCCTGTTCAGAAGAGTTAAATGTGAGCTCAGTAATTGAGACTTGAGTACATGCTTGAAAAAATCATATGGTCAAGTCCGTGCTCAAGTTTGGGTCTTGTTTCCTCCTTTCTTCATTCCTTCCATCTCCAGATTCTGCATTGATCTTGCTTGGCAGATAAAGTGATGACTAGGTTGTTGGCCTTCCTTACTCAGTTGCAGTGATTTCTCATCCATGTGTTGGTTGCCTGTTGCTTTATGTCGTTCCAAGTGTCAGAGAGCACTGCCTCTCGCCAGCTTCTGGCAGCTTCAGAGGCATTGCCGCTCGTGAAAAGCCTTGGACATTCAACTGAATTACCTTTTACTGAGTGAGGAAGGTAGTGCAGATGACTTACTCTTTTTTCAGTGGCATTAGACACACACTGTTCGTGGGAGAGGAGGATGTTTGGCTGGTGACTTCAGTGTTGATACGGACTGAGCCTACCCAGGCCCTGGATTTGAAGTCTCATTTTTGTCCATCAAGCACTGAGCAGACCCAAAAGGGAATGTTGGCTGGTCCTTCTTGGCTAAGAGAGGGCTAGGATTTGGTGTGAGACCAAGGCCAATTCCTGTAATTCCCTGATCCCCACAGCAAACTGATTTTGTTAAAAATTAAGAAAAGCTTTTGCAATGTTTCCTGGCCTCACTGTTTGGATCAGATAACTTTCATCTTCATACACTGCTAGAAGTTGAAAGGGTTCAGTATCATGTGTCTTAGAAACCAATTTTACTTTTACTTGGAGTTGCTTCACAGCTGTGAACGTTGTTTTGATGAATTAATCCTCTAAGCAATCAAGAGAAAATGGAATAGAGGAGTGAGTTTGTGCTTAAAATGCTACATGGCAAATCAGGTTCCATTTCCAGCCCTCTTCAGATTATTATCTCTTGGAATCTTTTCCTTGCCCTTTGTTTCTCAGAGTCCAGTCCAGCAGTGATAGTTCATCTGTTTCGATCCCTCCTGTGGCCATGGCTTTCTGCCCAGAGGAGATGATACTGCAAACACACAGATTTGTGACCCCAGGTGAAAAATACCAATGAAATTACAGCAGCTGTTTGGAACAGTCTCTCATACCTTTTCCAAATAGAGAAAATGAGTCTGTCTTTATTAGAGAAGTTTAAAAGACTTGCTTACTGTCCCGAGCCAAGTGTGCCAAGACTACGTGGTGGTTTGGGAACCGATCCCGTTGAGTGTTGGGTGCTTACAGCAGAAGCTCTAAGGCTGTAGCAGCCTGGAGTTAGATCCTTCTCCCATCTTCAGGGTTTTGGGGGGAACACGGGCAAACTTCCCCCCTTCTCACACTCAGCCTGGTGCCTGTCTGCATTAGCAGAGCTGTTGCTCCCAGCACAGCCCTGAGCACATCGGAGCCTCGGCCCTCTGAGCTGTTGGGGTGGAGCAGCTACTTCGTGTCACAGTGCATCGCCTTCTCCTCAAACCCCATCAAAGCCCCTCTCGTCCCCCCTCCTCCCCAAAACAAACACCCACCTCTGCCACGGTGAGGGGGCTTTGCTGGGGGGAGAGCTGATGTGGAGACACTGTGGCTCCCAGGCTGTTTGCTTTTCACGGAGCAGTTGAAAGAGCCGCATGGATTTGACTCTGGCAGGAGTGTGCCTTTTGAAAAATCAACAGTGGAAATGTCAGGCATCTATCCTTCAGCTTGGCAAGAGGGGAGGTGAAGCAGCCTTTGCTTCTCACCTTGGCAACGTCGGCTGTGTTATTTTTTTTAATACAAAGAATTCCAGCCAAGCATCTTACAAGTGCCAATTCTCTGTATTTTTAAGGAATGCCAGCAACAGTGGTCAGACCATGGAATTAGGGCTGACTTGCACATGGTGGGGTCTTGCCAGAGGGCAGGCAGCCCTTGCTGCACCAGGTTATGTGTGTCCATTCCAGGTCTCATTCAGCCTGATGCTTTTTAGCTTGCATTTGTGATAGATAAAACGTTCAAACATTGTGAATGCTCCAAAGTTCTAAAAAGGGGTGTACCTGGAGTTTTTTGTTGTGCAGAATCTTGGGTTTCCTTTCAGAGCATGCATTTCCGTAGATGTTAGGAGCATTTACATGAAGAGAGTTGTCTCTGTAATAGGTAGAACGTCTCTTGGTTGTGTAAAAACCCCCAAACAACCTAAAACAACAACAAAAGAAAATAGTCAAACAAAACCCCAACAGTTTCTTTAATCATTTTAATGCCTACGGTGTCCAACGCAAAAGACCTGCCGAACTTTATTCTTGCTGTAAATAGCTTTGATATGATAAAATATACTGATCCTGTTTGAAATTGGTGCCAAACATTGGAACTCTGTGTTAGAGACAGTAGTAAGAGAAGGGAGCAGTGGGAGGGGTGTAAGGGAAGAGCTGCAGGAGGGGTGGGAGTTGCAAAGTGTGACTGTGTCAGAAATCTGAGCACTGTGCATGCGTGTCTTCAGCTAAAATTAACCACCCAAGCTTCACATGCCAGCATATATATAATCATTTAACTGTGGACCCCTTGAGAAGGAAGAGCAAGCTGAACTCAAGCAGAATATATTCACGTTAAATATGCCAATAAGTAGTATGACCTTCCAGGTCCCTGTTCGTGGGAGAAGTAAATTTTCCTGTGACCATTATAAAACAGTAAGCAGCTCTTGGCTCCTCGATCATGGCACTGGTGCTATTGAACAGTAACTAACTTCAGCCTTAGAAGTGTTGGGTTTGGTTTTTTTTCCCTTTCTTCTGCAGCTTCTTAGGATTTTCTATGGTTTCTCTTCGGAGTAGATATGTATCACCTTTCCAGATAAGCCCTTTTCTGTTGCTATTTGTGTGTGGTAGTAGATGTAAATGGATTTATTTTGTGTATGAGAACTGTGATATTTGAAAATAACTTGCTGTGCACTTCAGGTGACTTTTTAGAAAACACTGGAAAAAAATAATGCATTTGTTACTTTTGTTCTCCGAGGTAGATTATAATTTGTTGGCGTGAGATCAAATCAGTTGTTTCACTGTGGCCAAATGTGACTTGGAGTGGGTTTTGCTGATCAGCTCAGCAAACTAACCTCTATTTCATTTTGGGATGTGCGAAGGGATCGGTGCAGGTGTGAATGCAATCTCATTTTATTCAGGACTTCATGGGGGTTTTTTGCAAGGGAGAATAAGAGAGCGGCCACCTGCTTGGCGTGGTGTGTGGCTCCAGCTTGACAGGGGTTTGTGTGTGGCAAACGTGGATAATGGGAGCACTGAGAGCACAGCGAGCCGGATGCCAGCACAATCACTGTCCTTGCTTCACCTTCCAGGCTGGTGCAGAGCAAAATGCTGCTCTGGTGAGAAGTATTGAGCCCTCTGTGTAGGCAGCACCTGTCAGTAACAGGGTTCAGAAACTTTGCAACTGGGGATGGGGGGGGGAAGGAATTCTCTCTCTTCTCCTCTTTTATATTAAATATAGTAAAATACTCAGTAGGGTAAGAGTAGGAAAGGTGCCAGCTGGGCAATTGAAAGCATGATGCTTGTTTAGTATCCACCAAAGATTTGCTCTAAACAAACTCAGTGCCTGCTCTGAAGTCGGGACAGTCCAAGGCTCTATTCCTGGAAAGGTTGCCAGCCTCCTAAAATTGACACATATGCTTGGCTCTGTGTGCTGTGAGTCAGCCCATCGATTTTGAATAGTAGTCATATGCATGAGAAAGGCCCTCCTCAGCTGGGAATAAGGCTTTAAAGAGAGAGAAATAAGTAGTCCCAGTGGTGTTTAAATTACCCATTTCTCTATTTAACTTCCAAAGGCTAATTAATGTACACAAGTGTCCGGTAAAATGTAATATTCAGAAGAATATCCCCCACCAACTGGGTAATAATTCAAAGCAGTTGCAACAAAAACTTGCACATCTGGGTAGAATAAATAATTAAGTTGAGTTGCCTTAAGAAATGAAAAAAAGAAGCAGAGTTACCTCTGTTTCCCCAGAAATGTGGGAACCAAATGGGAATTGCAGATGGCTGTAGCTCAATTCTCAATAGTTGATGATAACTCGAAAGTTCCAGCCCTTTAGGTAATTGAGAGTACTGGCATCCTGTTAGACACTAATTAGTAGGTGTATGTGCATACATGTGTGACAGCTGTTTTTAGGGGATTGCAAATCATAGAACCAGAGCGTGGTTTGGGTTGGAAGGGACCTTAAAGATTATCTCATTGCACCCCCCTGCCGTGGGCAGGGACACCCACCTTCCACTGGACCAGGTTGCTCAAAGCCCCATCCAGCCTGGCCTGTTCTCCACCCAGTGACATTCCAGGAAGGTGATTTTGCTGTCTCACCTGCTGGAAGGAATCCACCTGCAATTCAGCCCATCACCGCCTCAGACTTGGAGTTTCTGGGGGTTTCCTCCCTTTATTTGCTGGCTTTGGTGCCAAGGTGCTTGGTAGGATTGAGTAAGCAAAGCTCCAGCCCCCCATCCTGGCTTTGAGGATATTTCCAGTGTCTCGGAGCAGAGAGGAGAAGTGATTGACTGCTTGCCTCCTTTGCCTCTGAGCTGGGGATCACTGGGGGCTCAAGGGCACCCCTAAGGACAATGTATATTTGCTTTGGGTTCTACTGTCCATGTACCCTCAGCTGTATCCTTAAAGAGAAGGAGCAGACAGAACTCTTTGCTCAAAGCCCACTAATACCTTTAAATTATCACAGAGAAATGTGGGCACACGTTATCTGTCCTCTGGCCTGCTTTTTAAGCCTTTGTTTTGTTTTGTTTTGTTTGGCAAGAACTTACATTGGGGGAAAAACACAAAGCAGTCTTTTTGGATAGCAGTGCACAGCTTCATTTGTTCTGGAAGAGTCAGCACTATCCTTGTAGTGGGATTTGTGTCATGGTACAGATGTGCAATAGAGACTTCTGTAGGGTTCAAGAAGCATGTAGGGGCAACTAAGGCCACAAATTGTAAGAAATCTTTGAAAAAAGGTCTGTGACAAATGCTGTTAAACTTGATTTTTTCTTTTTTTTTCTTTTTTTTTACCATGTGCTTCCTTGTTTTCCTTTTGCCAGGAACTCAGCAAAATATTGCAAGTGCTATAATCTCTGTGTGCTTTCAAAATAGCCATTATCCCTCCTGTGCTCCCTTGGAGCCAGAGATGCTTCAGAGGGATGGGTTCTTCAGCTAAACCTTTGGCTTCAGCTGTTTAGCTCTGGGCTTTGCAGTGTGGTATCTGTTAATGAGATCACTGTGTTGGACTGTAGCATGGATCAGCATGAGACTGCAATTAGTGTTACCAGTCAAAAACTGGGATTTCGTGACTCCACATGTGCAAGCCCCATGACATTGGGCAGCAGCGAGTATCTCGTGGGCTTTTCCAAAACCCCGTAGCGTCGTAAGGGCTGCAGGCATTCCCCTTTGGATCATCTCACTATGGGGTGGCTATTTTTAGGTTTTGGGGTGGTTTTTGTTTTCCCTGTGAACTTCAGCAGGCAGTGTGGTGTGGTTAGCAGCAGCACAGGCACTGCATTGTAGTGGCTGTTCTGGAATGGGAGTTCATCGACGTGACTAACCCTGCTATTCAATCATGAAAAAAGCCTTGCTCTGCTCTAATTATGCTACACGATGTCAAAAAGATGTTCTTCAGCTGTTACCAAATTCATGAGAGCCTGATTCATGATAACTATTGGGAGAAAACAATCGGAGTCTGATTAGTTCAGAACTGACATGGTAAGGGAAGGAAAAAAAGATTTGGAAATTTACTTGGGCGTTGATTATAATTAGATTTTTGTGTATGTGTGGAAATGAGTAACGAGGAAGAGATTCAGGCATATTTTCTACTTGCATAGAAGAGAGACGCTCTTTTCAAGTAGTTTCATGTGAATCCTTTCCTTTTCATGAGTGTATTTCAGAATACTGACTCAGAGGCAAAAACAGCAGGTAGTTTCCATTTAAAGGAGTGCGTGATAATACCTGACACCTTAACCTAATTGCAGCTCCAGGATATACCGGCTCTCTAAAGGATCTTCCTGGATTCGTTGCTCCCACGACTTTATTCATGCTCTGTATCCTGGCTTTGCTGGTCAGTTCTGCTCCCAGCCTATGGCTCTTCAAGTGCTTGGGGGTGTCTGTGTGGGCTTGAACAAACAGCCAGTTCTGCAAAAGGCACCTTTTGCACTGATGCAGTGTTCAGATACAGGGCAGGTGGGCTGAGGTGTGCTGGGCTCTGGTGGATGTGCTCTCTCAGTACAGCTAGAAATTTTACAAGAGGCTTGGAGTGCCAGGAAATTCCAGGGGTCTCCTAGCTGGAAAGCAAGATTCCTCTCTCATCTGAAATGTGCTTTAAAGAAGCAGGTGTCGGGCTAAGGAAAGGGGATTGGGGAGAAACCCCACTACATTTCAAAATTTTTCAATCTTATTGATGGAAGACAGTGCTCAGGCCTTTTTCTTTCCAGACAGCTTTCAAAATCTTTAGAATTTGGATTCTTTTTTCTTCCCCAAACCTCGCTGTTTTTTGCACTATTTTTTAGTGTTTTAGCTGTGACTCATAATGTACTGAGTATTTCCAAAATTGATACTTAACTGTAACGCTCTTAATTCAAATCTGGTGGATCAAAGGGGGAGAGAAAAAAAGAGAAGAAAAAAGTCTTTCACATATGTTTTTAATTTGTTCCCAGATAATTGGATTCCTAAGATCATACACTACAGAGAAAAAAAGCTACCAAACAGCTGAGTCCCCCTTTAACAAAAGCTGGGACTTAGACCCGAGTTAAACATTAGCCTGGCTTGGACACAAAGACCTGCTTTTGGTGATAATGCCCAAATCACCGTGTTCACTGGATTTTTGTAACTAAAGTAATGAAGCTGCCTCCAGTGATTTTCATACTGTGTAGAATCACTGAAAAGTTTTAAAAGCCTGTGCTGGTGTGTAGAATAAGGCAATATCTCTTGGGTTGTAGTGGGTTGAATATTTCATATCACCAGATTTTTGTATTTTAATTAGACTGGTAATTTTCACATGAATATTTAAATGTGACTTTGTACCCATTTGCTGAAAATACCTGGGGAACACTCATAATGGATGTGCAGAGATAGGAAAATGGAAAGTTTCTCAGCAGTGTTTTCTTGTATTATTGTTTTTCCGATTATTTACCTGGGTTCGAACATTCGAAAACACTGTGTGCTTTGAAATGTATTTCATGGGTCTAGAAATAGCAGCCATTGTGCAATTATATTTTTTTTTCACTTGTTTGTATGGAAAAGGAAAAGAAACATTAGAAATCTATTTGTGTAGTACATTACAAAGACTTGCAAAAAACAGGTTTCGAAAACATCCTGGAAAGTTTCAATGATTTGCTTAATATATGCCATAAAAATCAGTGGTGACCACGAGGAGCTACGACAATAAGCCTGGGCAATACTGCATCCCTAAGAATGCTTCAGAGCTTGTAAATATACAGCCCACTCAGCTAAAAAATAATAATTTGCATGTTATGCATATTGCAAGATACTGTTGTATAATATTTTTAAGAGAAGCACAGGTTTATTCTATCTCTGTTTTCCTGTGAAATGCTTTCCTAATCAACTAGTGGAATGAAATAATATTCCACATCCTTAAATACTCCAGAAACAAATATTTCCTCCATACTGGTATGCATTTAATAATAAACATAAAAGCATTGCTTGTAGTTCTGATACCAAGCACAGGCTGACTTCAGCACCCAGAGTGGGGTTTACAAGAATAATTTGCTGTCAGAGGGAGTTTCTTTATGTGTTATCATAGGCAGTGAATCAGACAGCAGGTATTTGTGGTTTTTCAAGTTGTCTCCTTTACCAGGAGGATTTAAGGGAGTTCAGGGATTTCTTTGATGCAATTCTGTTTATTTCCAGGGTATGAATATAAGATCTGGCGTTCCTGGGTGCAACAGGAATTAGGGCAGTAGGAAACAGGTACAGGATAGCAGTTTTGCAATGCCAGCCATGCATTCTCACGCTGTTACTTGGCTTAAAAATCAATCCTAACTAGCTCTCAAGGTCTTGCTGTTGCTGTGATTTCAGGCTCTGCCAGGAGAGGTCTGCTCCTGTTTTTACTCTAGGGCTGATCCAAGGATTTGTCTGACTGCGTGATGATCTGCATCATGGAAGTGATCCAAGATGGAACTGATGCATCAAAGTATAACCTTAAATTTTCTGGAAGTCCTTCAGTGATAAATTAGGACATTCATCGCAGCCCTCCCATTAAAGGAAACGTGGTTACTGTGTTTGATAAGTTCCTCGTCAGCTGAATTGCAGGGATGGCGTGGGGGGGTGGACCCTTGCACTTGCAGAGTAAATAGTTTACAACCTGTTTCCTCGTATGTCTTCACTCCTAGATAAGAAAGCTAAAGCCATGTGGCAGAAAAGTAGGTTAAGTCAATCCTAGTTCCTTGAAGTCGTTGAATCTTTCAAAGTATTTTCCTGTTATGGAAAATATTTTCTTGTAAAAGGAGCTAAGGAACACAATGTCTGGTTTGTGCAGCGTGGGTTTTTTGCCCCTTTTCTTTTATTGGTCAGCTGGGGAAATCACTTGTGTACTCAGCCTTTATTTATTTCATTGAGATGTTTTTCAGCTCTGTGGTTATTTTTTGTCACGGAGGTGTTCCAGTGTGTTTTTCTGTTCAAGTCCATGACGCTGTTGGCATAGGAAATGCACATCCTGCTGCTCTGAAGGGGAAAGTAAAGGATAAATAGTGGAAAATAGGGGCATAATCTTTCAGATATTAAGTGATTTGTTCAGGCTGCTACCAGTTGTGTTTTACAGGTTTAAAAAAAACACAAACGAAGACTTTGTAACAAAAGTAGCTCTAGTCAAAACCTGTTCATTTCATCTCATTAACATAGCAGCAGCAAGCGCAAGAGGAGTGTGAAATTACAATCCTTGTATTATATCCAGGTTCCTCTGTCTTGTGGCAAATACTTGCCCCTAGACTTAGCAGTTGGCTTTGACTCCCGTGAAGGACATTGGAAATGCAGGGCTTGAGATGCTTCTGAAACGAGTAGCTGTGGGTCAGTGATTTAGAGGCTCTGTGCTGACCAGCCCTGGGGCCCCCAGGGTGAGAAGGATGTGGATCCACTGGAGCAAGTGCAGAGGAGGTCCATGAAGGTATCAGAGGGCTGCAGCACCTCTCCTAAAGCTGGAGCTGTTCAGCCTGGAGAGCCACCCCTCTCCTCGTGCTCTTGTCTTCCCATCTCTCAGCAGCTGGGAAGGAAAGCAGTGTTTCCTGGGCAGTGCACAGGGAGGGCTTTCCCTGGGCTTCTGGGCACTGAATTCTCTTGTTCCCTCTGGGACAGTGACCCACACACTGGTGTTGAGGCATTTGTCATCCCCACAGGCTTGTAGGGTCCCTGGAGGGTTGGGATGGCTCATGCTCTAGGAAGCACATTGAATCTACACCTGCTTACTGATAGACTGGACTGGGATGAATGTGTTTCCAGTATTCTAGACACTCTTGAGAGTAGGGGTGAACATTAATATTTAGGTATTTAAAAGGTAAAATTCTGATATTTAATTGTTTTTTACCCTATTTCTTTGGAACATAATAGGTAATTTAAAAAAATCTGAATTTTGAATATTGTCCTATGTAAAGAATACTGTTATTTATTTCATAAGCAGAAATTTCTAATGAAGCAATTTAGCTTCCTTTTTGATAACCTAGCATGAAAAATTTTTGTAAGTTTTCTGGTGATCTGAATAAGTTGTGCTGGCATATGATGAACAGTACTTAGTGCAAATTAAAGAGAGATTTTTGGCTGCTTGGTGTGCTTAGTTTTCAGGTAATAAATTTTGAAATAAATCTCAACAGCTGGAAGTTTGCATAACAGATTAAAAGCAATTTAATAGGCCTGTTCAACCTGTGAGGTGGAATTTATTAGAATTGGTGGATATTTAGGACCTTTAAAGTTTTCTTTGGTAATACAATAAAGGAGTTTCCTCACGATGAAGCTGCTGTATGGCTACTGTCTACCAGAAGTGTTTTTGGGAGAAGAACCTTTAAAACTTTCTCAATAACAGCTATGAAGAAAAGATGTCAAAGGGAAAATGCAAAAAAAAAAAAAATACTTGGGTGGAAATTGAAATCTCTTGTACACACTCAGTGCTGCTGTAGAATGTTCTGCTGACCTCCTGGTGGTCCATGCAAGCTGTAACATGGTCAGGAGGTTGCTATCATCTACCATGAGCTTTGATGTCAGGTTGCTGAGTAGAAAAATCCATACTGCAGTAAGCTGAACACTTGATCTGCACAAGGCCTTGAATTTTAATGCTGTTGACTTGTTTTGGAGAGGAAAAAAAAAAAGCAGCGATCTGAAATCAGCCTTTCGGATACCAAGAGAAACAAAGAATTCTCATTTCTCAGGTTGTGTTATGAGTAACAGTTTATTCTTGTTTGTCTGTCCCCAACCAGATTTATACGGATTGGGCTAATCACTATCTAGCAAAATCTGGTCACAAGAGATTGATAAAGGATCTACAGCAAGATGTGACTGATGGAGTCCTGCTAGCTGAAATAATCCAAGTTGTAGGTGAGTGACGTTCTGTGTTTGTGCCAAGTATCCACCAGCCTTCTCAGACAATCCCTGTTTTTATCTTCTACACAAACACAGTGTGCGTGGGGGGGAATCCATCAAACTGCATGGAATTATGGAGATCATTTTCCTTCAGAGACTTTGCTAATTAATTTGAAAAAGCCTTGTCTTAAAGCATAGTGGAAAAATGTTGGATGTTGCTGATAAAATCCCCTGACACAGCAGTATTACTCCACGTGGCTGAATGTTAAAAAGAAACAACTCACGAGGTATTTTTTTTTTCTGCTAGGATGCTGTTAGCCTTCACTATTTCTAATACCTCTTGGGTACTGGTCTGGATATAATTCAATGATGTTGCCTCCTGTGTTGAAGCTCCTGCCTCCAGCTGGATGTGGGAGATCCATGGATATAGCCGGGAAAGGAGAAGGGGTGTAATTTTTATGTGGCAGAAAAAGAAATCTTTCATAACGAGTTTTCAGATGAGGAAAATCACTTACCATTAGGACAGATCTCAAGTGCAGGCTCAGTTATTCTATCCAAAGCCTTTAGTTCTCTTAAATTAGTGCATTAATGTTCGTAGATAATGAAAGTTCTGAGCAATTTTCTCCATGTAGAGCTGCGTATTGCCCCTCTTCCCTTGGGCCTGGATCCTTCATTAGTTCCTTCAGAGACTTGTCCATCTGGTCCTGGGGATGCCACAGAACACATGCATGGGCCGGTGGAGATGGATGGAATGGGAAAGCCCCTGATGGGAATTAGGACAGCCATTGTTAGGAGCAAACTGCCAGATCTGAGATGCAAATGAAGAAGGCAGCAATGAACAAACAGGACTGTCAGTGCAGGCATATTTGTGTGTGTTTGAGATGCTGAAAGGGAGCTAGCTGCTGCCTTTAAGGTATGGATCTGCAAGCCCTGTTCTGGGATGACGCTGTGGAGCATCTGCCAGTGATTCTGCTGGGATATGTTAAAAAAGGTTTTGTTCTCTCTGTTGGAGAGCAACATGATGTCTCAGTAGCATTGTAGACGTGCAGTTACAGAGGTGTTGAACCAGGTGTGTTGACAGGTGTTCACTATGAACAGTGCTCCTTCCTATATCCGTTTCCTTTAATAGGGAAGATTTTTGGAAACCCGGGAGCAGTTAGGTGTTGATTCCTTTCATGCCTATCTAGCTACCCTGCCTTAACACTGTTGTAGGAAACTTACAGCACGTGTGCAAGAATACCACCATCAAAATGTGGACTTGGCTATTTCTGCCAAATATTTAAATGTAGCTCTTTGAGCATTGACTTGTGAAAACCCTTATGAAATTCAAATGATTCCTTCTAAAATACATAACCAATTATGGCTTTGATCACTTTTGCTTTTTTTTTTTGGTCATTTTATAGCTGCCTTTTGGCTAATATTTAAGATAAGGTCTGCAAGGTTTCAAAAGTTGAAGTATGAGGGGAAGGATTTATTTTTCAAAAAACGTTTTTCATGTGAAAGAAAGGTCATATTTAAACATTCTCAATTTAATCCTCCAAATTAACAGTGAAGAAAAGTAATTTGTATCTGCTGTGTATGGCTTTAGGCAGCTGCATCTCATTGTCACAAAGATGGGGAGGGCTTTCACACCCAGAAGCAGCTTTATCTGTAGCCTGCAAAATCCAGGCTTTTTTCCTAACTACACAGTAAGAAAGCTTTGATATGCAGTGCAGGAGAGGGAGTTTTTTTAGTGTTATGGTGTGCTATGTGTAAAAGCAGCTATTTGCAAGTCAATTAAAACGTATTCACAGCATTCTGGTTCATTTCAGTTCAAAATCTATGAGCCTATAAAAGAATGTGTAAGTAATTGTTAGTAATGCCATATAAACATAGTAGCTGTATTTAAATCCATGGATGCAGATACACTGAGTCTGACCTGGCTGCTTGGAGGTGTCTCTGTGTCCCAGACAAGAGACAGCTCATTCACAAGTTCGTTAGTGTCCTTTCAAGTAATTGTAATGGTGCCAATTTATAGGAATACAGCTATCAATTTTTTAAAGTGTTATAAATTTAGTTGATGGAGATATTGCATGGTACTAAAGTGAGAGATAGTAAATATTACGAGATGGGTGCACAGGGCTTGGAAAATGGGATTTAATGAATTCATCTTTGTTTCTGTATGACCAGATCTGAGATGGCATTCCTGGAAACAATGTGTGCTCTTCACGTGTAGGGACTGATGAACCACTCTGGGGAAAACACTATGGATTCAGCTGCAGTCTCTTTCAGATTAGCATCAGTTTTTAGTTGCATTGCTGTGGGATAAAGGTGTGCTGTGACATGGATGTGTAAAATGGGACCTACCAGGCAAGAGTGAGGTTGTCTTACTGCTTTGTTTCTCATGGCTAGGACTGCTACTGGAATATCGTGCCCAGTGCGGTCCTCCTAACTGAGGGAAGCCATGAGGTGGGATGGAGTGATGGAGTTCTCTGGCTGGTGTCCTGAGAATACGTGGGACTGCTAGAAAATACAGCTTTTAATGCATTAATCAAATGGGCAGTGAGCACCTGCTTTTATTACTGTGAAAAAACTGGGGGAAACTGAACTTTGGTTCAGTGTAATTGGTTCTTCACACTCAAACACAAAGTCATTTCAGCATCCAAGGCTGAGAAGTGAAATTGAGCAAACTCAGACTCTGAGGCAAATATTATCCACCTCAGGGATTTCATTGTTTCACCTCTGACCTTAAAGCTGGAAACTGTGTTCTTCTGCAGGTTGGGGCAGTGTGTAAGCCATGGTCAAGAATCTTGAAAAGTTGTTTCATGATTTGTGCTTTAAAAAAGAAAAAAAATTATTAGAGTTATTCATCATAAATTTCCCATTTGGATTTAAAACCTGTATTCACTCTCCAAGCAAAAACCAACTGCCATGCTAACATCTCTATATATGCAGTGCTCACTTTGCCACCCAGCAGTGATTGAGCTTCCAGAGCTTACATCTTTTTCGGAGTTTAAAGGAATTCCCTGTCACCATACAAGAAGTTGTCAGAGCAGTTGGCTTCTGCCCCAGCTGTCTCTGGAGGCATGACCCAGCAGAGACCTCCAGCTGCTTTTTTTCTTTTTGTGGCTCTCAGTGTTTCACACATTCACTTGGACTGGACAGCTACAATCCAAAACCCCTTTACCGAGCTGGCAGCAAGTGCTCAGGAAATCATTGGAATATATGCCCTTGGTTTAGTTTTTTTGCCTTATTGCCTCTTTTTTTTTTTGCTTTTCAGCAAATGAAAAGATTGAAGACATCAATGGCTGCCCAAAAAATAGATCTCAAATGGTAAGTAGTAAAGTGGTCTGTTGTTTCTGTGTGCATGGCTGAGTGATAGTGTGGGACTTCAGTGTCTGAGACTTTTAATAACAATTTTTAATTAAAATTTCACGGTAGTGAGACTAAAAGTATAATCTTCAGAACATTAATATTACAGTTCTTGCCCCATTGTACTCCACAGTAGTTGAATCAGGCCTTATAATTTATCACATATTTACAATCGAGATTATTCTTACATTGCTACTTTATATTTCTGAAATACTGCATAGTTAAACAGAAATATATAGAAATAAGGAATTAGATATTTGAAAGTATAATTAAGAGTTCCTATATCTTTTGACATGAAATAAAATAAATGAGCAAAATGCATGAAATGAAAAAAAAATCGAGTAGTAAAATTCAAGATGCAAGTTGTTGACAGATAAGAAGTTGGTTTGTATCTTGCTTGTATCTAATATTCAGACCTGGGGAACCAAAAATCAGTCCAGGAAAATTGAAAGCATATAATACCTCAAGAGTGTATCTGCTGTGAGTATTGCTGGAGCTAAAAGTATAGCAGAATTTTACTAAGAACACAAATAACAAGAAACTGGTTTTTAAAATGCATTTAAATGAAGAGCATTTAAAATTTATGCTACTTCAAACAAAGTTACTTCCTTCTTTATCTTGAGAAAAAGTGATTCTACAACATAAATTCTAATATCTCCCTTTGGCATTGCAAATGCTTGCTTTGGGACACTTGGATATCTGTTCTCTGTGTGAAGCTATTTTAATGTTTTTTATTTTTATGACTGTTCCTCACTGCCCCTACCTCCATGACTTCGACATGAGCACAGTCACTCATGGAGTAAAATGAAATGAAGATTTAAGGAGAGCTTGACATCTTAAGTCAAAACCCACACTCTGTCCTGCTCTTCTCTGGCTTTTTGTTGTTTCTTGGAAGTTATCAATCTTGTTGAAACTGTGGAGCAAGCGCTCTGTAAAAAGAAAGCCATCAGAAAGATTTATCATTGCTACTTCTTACTGCTTTGAAGAGCGTGGTTGCTGTTCTTGCTGTAGCCACAGCAGCTGTCTGGAGTATAAATAATGAGGAAATTTTGACAATTACTATAATTTAATGCTCTGCAAGTGTGTCATAAGAGCTGAATTTCGTTCAGGACTGGAGTCTGTAACCAGTTCCAGGACGTTGCAGCTAAAAAAGTCACTTCAAGTCATTACTCTCAATGAAGAGAAAGCGTTGCTCTGTTGAATTGTGGGATGCATGCAGTAGGTTGCTTATGGAAGCAGGATCAGGTTATAAGCAGAGGCATGCAGGGGGCATGTGCTGGGTCAGGAACGCTGGAGAGGGCTGGAAGGATGCACTTGGTCTGCACTGCCTGCTCTGGTGTTACTCCGCTTGCTGGTTCAGGAGGGTGCGGTGAGTGGGACTGTGCCCCCCCACTCCTGAGACCTGCAGTCACAGCTGGGCATCCCCAGCAGGTTTCCCCATGTGAGAAAAATGAGAATTGTGCTTAGGGCTTGCTTTTATCAGGTGCAGATGCTTACAGAGCTCTTTGTCATCTGGCTATAAGAATACTGGTGTTGCCCAGAGAAGCTGTGGCTGCCCCATCCCTGGAAGTGTTCGAGGCCAGGTTGGATGGGGCTTGGAGCGACCTGGTCTAGTGGAAGGTGAAAGCAGGTGATGTTTAAGGATCCTCCCAATCCAAATCATTCCATGATTCTTCTGAGGCAGAACATAGGAATCTTCATAGGGGTGGTGTTAATGCAGTTACTTGCAGTGTTTAGGGACACAACCATTTGGCAGGTCCGGGACAAACGTGTTACAGTGCTTGTTTTAGGTACAGCAGTCTTCAGCCTTTGCACTTCAGTGCACTCCCTTAATGCAGCTTACAGGGTCCTGCAGGGTGTGGGAACCGGTGTTTGTGTCTGCTGCCTCTGGCTCAGAGAGGTGGCAGAGGCAAGGCCATCCAGATACTTAGGTAATGTCCAGTCTTTTTTCAAATGAATCTCTCAGTTAAGAGCGTTCGTATCCATATTAGAGTGCTTGAAAGGTGAGCAGCACAGATGAGGAGATTTGGGGGGATTAAAAAAAAAAAACAACATAGCACCAATTAATGGAGATTTAACTATGGTCATTATACAGAAATACAGAGGGAAATCTAGATCTAGAATATAGAAATATAGATCTCAGAGGGAAGCCTTCTACCATCCTCTTTTCCTTTTGTAGGCTCCCTGTGCCTTGAGCTGTGAAGAATCAGCTCACTCCCAGCCAGGTGTATCAGCTTAGAAAGCTGAACCAAATCTGTGTCTTCCCAAATCCATTAAAGGAAGTGGGGGGAAGAAAGTGTCTTTGCTTCCATGTGGCACAGTCCCAAGCTGGTGATGCCAAACCTGAGGGAGCTCTCTGCAGAGCCAGATCCGGCCTCTTTGCCTTGTTCCCAGTGTTGGAGAGCATCAGGCAAATCGGCCCAAACTGAGCTTTAGAGACAGCTTGGGTCTGTCAGGCTCCAAGCCAGTGCTAATAAGCCTTGTCAAGGGAAGTTTAGTACTGCAGAACCATGTGGGACCATCAGTGCTTATCGGCCTCGTCCCAGTGCCAAAAATGACATGACAAGGACCCCACTGGCTCCGTGAAAAATCACTTAGGTGAGAACCTGTCCTCCCATTATCATCCTGTCCGGGTTGTTCTGCTGAGGGGAGTATCCATGTCTTCCTTTGCTCCAGATAAGAGCTGGCTGCCTTTTATATAGTCTATTATAGACTATTCTATAGTTTGTCCTCTGCATAAAATCTGTTTCAGGGTTTTTTTTTTCCCAAACCTCTATATTTTTGTACTGTAGATATTTGTCCAAACAAAAGCCTGTAATTCTGATGATTAGTTCCAGCTGGATGCAGAAAATACTGTGAGTAATAGAGGATGTACTTGTGTGGAGCACAGGCTCTGGGACCAAGAACATTTAGAGAGCACCGTGGCATTTGGGTTTTTAAAATAAAACCCCAGAAAATGTTGGCATGGTTCTTGATAACTGGGTGAAGGACAATAAATCAAGGCCAGTTTCCTCTCCTGCACACTTCTGAAAAGAAGAGTTAGGTGAATAAACCTTGTTGGTTTATAGAAAAACAGAGATATTTTTTCCTTTTTTTTTTCTTGCTTGCTTCAAGGGCACGATTTTAGAGTTTAACATGTGGCCTCTTGCAGAATATGGGAAGTTAGTACCTGCCCTCCTAGGTACTGCAGATTATTCTTATTGATGTGGGTGCCTTTGCAAGTGCTGAACGTTACCTCTTGTAAAAAGGTTCATAGCACTTACATTTGTAAAATGATAAAAACCCCAAAGTTTATGAGTGTATGAGTTGTCTGTGCTACATTATATATCTTCGAATATAGCAAAGCTGAAAACGTGCTGAAAGGAGGAGAACTGGGGAATCTGTGGGTGGACACACCAGACTTTCATCTTCCCATGTCTGGGGAAGTTGTGGGACACCCGAGACAAGAATTTGGAGCAACAGAAAGGCACGTAGACTTAACAAACACCACAGCACCTCCTATAAATAAGCGAGGAAATTACTGTGGCTCGCCTGTGGGTTGGTGCTCGGGCTTTATTATTTTTCAGGATCACTTTGTGTCTGTAAGTATCTGTTCTCAAACAGCAAAAAAAGGAGGTATTTATTTTTTTCATGTGTCGACAGGAAGTTTTTAAGAACCATCTCTTTCTGATGCAGATATCAAGCTGTAGTGGTAAACTAATATCACTCACTCTTCCTGCTGCTGTTTGTCTTGCAAATAAAGGATTTTCTGCTGCAGTATGGGTCACAGCCAGCATTTCTTCCCAAGAACTCTATGGAAGTTGAGATGAAGGCTGTGTTTTCAGTACAATAACTTAATTTTCAAGGAAACCTTACTTCCAGTGGTGGGAATTTGACTATTATTTTAATATTTGACTGGTTTCTTGTGTTCTGAGAATGAGCTGTTTTGTAATGTATATGACACCTAAGGAACAGTTTGTATGGAAATTCTCCAGCCTAGTGGGGACCTTGGTTTTGAATTGAGCAGTGCTGAGAATATTAACTCAGCTGTTGGAGAAAGGTACCCACTTCCCTCCTCAGTGTGATCCTTGCCAGCTCCATGAATTTTTATTTTTATTTTTTTTATTATCGAAAGAGCATAGATGTTGAAATCTCCATTACTAATTAGTGTGTATGGCATATGATATCCATATTTCTGTGTTCTTTTTCTCAAGAGCACTTCAGTGGATTGATGTAATGAGTGTGAGTGCTGCCATGATGTGGCCCACACTTACAGGAGATAGCTGGGCTCACCCATTCATGAAGGACTGGTATGAGCTGAAACCATCTGCATCACCCAAGCAGCTATCTCCGTGTGTGTAATACCCACTAAGGGAGGGAGCTGCTGTGTTATGTACAAATAACTAAAAATAGCTGCTGTATTTACAAAAAAAAAAAAAAAAAATCTTAGTTGCTTGTTTTCTCACGGAAAATAATTCTGTCTCTGGTCTTCGAGAGCAGGCGCCCACTTTAACCTGCTCCTCTAAACGTTTTGAGCAGTTTTATACAGCCAGTGTTGTCCAAACGTTGCCATAGCAAGGTGCAATAAATCTGCCAGGCTGTTGCTCCAGCCCCCCAAAGCCAAGGAGGGCTCTGCTGCCGGGGCATGTGCTGCTAATTCAGGGGAGCAGCTCTGCTGGAAGATCAAAAGCATCACAGGCACGTTTTTTTCTCTGCGAATTCCTAGCGTAGGATTTTTGGAAACGTATCCCAGGGGTTAAATATAGCCATGTATTCTCAAGTAATCCAACTCCAAGGCTGAGCAAATGTAGTAAAGGGGACTTTCCCATCTTCTAAGCCTTCCCCCACTTTGCTTGGGGAGCTTGTAACTTACCAGGAGCATATGTTTAGAAATTTAATCTGGTTTGATGTTACCATGGTAACAGATGGGCATCTTCTGGCCCTAACCTGTGGTGGTGCAGTTCCTCACAGCTGCAGGTCAGCTGAGGGGGAGGACATCCCCAGCGCTGTGCCTGCCTGGCCAGTGGCAGACACCGCCTTGGCTGCTGGGGCTGCCTGTGCAGGGACACGGCCAAACAGCAAGTTCCGGAATGCTGAAAGCATTTTCTTTAAGCTCTCAGGGTTTCTGTTGGTTGTGTACGAACCCATGTTGTGATGCAGACAAGAATGATTTACTACAGAGATGATCTGCCAGGTTCCTTGTACTCATCTGTCCTTCAGCCTCAGTTTATATGACTCTTGCTCCAAGATAAGATTGATTTTACTGTCTCTATTTTTTTCCAGATACCCAGACTGTTGTTATGCTGCCATGCTTACCATTTGTGCATGGTAATCAGTGAGACAGGCATGGTTGGATCAGAGGTTTCTGTGCTGCAGTCTAAATAAAACCACATCATCATCCTGTGTAGAAAATAACAGGATAAATAGAGCTGGACTGGATCAGGAAAGGCCAGTATGTACATCTCCCTGCCATGAGGCATGGCAGTGTCATTAAACAGAGATTTGGTTCATTTCTGCAGGGGAAGGCTTCCAGAACTCTCTCAGCATGCAGGGATGTGTGATAAGGCAGTGTGTGCCTCCTGTTCTGTCCCTTGGATGGGTGTGTAGGGTGCCTTTGGAGGCATTGCTGCTGACACTCTCATTTCATTCCCATAATGGATCACCTTCGTGTTCCCCATGGGCTGCTCTCAGCTCTTCACCCTTTACAGTGATGCAAGAATTTGTACATCATCTGTCTCTGAAACAGTGTGAGGTTCGATAAAGAGCAACAAAGTAATTTTTATGGAAAAAATGAAATACATGAGCTTCACTGTAAAGACACAGTTAGTTTCTATTTGATCATTGATGTCGCAGTTAAATGGAATTATTGCATTTTGAATACCTGTGGTTCTACCCCCCCATATGAACTAAAGATGTGAAACAGCAAAGGGATTGAGGGGGCAGGATCATTCCACATGTGTATGTGGAGATGTCTACAGCTTTCACTTATATATTTACACCTACCCCAAAGTCTAGAAGCACCATTAACATAATTTTCTGCCATGACCATTACTAATGTAAAGTTATTGCATAAATATACCTTTTATGCAATAATTTGCAAACACATAGCTTCTTACTGTGCTTGGCATAAAAGGGGAAAACTGGGAAATCATGGACAAGAACCTTTTTTAACTAAGAAGAGGTTGGGTTGATTTCATTTGAGGACAGGTGGAAGTAAAAATTCATTTATTATTCTCCTTCAGCTTGGTGCTATAAGAATTAAGGCTATTTTTATGGAAATTACTTCTCATGCCTGGACATTTCTTTCTTTTTACAGGAGATGTAGTGATAAGCTCTTCCCTGTGGAATATCTGTGTAAACAGATCATAGCTGTTACAAAGAATTAAACAGTCCAGAGAAATAAACTTTTTGTCTCTCTGTCTTGTCACAGATCTTTCGTTTCCAGCCATTGCTTATACACTTGTAACAGTGTGATAATGGTTATTTTAATTAGCGATTCCATGAGGATAGTGCATATCTAGAGCATTTTATTCTGTTGCTTTCCATGCAGAGCTATTTTTACATGTACAAGCAGTATTGTTGCACTTGCTCTGAGCAGTTATGCAGGGGAATTTCAGTCGGAGGCGTTATCCAGGATCCAGGTGCAAGGAAGGAGGGGGCACATATGTGTTGGTGCCACGGGAGTAAATCCCTTGGGAACAGGTGAAGCTGTGAGCCTGCAGACACAGGAATGCCTGCCAGCCCTGTGGGGAGGGAACGGGCTGTGGCCGCAGCTCCCTTCCCAGGGCCCTGTTTTAGAAATGAACAACTGGCAGTGACTGCATTGCAGGAGGTTCCTTCGAAACAAGTTTCGCTGAATTCTGGATTCCTGCTGCAACTTCAAGTTAATGGTACACAGAGCCTTCAACATCTGAGCTGGTGTTTGGGGACAGAGAGCAGCCAGCGCCTGGTGCATGCACTGAGTGCTGTTAGTGTCAGTCCTTCCTTTTAAGCACCTGTGCACTTTGAAAAATACTGGTTTATGTAGATTTCGAGGATGGTTTAGGAAGGAGTCCACCTTTGCGAGATATTGATGTTATTTTAGATTTAATCATGGAATGATGGAATTATTTGGGTTGGAAGAGATTGTAAAGACCACCTAGTACCAACCCCCCTGCCACGGGCAGGGACACCTCCCACTGTCCCAGGCTGCTCCAAGCCCCAGTGTCCATCCTGGCCTTGGACACTTCCAGGGATCCAGGGACAGCCACAGCTTCTCTGGGCAGCCTGTGCCAGGGCCTCCCCACCCTCACAGGTGTGATTTCTTCCTAATGTCTGACCTAAACCTGCTCTCTCTGTCTAAAGCGATTCCCCCTTTTCCCAACTTTCAGCCTGGGAGCCCCAGATAGAAAAGGGTCTTCCACGAGCAGCCAGGGAAGGTGGAAATAATGCATCCATGAGAGCCACTGCTGTCCTCATTGTGGGTTTACTGAGCACAGCCATGGCTTCTCCCCACCTTTTCCTCTTTCCAGTTACACATAAACAGGGATGCAGTGCCAAGAAATACAGTTACTGTGGTATGTGCTAAAATCTTGTCAAGAGTGTTTCATCTATGTCCTAAATTAATGATTCTCCAGAGGCAGGATTCTTTGTTGATACTTGTTTTGCTAAGTTGAGCTTGTTGTTGCTTAATCATAATTTAGAACATCTCAAGATTTCAAATTATTCACAAATTATCCACTTTAACTTTTCAAAGGTCTGATCCTGAAGAGCTAATCCAAAAATAATATTTCTGGGGGTATTTTTCAAAGAAATTGCTCTTTACTTTTGTTTTTCCCCATGGGAAAGTTTCGGTTTTAAATAAATAAACCTGAAAAAAACCAACCTGAAGGAAACCTGAAAAGCTGAATAAAGCAGGAGCATTTCTACAACCCTCCATGTGCCTCTCCCTGAGCAGATCAGCTTTGGCAGACCTTGGGAGTTGCCCTGGATGGCCTGAATCCATTCACAACACAAGTGTGCCCCTTGGATGCTCTTTGTTGTCATTAGAAATTTTGGCCAGCGTGAATCACAGTTTTCTCTGTGGGGCTTTGCTGCCCTCGTTTCTATTCACACTGTTGGGAGTGAATGTTGAATATTTGTCCCGTTATTTCTGCAGGAAGAGCTGGAAACACAGGATAGCAAAGGTTTTACCAGGGTCAGAGAGAAGAGGATGCATGAGATGAGGCTTAGGCTGGTTCTCCAGCCTTAGAGAGAGCACCCAAACTCTCCTTGTCTTTAAAAAGCCAAAGTAAGGCAACTGTAAGAGAAGAGTCAACTCTTCATGTACTTTTGAACAGGTTTTTGATTCTGTGGGTAGATCTGTCACAACCTGGCCTCAGAATATGGATTAGCTTCATTTGCCCTTATGGTACATCTTTTATTCTATTTCTAAGGTGCCCACCTTAGAAGTTCTGTCAAAAGCCTGAAACTTAATTTTGGGAGACGTTTTTATCCAAGCAGTCAGGAGCAGCGGATGAACACTGGGAGCAACACGTTATTTTCTTTTTAAAA
Organism: Dicrurus megarhynchus; assembly: GCA_013399195.1. Lineage (NCBI taxonomy): Eukaryota > Metazoa > Chordata > Aves > Passeriformes > Dicruridae > Dicrurus > Dicrurus megarhynchus. The sequence continues at coordinate 547,700 of VXAD01011017.1, read as the reverse complement.
AGATACATTTTGATTGGGATAACTACTAATGAAGATTTATTTTAAACAGAGCAATAAGAGTTAGTATTTATATCCTCCTGGGACAAATGGAATTTGCAGTTCTGCTTTGGTATTTTTTATATATAAGTATGTTTAGGAAATAGAGCAAATGAGATATTACTGGAATGGAGAGCCCTTCCTCCCCCAAAACTCCAGGGTTCTAAGGATTGTCAATGTAATGACTTAAGATATTAAGGCTGTTTCTAAACTTTAAGATATAAAAATATGAGGGTAAAAGACTTACTCAAAAATACAGACAAAGAATAGATTTTGTCCTGAGAAGCAGCTTGTGTTAGGCTATTTCCTTGCTTCTGCGCTGTATGTGAAGTCTGCTGGAATATTGCATAAAGGTTTGTGAGGCTTTAAGAACTTTCATGTGAATTCAGTCTTTTTTCTTTTGAAAATTAATGTACTACACATAACATTGAGCCACAAGTTCAATGGAGAGCACTGGTTTCAGTATAAGAAGTGGGTTTTCTGGACAAGCTCATAAAAACTCCCCGTTTATCACTGTAAAAGTTGGGAGCGGAGGTCTTGCATGACAATGTGAGAAACTTCCCCTGGTTTGTAAGTGAAGGAACCTACAAGGAGTTTAATTCTGGTTTTTATTTGAGAAAAACATCTGTGTCTGTGACAAGGGCAGCACTGGTTATCCTTTACCTTGTGTATTTGACTTGGCAGAGGTGGACAAACAGCTTTGGCTGGAGGCAGTTTCCATATCCAGGTTTTTGTCTGACATAGTCAGTGCTCAACACACGTCAGTGCCCACCTGTGGGTCTCCATTTACAGGCTACAGGGTGTGGATATTTTGGGTTTTGGGGGTTTTTATTTGTTTCTGGCATATCCTGTTCTGCTCTTTCAGGCCAGGGCATGTTTTCTCTCTAGCACTGGCAAGAATAGAAATTGAAATTGCTGCTATTTGACAAGAACAAAGACTTGTTTGATGATCTGGTCTTGGACAGTTCTCCACGTACAACACTTAGCCAGGATGCCTTCTGCTCCCATCTTGTCACGTTATTCATGTTAAGAGGAAGTTTTCAGGTAGCTTTTCCCTCTCTGAATATGAGAATGGGAGTGATGACACTTGATATGTTATGTCTCAACAGAAATTTGGTTCTGCGGGGTTGTTGGGGTTTTTTTCTAATAATCTCCTAATTAAAAGAGAGGAGGAGGAGGCGCCCTGGAGGCTGGCAGCCCCTCTGGTATGGGCTCAGCAGTCCTTGGTTGGCATTTAGGGACATCTCAGAATAAATACCTATCATATAATGATGTGGGACTGATAGTTGATTACACCTGAAATAGTTTAAATGTGGCAATCTAAAATTGGAAATTCATCTGATGATTTTGGCCAAGAAGTTTAATAAGGCTCAGTTTTGGACACTCCTGGTAGTGTTTCCGAGTGAGAAAATCACTGTGGATGGCTGTGCTTGGTTTTCCTTCTTTTGCACAGCTTTCCCGTTTTGGGTAGGCAGGAAATGAGAGCATCCAGCTGCCATCTTTCCTGCTTTGCTTTTGCTGTGTTAAAGCAAGTGAGAAATCAGAATTGCCAGCCAAAAAACAATTGTAGCTCATAGTGAAACAGAAAATATCCACTCCCCTTTGGCAAATCCCGTCCTTTCACATCTGCTTAAAGGGTTTAAGCAATATGTGGACTTGGCAAAAGAAGGGCCTGTGGAGTCTGGGTGATGATTTGCTGCTGAATGCTGTAATTACAAGGAGGCAACTGTACTTTGTGTTGGAAGTCACCAGGATGCAGAGTCGTGGGGGTTTTGCTGAGAATCGTAGAATGGTTTGGGTTGGAAGGAACTGTAAGGACCATCTCGTTCCAGTTCCCTGCCACTATCCCAGGTTGCTCCAAGCCCCGTCCAACCTGGTCTTGGACATTTCCAGGGATCCAGGGGCAGCCACAGCTTCTCTGTGCCAGGGCCTCCCCACCCTCACAGGGAAGATTTTTTTCCTACCATCTAACTGAGATCTATCCAGAAACTTCACCTCTATCCTACACACGTCTAAATTGTCTAACAACCACGCTGCTGCTTCAGAAGAGCTTGTTATCTCCAGCCCTGTCTGCACTGGGGGCATCTTTCTCCATAAAACAGTATTTTCATATCATTAACAGTTAATACAGCAGGGGCCAGAGGCAGAATCCTTCCTTGGAGCTTTTGTGAGTGAAATTCATGACATGTTGCATTGTTGGGAACTCATCTCTTCAAACAAGCAGCATGGTTTCTGATGCATTAGACTGATTCAGCCAAGATCAGGGTTCTTGACTCAGGCCAGCAGTTGTTGTGTGGGAAGGACCTTGAATTCTTACCAAGACTAAATTTTAATCGTTTCAGCTATAGTCCTGCATTCAGTGTTTCACTTTTTTCTTGGCTTTTCTCTAGTCTCTTTCTGTTTTCCTTTTCAAGCTCTGTTTTTCCTTCAAAATCAACTAATTCCTCACATTCCTGCCGTGCTGCCATGTAATGTTGTTAATATCACAGATACTGTGTAAATCTTATCAGAGTCATTGATACCTTTATACCTTTCATTTTCATTTAGTGAATACCTCATGTGTGCAGTGCTGTACATCCCCACAGGACCTTACCCTAGTTCTTGGTTTTCTGAATGTAAAGGGTTTGCTTTTGCACAGCCCTGTTGTTCCCACTTTGTTTCATCGTGCCTGGTGGAGTTAGGGTATTTTCCATACCAGTACAGCACCAAGAGCCCCTGTTTCTCCCAGCTTTTAGCCAGGCATTACCACTGGTGTGGCAAGGCAGCCCATCTGACCTTTCATATGGCAGTGAGGTTCCAGGTTGCTCAACCTGTGGCCCCAAATACAGACCTGTGATGGAGAGTCACCCATCAGTCTGGGGATGGGAGTGCTGGATCTCAACTCAGTGGCTACAATGCTCAGAAAAACTGGGGGGTTATCCCATAGGAGAAATGGAATGATTTTAAAGGGGGGACTCCTTGAATCTGAACAGGATGAGATTAGGACATCAGCAAAGACTGCTATATAGCACCAAGAATGAGGGCATGGGTGAGGAACTCACTACCCAGCTGTAAATCTTAATGCTGTGCTCACTCTGCCCTAAAAGAGAGTTTATGCAAAGATGAGGGGCCTGGGAAGAGAAGCAAGCAGAGCAGGACTGGGAGAGCTACTGCAGATCTGGAGTGGGGATGAGGTATTGCTAATCTTAGTCACTAACCTGCTTGCCCACAGCTGTAGAAGTCTGGAAATGTTCTTGGAATGATGCAGCTTGTTAAGTGCAGGTAGCAGGAATGGATTGATCCTTTTATGTGGTGTTTATTCTTGAAAAGGTGAACTTTGGTTTTCCAGCCAAGTCCCAAATCACCTCAATTAAAGAGCCATGTTGAAAACTTGAAAGGGTGGTTGAGTACTGAAGAAGGAAATGGATCAATTGACTGTTGGATCATATTGAACTGTGGATAAATGAACCTTTGAACTGCACCCTGCTCCAAGCTTTAAGGTCTGAGCAGTACAGGAAATGTATTTTGGTCCCTCTCTGGGTTTTGGAGTATATAATTTACTCTAAGCATACTATATACTTTGTGTACTTTATATTATATCTCAAAGTATAATGAGGTTGATAAAAGTGTTTCTAATTGTTGAAATCACAGTTCAGCAATGCCAGTAACTTCACGTCCCCCCCCCCTCCATGAGAGAAGAAAATGTTTTTATTGTTGTAGTTATAGACAATAAATTAATGTACCCTGAGAGAAATCCATGTGGGAGGTTTCCTGGCAGCTTCCCTGGTACTTTTTCCATTACTTTGAGCAGGACAGGGAGCTCAGGTCAGGTGCTGGGAGCTCGGGTTCTAAAATGCTGCCTTAGCCCTCACTTGTGTACTTTTTTGAGGGCAGGCAGGAGCTGACAGGGCAGCTGGATTTTCATGTTTCCTTTTGATGTCTCCACACTTCACAGAATAAAGGTTGTTACCCGAGAGCAAGTGTGGGGCTTGGTGTCTGTCTCCTTCCTTATGCATACAGAGGGTGCATTTTTTGGTGGCAGTGTTTCAGGAATTAATAAATTAATGTTTGAGAGATGTTCAAACACAAAGACTCTATTTTATCACTTGCTGATTACCATGGTTAAATAAAAAAATTGCTCAACAGTATCATCCAAAAGTTTTTTGTGTAACCACACACAGAACATGGTATTTCCTAAAATGTTGTTCCTTGCAGCCCCTCGAGGTGTCCAAGCTTAGGCTTTTGCATGGAAGTGCTTTGGTCTGCGGTGGGGGCTGGCATCTTTCTGCACCTCCAGGTTATGACAGCAGAGCTTCAGTGGGAGCTTGGTGGGAAATTAGGTGTGAGGCTACTGCAAGATCCCTATTGTAATGCTGAGATAGAGTGGAAAACATTCCTGACTCATCCAGCCTCTCTGGAGTCCACGTAGGTAGGGTTTAGGTCCCGTCTGTGTATAGCAACCGGAGCTGTGTATAGCAACTGACAGCCAGACCTGTTGTGCACAAGTCCCTACCTGGTGAAAATCCATTTTATCCCACGAAACTTGTTCCCGTTGTGCCATCTGTGTGAGGGGCAGGACGTGCCCCTCCGCGAGCGAGCGCAGCGGGCTGGCGTTCCTGACAGGGAGCGCGTTCCGCCTGGGGTTTCCAGTTACAGCTTTTATATTCAACTGTTGGCGTGGCTGGAAACTTCTGCCAGCTGTCAGCTTCCGAGCAAGTGGCACTCTGCCTTCTCAAACAAATGGCCCCCACGTTTATTTTTGGTTTTGTGTTTGTTGTATTTGTTGTAGGTTTCGGTTCCTGGCGTGGAACATCCTTGACCCTCTAGTAGGGAATGCCTGTGGTGGTCGGGGCATGAACCAACCTGCTTCGTGCAAATGCAAATAACAGAAAGCCCTGACCCGTGGAATAATCAGTTTATAATCAATGGAATCATCCATTTAGGACATCAGTAACTGAGAGGGTTTCGTGCTATGGTTTCCACATCACGAGCAAAGGGACTTTTTATGGGATGCAGAGACTTGAGTGCACTCAAGGGTGGTGGTAGATGGAAGTAAATCATTATTACAATGCATTTTCTTTTTGTGTCTCCTTTTTTATTTTTTTCATTTGTTCTTGAACAGATTGAAAACATAGATGCATGCCTGAGTTTCTTGGCTGCTAAGGGGATTAACATCCAGGGGCTGTCAGCAGAAGGTGAGTCCACTGGTTTTTTAAGATTTCATTTTAAATGAGGAACCTGAATTACTACCTGTGATTGCAGCAAGAACATGGAGCGTAATGGAAAGTTAATGAGGTTAATTTAAACTTCTGACAATCTTTACTTCTTTTTTTCCCCATCTCAGTGTGAAAGGTAGATAAAATACATATCTAATTTCTACACAGCTGACTTGTAAAAATAATCAATGAGACCAAATTAGAATTCAGTCACTTCTTTACTTTCTGTTTAAAATCAGAAATTTCTTACCTCAGGCCTATAATTTGCACATTGATCAGTGTATGTTTTACAGATATAAGTGAGCTGCTGTCAGTTGTTTGCCTTTTGAGAGAAAAATTTATTTCCTTGTTCTTCAATTATTCTCTTAACTGAATAACCATCCTGCTTTCTTCTCATTTTAAAGATTTTTCTTGTTTCCAAGTGCCCAAAACAATCAAATCCAAATATTTTGAGCCAAAACAAAAAGACATTTTGACTTATAATTAATCACTCTGTTTTTGAAGAGCATCAGAATGTTTCTGAAACCAAACAAGGTTTACTCTATTCCCTTATGCCAGTGCATATCTGCCAGGATGTGTGGTACCTGTTGGTTCAGAAGCTGCTTAGCTATTATCTTATTAAGAGATCAAACAGATTTCTGTCATCCTCAGCACCAGCTTTCACTTGTATTTTCATTTAAATACGCTGGAAAAGCAGGTGGGTTCCATAGCTGAATATATTATATGACATCTCCATCAGTGCTTTACAGAACAAATAATTGAATGTGTGGCATCAGGTGAGACTTCAAAGTTACATTTGATGACTGAGTCTCTTCACAAACTTAGTTTGGAGGAGGAGGCTGCAGCAAAATAGCAGATATTTAGAATGCATTGTTCTAACCTGAATTTAGCACAACGAGTAGAAGAGGAGGCTGAATGTTAGGTGCATTCTTAGGCTGGATTAGAACAGCAATAACAAATATTTTCCTCCAAAGAGAAGCTTTACTACGCTCCACCTGAGTACTGCCAGCATTATATGCCTCAGTTGCTCAGTTACAATCAGAAGGATTCTCATGTCAAGAAAAGAAAGCATGAGCTTTCAAAACTTCAAACAGCAGAAAGTTTGTTTGCCAGGAAATGATTAAAAAGAAAATGCAGCTGAGTCAGTTGTAAAAGCCAATTTTGACCTTAGCATGGAAATATTGTAAAAATACATTTCACATTGTTTACCTGTCTCGATAGAAGGTAAAATCTGAGTGAGATGGCGGATGAGTGACGAGAAAACTGCCTGGGTGTACAGAGTTGGCAGTGTGGTGTTGCTCACGCTGGGGAAGGGACAGCATGATTAATGCTCACGGCTCTCCTGCCAAGTCACAAGTCAGGCCCAGCAGGATACATGTTATCCCATGGCCTCGCTGGTTTGGGATTTCTCCCTTTCTTTTACACTATCTAGGAATTAATGTATTAAATCACACGGAAGCTAAGAAGGGACCAGTAATGTTTGCTGCCAGCATATAAATGAGGACATTGTCTGGCTCCACCACTAACATCGAAGGAAGAGAGTGACAACTAGAGAGAGGGAGGGAATGAATATATTTTTATAAAATAAGTTAAAAGACTTAAATGCAACAGTAAATTTCTCTTTCTAGTCGCTCCAGACCTGTGTTGAGGAACACAGAATCACTTAAAGTGAGGAATGTTGTTACCAAACAAGCCAGCGTTTCTGTGCAAGTTGCCAAGACCTGCTAGGTCAGCTGCAAATAACTTTATTTACTTCACTGGCAGATCCTCATCTAGGAGGAAGGAAAAGGTTGTGATTGCTTCCAAACGAGAATAATCACAGAAATCTCCTGGGTTTGTTAAGAGCACGTATTTTTCAATAGGGCAGCTTCAGTGTGGAGGGAAGTTAATGATTCAAAACTGGAATTTGGATGACTCCTAAATGTTGAAATAATTTGGGACTGCATGTGTCATATCCTTCCAGTGTTGAAAAATCCTGCTTTGATATGTGCACGCCACTTACACAGAGTCTATTTTTATGGATTTATGCCATGGAGATGCTGAGGATCTGCCTTCACTGATGATGACCATGCTGTGCTAGAAGCAGGCCCCTTCCTCAGGAATGTGGAGGCAAAAGACATCCCCTTATCAAAGATCTAAAATCTCCATTTGTAGTTACTAAAGAAAACTACAGAGAGCTGCAGACCTCTTTTCACTTCTTGCTGCAATTTTTTACTGTCCATTCTTTCAACTGTCCTTCCATACCCCTGCTCTTAGACTTGTCTCCACACCAAGCTAGGTTTTAGACTCCTGGAATTGCAGCTGCCCAGCGAAGCTTGCTCTCCTTCACACAGCATCTCCTTGCTGCTGAGATTGTGGAGGACATAAATGTGCAGTAGAAACTCAAATTGATGTCACAGATAAGCAGCTGCACCTCTTCTGGGTGACAGATGAGCTGAATAAGGATCAGCTGAAGACGTCGTGGAGCAGTGGTGTAGGGGAAACAGGCACCAACAGAGGTATCTCAGAGTGGAAATCTCCAAAGAGTAAATTTGTGGGGTTTCCTGTGAAAACCAAATTCCAGTTTCCTCTCAAGTATCTGGAGTGTTTGTTCCCAATATCCAGGATGGTAATTTTTGGCTCCACATTGAGAATGGGTGGGTGACATCCTTGTCCTTATCTAAGTCAATATGATGCTGGAGCTGACCATGGGCTGGAGAGAACTTGAAGCAGGAAGCATTTGAGACTCTCCTGATGTGCAGAGTGCAGTGAGGCTGAAGTACTCTTTAAAATACTCCTTTCGTGTGAAGTGCAGGGTAGAACTGCCAGAATTACCTCAGTTTTTCAGATAAAAGAAACAGAGGTACCTCTGAAAGTCCTATTTAAAAAGTTTTGCTTCAAATCCAGAGGGAAGGAGACTGCTTTAACTCATTAAAAGTGTTCTTTTGATTATCTTTATTTGGTCAAAAGCAGGTTGCTCTTCTGATAAACACAGCAGAAAACAGGCAGCCATAGAAAGCAGCAGGTCGTAGGTGGGTTGTTGTTATAATTGCCTCTCACTTCACATGGAAATCAGTTTCCAGTTGCATATAGCTTTGCTAAATTTAAACAAGCAGGCCTATGGTAATTTCTTTTATCTTCTGGCCTGTATTTGTGCAGTTAAGCTTCCCAGTGCCTCTGGGTCTGTTTAGTTATGCTTCAACCTGTGATTAAATGCTACTTTCCTTACAGTTCCTGTGAGTAATTTGAGTTCTTTACTGGAGATAAGGAAATCCTTTTTTCTGTGTTCTGTATTTTGTGTCTGTTTTACTTTATTGTCTGCTTCCATCCCTGTCCTCCCAAGCTAAACACAGATTGCTGAAGAGAACCTGCAGATTAGAGAAGGAACCTGCCTGGTGCAGTGAGGGAAGGGTGGGTTTGTGCATGGCACTGTATGGGAACAGGAATGGACTGGGGAAAGGGGGAACAGGCAGGATTAATTGGGACCCCATTGTTCAGGAAGAGACTAAAATTGGCCAAGAAAACAAAGGGAGACTGAAAATGTCTGCTGAAGGGCCCTGGGAATGATAATCCTTTAAACAAGGGAATGGGGGGGTCAGTGGTGGGAGACAGGCACTGATGGAGGGGCCAGGCTGCAGGGAGGAAAAAATGTGTAGGGAAACTGAGTCAAGAAGTATGAGAGGAGAGGAATATCCTGAGTCTGGGTGATGACCAGGGCCACTTAGAGAAGTTCTAATAGTCTCTGAGGGACATGGGCATGGGCTGAGACAAATTTAAGAAAGCAAGTAAATTGTATTAGTGGCTGGGAAGGGAAAGTAGACTGAGGTGCAGGTAGACAAGGAGACCAAAGCTGGAAGCTGGTACAGAAAGGGGAACAACAGCTTTAAACCATGAGCCTCAGATTTGCTGGGAAAAGTGCTTAGGATTAGGAGCAGAAGCTTGTTTGTACAGCAAAGATGAGCAATGTGAGCAGAAGTGTGGCTGGGAGAGGGAATAAAGGATGGAGTGGGGCCCATCACAAACTCAGAGCAACCTTTCAGCCAGAACTAGGAACAGAAATGGAAATTCTGGTTCTTGCCTTTGTGCTTGGCCACTGTCTTGCCACATGTCCTTTTCTTCTTTCTTTCTCACAGGGCAGCAGTGAGCTTTATTAGTTCGAGTGGTCTGTACAACACTGGCAAAAGTTCAGCTGTTTGATGTAGCTTTTTAAATTTAGGAAATTAAACATGCTAAATAATTAAGTCACAGCACATTAAGGTTGTGTGCAAGGAAGAATTTGTGCTTTTGCATATTAATTATGATACAGTAGTTAAGTGCATGGTCTGATACACCTCTTCTTGCTTTGTATTTCTGTTTGCTTTTACATTTTTGCATTTGATATTGCACCGAAGAACAGGATGACATTTAGGAATTGAAAAGTTTATACATTCACTGTCAAGCTGTCTTTAGGTACATTGGGTGTTCATCCCTTACTGGCTTGTGATAGTATCAAAGCTGGTAATTATCTGTTTGAATACAGCTATGTCACCCAATAACCATCTTTTCTAGTGCAGAACTTGCATCAAATTTTCTTTGTGGAAAGGATTGGTCTGATATTCCAAAAATACGTGTGAGAACAGAGTAGTTTCCTCCTTGTACAAGTTTAGGACTGAGAAATCATTTACAGTGTGTTCTCCTTAATACAGTTGTTGTTGTGGGGGTTCTGTTTTGGGGTTTTTTAGTTACTTTAGTTTAAAGGAAAGGTTTAGAGAGACTTGCTTTTAAAGGACACTGGCATTAACACAGACTGCAGCAGAAATGTGATGTACTGCTCAGTCACCGCAGGGGAGACATTAGTTATTTACTTGTCGTTGGTGCTCACTGGCAATCAACTGTAATGCCAATTAGATGTGCAGAAAGAAACTTATCCTAGAGGATATCCCAAAGGAACTCAGTTCAGATGCTGTTCTGGGGGGTGCAGTGGCTGACCCGCTGCACTGTCGGGGAGAAAAAACCCACTGATGGCTGACGAGTGACTTCTCAACTTTGCCTTACAGAAATCAGGAATGGGAATCTGAAGGCCATCCTGGGCCTCTTCTTCAGCCTATCTCGATACAAGCAGCAGCAGCAGCAGCAGCCCCACCACCATCTGTCCCAGCAAGCAGGGCCTCCACCCCAGTGCCAGGTGGGGGTCCCGCAGCAGCAGGTGCCAGCTCCGCTCCAGACTCCGTGCCAACAGCCCCCACAAGCTGTGCAGCATCAGTTCAAAGCACAACCAGAAATGCAGTCCAGGTGGGAAAATCTAAAGTTGGGTTTTTTTTCATTATTTATCTTTTTTTTTT